>JBAMJV010003788.1:0-380104 GCA_037951105.1 Echinarachnius parma | reverse complement strand
ATGAGAAAACATGATCCAGAATAAACAAATTTGACACATTTTGCAGAATTTGCACAGCTTTTTGATGGGGTCCCTTATATATATTATGCCGTCCCGTTTTGAGTGTTTTGTAAATAAAAACATACAAATCTGAAAGTAAATGACTTTACGATGTCATTCGTATGAACACAACTAAACGAAACCCAGTATCAAAAGGGAAATTGCAATTATGAAATGAAAATTTGATTGCCCCGGCAATCATAGGGGAAATAAATCTTCTGCATCTTCAAGATGAACAGACTTTCATTCCCGGAGCGGTGTATTTAACAAGTTTGTAGAGATGTATACCCAGCAAACACAAAAACGTTTACAAAACGTTTACAAAAACGTTTTTTATTAGGTCCCGTAGGTCTTCGTCTTTAATGAACCTTTACAAAAACGTTTACAAAACGTTTTTATTAGGTCCCGTAGGTCTTCGTATTTAATGAACGTTTAAAAAAACGTCCTTGCACTTGAAAGCAAATACATGAAAGGTGTTTTTATTGGTTTTTCTAACGTTTAAACAACGTTCTAAAAAACGTCCATTTGGAACGTTCTAAAAAACGTTTTCAACCTTCCACAAATACACGTTTTTTAAAAACGTTTTTCACAGAAACGTCCAAATAACCAACTTTGAACCTGTTTAGAAACGTTCAGAAAAACGTTTACAAAACGTTTACAAAACGTTTTTTATTAGGTCCCGTAGGTCTTCGTCTTTAATGAACCTATACAAAAACGTTTATAAAAACGTTTTTTATTAGGTCCCGTAGGTCTTCGTCTTTAATGAACGTTTAAAAAAACGTTCTTAAAACGTTCTGCTGGTCCTTGCACTTGAAAGCAAATACATGAAAGGTTTTTTTATTGGTTTTTTCTAACGTTTAAAACAACGTTCTAAAAAACGTCCATTTGGAACGTTCTAAAAAACGTTTTCAACCTTCCACAAATACACGTTTTTAAAACGTTTCTCACAGAACGTCCACATAACCAACTTTGAACCTGTTTAGAACGTTCAGAAAAACGTCCAATTGTTAGTTGGGTAGGGGTTGGGTATCCCCGTATTTACATATCTCACCTTCATCCGACTTTATAACGCATATTATTATGTTTTTCTATAAGGATGTGATTTTTTAACTTGCCAGTTCTTATAAATTAAATCATTAAAAGTATATCTTATATAATTCACAATCAACTTGACTTCAATTTTACATTTACTGAATGATTAACTTTGATGTTAAAAAGGTGCAGAATTATCAATTGGATAGTTAGGCATGCAGCTAGGGTAATCTGTGAATCTTACCAATGAGCCGGTGAAATGGAAATTAGAGCGGATATATATATAAATTAAGACAAACAAAATATTTTTAAAAAGAATGCTACAGACAGTGCATGTATCATACACACTTTTAATTGTATCATTTTATGATATAATAACTTCTCCAAAACTGTCATAACACTAGGCTATTTGAGCTAGTCATTTATAAAATGCACATATGATTATTGATATTTCATATCCGAATTACCCAGAAAACCCAGGAACACCCAATTTTGTGACTAAATAAAAAAAAAAGAAGGAGAAAACATAATGATGTGTAATATAATGTCCAATCCAAACAGCTTTGGCCAACGCAATGAATATTCATGAGCAGCATAATCATGAATAATTTATAGAGCGAGCTGCGACTGGCGGCTATTTGATTTCAACACATTTTTCGCGAACTTTTCAAAACACTATTTGTAATAAATCTATTATATTTATGAATGGATTTAATGAGTCATAATGTTGTACTTGACTTTGTGTTCGTCTTCATCAACTTGAGCCCATCTTTAAAGAAAGATACTTCGTGAAAATTGAGAGTGAGTCTGCCGCAGCTGAGGCGAGGATTGGACCGGTCAGCAAATTGTTTCGCAGCCAGAGTTCCGGGGGAACCACTGATAAAGATTCCGCACAAGTCCTCGCAGAAGTTGGTGTATTTTTTGTAAGTGAACAAGTCGCAAGATTAGTACCAAAATGACAGAATAATTGATATCATACTCAACCAGTCATTAATCTTCTGAAAGTAATGATTTCATTTCAATCTATATTTGTATTGTTTTAGATACAATTATTACTATAAATTATAATATTGTTAATGTTATTTTCAATGGAATATCATGAATATTGACATTTATCGTTAATTTATTTGTTTATAAAATAAAATCAAAAACTGTAGTAGCAGTGTAAAGTGTAGTGCAAAGAAAGTATTACGGTACTGAAGATAGTCTGAACAAAAACTTACAAGTGTACTGTAAAAGTGTAAGTTGTATGTTGACTTCAATGATCGTGCATTTGAGTTTTGACGCGTGACGTTCTTGCAATAAAATGATTTCACCAATGTTTGTTTTTGTGTGTGTGTGCTAGCTGAGCTGATCGAGCCCGAATGAATCATTATTGTCGGAGTTGCCAATTCGATAACCTTTTGTATGGGAATAATGATAAACTTTGCCTTGAAAAAGCTCTCATCCTGGAAGAGTTAAACAAAGTGGTCATAGGAAATGCATGTCTATAATTGTTTTCTTTCAGGAAGGGGACTATGAATTGCCAAGTTTTTTTAGAGTGTTGTGTCTGCGATATGAAACTCTAACCGCATTTTGTCTTTACCTGTTGGAACAAACTGCAATGTAGTCATATTTCAAAGTCAGAAGAGAATGGCAACATTATTGCACACCTTGAACAAAAGGGTCATATTCAATCCAGCTTGTCTACAATTGTTTTCTTTCAGCTTTGAAGGGGACGATGAATTGCCAATTTTTTGGAGCGTCCGTGATATGAAACTCCGAAGGCATCTTGTTTTCGCCTGTTGGACTTGGAGACTGACCGTGCAGAATATCAAGATGGCGAGGGGATATGCGACCAAGGTCCTGAACGTCGCTGAGAAGAACGATGCAGCCAAGTCTATTGCTGATGTCATGTCGAGAGGGAGATATAATAGAGTGAGTTTTACATCCAGGAAAACATTTGTTCGCACTTTTAAAAGAGACTACATAGGAGGAGCAATCTCTAAAAGTTTGAGCACAATTGGCTAAGACAAACAAAAACTAAAGCTCTTTGAAGATGGCCATTTGGGGGGACTCAAATTGGTGAGGGGATTTGCGACCAAGGTCCTGAATATCGTAGAGAAGAACGATGCAGCCAAGTTTATCGCTCATGTCATGTCAAGGGAGATTTATGGGTTTTAAAATTAAGTTCTAAAAAATTACATTTTGTACCTGTAGAGTTTAAAGAAAATTTTGTTTTAACTGTTGAATATGAAATGTAGCTTTAATAAACAACAAAGAACATGGTGTCATTACTACTCTATGATTCTCTGTGCAAGATTACTTTTTAGTTAAATTAACAATCTACTAACTCCTTTTTTCCAATTTGACCCTGTGCAGCGGGAAGGATATTCAAGGTTCAACAAGATTTATGAGTTTGAGTACAATCTCCTGAACCAGCCCTGCGAGATGACAATGACGTCTGTGTCTGGGCATCTACTCAACTTCGAGTTTGCTGTTGCGTACCAAAAGTGGTAAGGTTCTGCCCATATTTGTTTTAAAGGGGACCGCCGGGCATTATAAAACCAATGCTTAGTAGTTTTGGTACTATAATTGAATATCAATCATACTCTCATGGGGTCTGATATGTTTCTGTAAGTTGAGAACAATGCAATTAATTACTAAGACTTACGGAACCACGGCTATCTAGTGGTTCGCGCGCGCGACTTTGTTTGCACGACCGCTCAATCAATACGCGTACGTTATATGGCAGTATGTGCGATTTATCGCATAGCCCATGCGATAGTTTGTATCGTTTCGGGCATGCAGACAATACGCCCGTGTGCGCTCGCATGTACACACTCCAACGGCAGTGTTGGGGTGGATGGTACACACAATGCCCAGCTCTATATAATAGCCACCGCACCATGCACAATGCATAATACTCTGCATGCATGCAATAGTACACTACAGTGCTTGCATGGCGTTACGTTATATACGCGGTAGATGCTGTTTCTGAACGCCAAGTAGATATTTTATTCGCTGCACACAAGAGATTTTCGAGATTGTCTCTGCTTGCTGCGATATATCGTAGGTGCTTCCGATAACAGGATCGTTAAGTGATATCGTTATCGGAACTGCGCTGACAGAATGCCTGACAGGTGATATTAAAAATTATTCCCTGGTGATGTACAAATACTTTCAGTATCACAGACTTGTTTTGTATGTTCATTTGGGATATGTCTTTGATGTAAGAGAGCTAAATCTCTGCCTGGCGGTACCCTTTAAAGTGATCTAGTTACTATGTTGAGGTGAAACAACTGACAGAGGGTTGATTTTACCTTGTGGCCCAGTCGGGCAAGTAAAAACAAGATTGTTCAACTTTGAATGGCCCGAAACCTTAATCTGATGGCCCTGAACAAAGAAAAACATAACAAATTCTGTTAAATTTGGTTGCCCAAACGGGCCAGTAGAAATTAGGATCAATGAAATTTGGTGGCTCGGAGCTAATTTTTAGTGGCCCCGGGCCATCGGATGCTAAATTTGAGCATATCCAACAAATATCATTAGCCGGAGCATTGAGCAGAAATGCAATGGGCCATTCTTTGAAAAGTGACACTTTTTTGGAAATAATGAAGTTTGTTTTTTCAGTTGTTTTATTCCACTATTGGAAAGATCAATGTCCACGGTTTTATGAGATGTATGTTTTGTATTGAATTTTGAAAATTTCCTACTCATTTGCATAAATTTACATATCTCAAGTTTCAAATTACAGACTACAGTTACACAATTTCGAAAAAGTCATACAAATTGTTGATTTAAACTTCTAGTTCTACTTCATAACATTTTAACAGTTAATTCTAGTACACTACATAATTTGATGATGATGATGATTAATTAAGCTTGCTTAATTTCAATATTTCAAAATCTAAACCTAATATTTGTTAAATTCCCATTTCCATTCACAATGTACATGTCACACACATGACCACCCCAAAATGTCACACACGTGACCCAGACATCCCCACATAATAACATGCATTAAAAAACAACTGTTTTGTTTTTACCATTTTTTTTACTCACATATATATATCAGTTGTCTGATACTAATATGAACATTTAAGCTTTTCATATCTCACAGGATTTCCAAAACAAAATTGAGTTGAATTTGTTTTCTTCAAAAAGGCTCCAGTGCAAAGTCACACACGTGAGCGATGCCATTTGACCTCTGTCCTTGGGTAACGTAATCCTAATAAAATCTTTTGTGTTACACCTGAAAATCTTCAACATATATGCAAGTCATATATGAAGTTCACATCATCATACCTCCTAGTCCTATTCTTACTAAAATATAAGCATCCTATCTCAAAAATGTTCATATTTTAGGTCACACACGTGACCAAGAATGGCCCAATTGTGATATTTGCTAGTTACTTACTCATTGCTGCAAGTTGTGCACAGTTTAAATGATCTCTGGAACATTAAGTCACATATATATGACAAATAGTTGAACATTTCATCTTACTCTTGACTTTTATTGTGACTACCTGTATACGAAGACCATTATACATGATTCATAACTCCCTTGGAAACAAAATCTAACAAAAATTAAATGTACATAAACCTGTCAGTGTCTGTAAATATCACTTGCTTACACAGACTACCATTTATGTAATCCCTGAGTGGTCTTTATCTAGACAGGATTGAATGTAGTAATTTCCTAAATTTCTTAAACATCCTCTGTGTTTATTTCATGTGTAGGCATTCCTGCAATCCTGTGGCGCTGTTTGATGCTCCCGTGCAGAAAGGGTGTCCAGATAAATTCAGAGATATAAAGGTAATCAACATTAATTTACTGAGTACTTTGTGTACTGTATGTATACATTACATTGCTTTATTTTGTTAAAGATGAAGGCCAGTTTTGGAAACGCCCCCCTATCAAAAAATGAAATGGAAGCTCTTATTACCAATCATGTGAAAGAATATGTTGTGACTAATACTGGATGATACAAATTTTGCCAAGAAACCGCCTACTAATTGATATATTTGCAAAATTATAAATTTATCGGCTGCGGATAGATATCGCCAACGCGGAATCGCCCATACGCTACGTACAATGACCACGTGTGAGTACACGAGGTGTTCGCTATACGGGCTTGTCCCCAGCTTGTCGATATCTCCCCCAGCGCTAGCAGCGCGGACAGGTCCGAACGGGCGGTGGATTTAGAAATTTCACAGGCGGATATTGGATTTCTTCCGATATTTCTGTATTTAACGATGCTTAGGTTCGGAGTTTACCACACAAGCCCTATTTCAATACTTATTCAACAATAATGATCAATATCTATGTATTCGGCTTCTTTCCCAAAACTGGAATTGGGCTTTAAGGTGTCCAGATAACTACAGAGATAAAAAGGTAATCAACTAAGACGTGGATCAACTTAATACTGAATATTATGTGTACTGCAAGTCTGTAATTGAATGTAATTTTTGTTTTTGGTTGCTTCTACAGGGCGCATTTTAAAGAGAGGCCATGCCAATGTGCTGTTTTTATGCCTCCGCAACGAAGTAGCTGGAGGCATTATGTTTTTGGGTTGTCCGTCCGTCCGTACGTACGTACGTCCGTACGTCCCTTTGTTTGTTTGTTTGTTTGTTTGTTTTATTTCTGCATTTTTTCAAAACAATACATAATCATAATTGTACAAAATGTTTTTCAAATATTAACAAAATAATTACAAGTGATAATTAAAAAAGTACAACAAATAATTATCAATTTGAAGTAATAAATAAAGCACATAAACGCAGGAGACCGCTATCATGAGCTGTAAGCTTGAAATCGATGGCGGCCTCATAGGGACAATCAGCGACACAAACTAATGCTTTTGTGTAGTATATATGCATGACTTTGATCAGATGGGTGCAGTGCAAGTGCATGTGCAAGTGCATGTGCAAGTGGAAATTCAATCAAATAGAATTCCGGTTATAATAAGTTTGGGGTTTAACTAAAAAATAAAATAAATATTTTTACATTTATATATAAGTGACAATGTTTAGTGAGTTACGACTCTGTATAGTGATACAAGGTGACGCTTTAATGTTGCTTTAAATGAATAGAGGGTCAGGCATGATTTGATTATATTCGGTAAATTATTCCATAAATCGGGGCCGTGATGTCTAATCGATTTATGTGTAATTAATAACTTGGGATTAATCAAGTGGAAATTCCCGGAAATACGAGTTGGATAAGAATGAATTATATTATTATAACAAAAATAATTATTGAATGAGATTGGAAGTTGTTTATTTATGTACTTAAACATAAATACTGCAACTTGGAGAATATGCACGTCAGTAATTTTTAACGTTTCTAACTTTAAAAATAAGGGGTCTGTATGGGCAAGGAACGTTGATCCTGTACAAATACGCAAAGCTCTTTTTTGTAATAAAAGAATAGGGTCAAGTTTGGTTGCACCACAATTGGCCCAAACAATATTACAATATGCTAAATATGGAAGTATTAATGAATTATACAATAAAAACAAGGCTTTATGTGGCAAAAGAAATTTTAACTTATTGATGATTCCTTCACTTCTAGAAATGGACATAATTACGTGATGCAATTGATCATTCCATGTTAAATTATCATCAATAAAAACTCCTAAAAACTTAAAGGGGTAGTTTAGTTTTGGTAAGGCTCAACTTTAGTAACCAAATATGGACAGTAACATTATAAAACTAATAGTTTTAACTCAACCATGCTCGAAAGGTATACAAAATGACAAACGACTAAGTAAAAAGCCCGTTATCATTAAAAAAGAGCCGTTAAAACTCAAGAGGGCGCTCTCTAAAAAGGCATTGGTTTCAACCATTTTTCATACAAAATAATGCATGTGATGTTTTATTGAAATAATGATTAAATAGAGATATCATCAACAACTAATTAAAAAACGCTTTTGAAAATTTTTGAAAAAGTGCAAGCATTTTAAAAAAAAATTTGAAAAATTCAGCTAATTATTTGGGCCCCAAATAATTATAGGGTCAGATATATTTATTGATATTTCAGCCATTTCTGGGCCGATTTTGACCAAATAAAGTTTATTCTGCCATTAAAATTGCATGTTCTCGCAAATTCGACACTCAGTTTTTCATTACCTCACAACAAAATTGTGATGTGCAGCACCCTCTCTACCAAAACTAAACTACCCCTTTAAATGTCTTTATTTGTTCAATTTGTATATTATTATCAATATCAATAATAATCGGGGCAGTATCCTTTAAATGAGAATTATAATGTTTAAAGTGCATACATTTAGTTTTGTTAATATTTAAAGAGAGTTTATTACATTTAAACCAATTAGAGACTTTAAACAATTCATTATTTTAAACATTTACCAAAGATTCTAATTTTTTATGAGAGCAAAAAATATTTGTGTCATCGGCAAAAAGAACAAACAACAATAGGGAAGATGTATTAGATAAATCATTAACATATAAAAGAAATATCTCAAGAACCGACTGACGGATTTTCACCAAACTTGGGTCATGTATGTATCTTGGGGGGCCGATGATCTGACTAGATTTTGGGGTCATGAGGTCAAAGGTCAAAGGTCACAGAGCTCATTATATATGCAAAAATAGCTCGTGATCGCCTTATCTCAAGAACCGATTGACGGATTTACACCAAACTTGGGTCATGTATGTATCTTGGGAGGCCGATGATCTGATTAGATTTTGGGGTCATGAGGTCAAAGGTCAAAGGTCACAGAGCTCATTATATATGCAAAAATAGCTCGTGATCGTGTTATCTCAAGAACGGATTGACGGATTCTGACCAAACTTGGTACATGTATGTATCTTGGGGGGCCGATGATCTGGTCAGATTTTGGGGTCATGAGGTCAAAGGTCAAAGGTCACAGAGCTCATTATATATGCAAAAATAGCTCGTGATCGCGTTATCTCAAGAACGGATTGACGGATTCCGACCAAACTTGGTACATGTATGTATCTTGGGGAGCCGATGATCTGATTAGATTTTGGGGTCATGTAGTCAAAGGTGAAAGGTCACAGAGCTCATTATATATGCAAACATAGCTTGTGATCGTGTTATCTCAAGAACGGATTGACGGATTCTGACCAAACTTGGTACATGTATGTTCCTTGAAGAGCCAATGAACTGATTAGATTTTAGGGGTCATGAGGTCAAAGGTCAAGGTCACTTATAGCTCATAATTGTGATACGTCAAGATCTAAAAGACAGAGTACCATCAAAATTGAGTTGACAGAATTAATTCAGTGTACATGTTGATTTGGGCTTGATATAAATCGCGTAATGGCGGAGGCATCATTTTCGACTGCGCGCAGTCGAAGATTCATCTAGTTTTGGATAGGTTGCAACAGGCATTTGATATGAATGTCAGTCATAGATATATTGCAGAGCTGCTTATTATGTATATTATTTATAAGCTGAAGGCGTACACCACAGCATGTGTGTCCTTCAGCAAGACACTTTATCCACATTTGCGGCTCTCGACCCATGTGTAATAAGTACTTGGCAGGAATGTATTCCTTGAAATGCTCGAGCACCCCATCATATGGCAGCTTGGCCAAAGAGCCAAAGACAAGGTAATAATGCTACAATCACATTGAGACTTCTGTGATAAAGCCATGAAGGGTTATATAAAAATGGATTGTTACTATTATTATTAATATTATTGTGTGTTTTTTTTGTTTAATGCAGAGAACATTAGAGAGAGAGAGGCAAGGAATGCCGATGTGTTGGTCGTGTGGACAGATTGTGACAGAGAAGGGGGAAAACATTGGATATAAATACCAGTTTAATATCAGTAAATACAGCCGATTGTTGAAAGGAACAGCTTAATCTTTACCATCGTTTTTTCTTGATTTATTTTACAGAGAACATTAGAGAGAGAGGCAAGGAATGCTGATGTGCTGGTCGTGTGGACAGATTGTGACAGGGAAGGGGAGAACATTGGCTATGAAGTCATTGATGTTTGCAAAGCAGGTGAGTTTTTTTTTAACTTTTCCATCATTTTACTAGTGAAATGTTTTCTGGAAATTTAGATGATAATATATGTTGAAAAACTTTTAATTTTCATTACATACAATGGAAGCAAGCAATTAACACCCCATCAAAAAAAATTGAACTTGCTTCAAATTGTCATTTTTCAAAAACAATCAAATTTGATTGTAACTGTAACTTAACTATTTCAACTTGTAGAAGACTATTTTGATTTTTTAGGAGGTGCCTTCTCCATAGACAGCTTGATTATTTTCAACAGTATACAACAGCATATTTAATTGTTTACATTTATAGCAACTTAGCAAGAATATTCTTGACAATATGATGTCTTTAATTTTGTTCAGGTCATTTCAAATTGATCATGATATATCAGCAGCTTTTGATGCAAACAAATAATTAAATAAATACAAACCAAACAGGAAGTCAAGAAATACCCTGCTAACTTGCAATATAAACAAAAAATGTATTAACTGGTTTCTGTTTCATTCTTATTTCCAACCCATCTAACAGTGAAGCCAAGGCTGGATGTGTATAGAGCACGGTTTTCTGAAATTACACCACAGTGAGTTGCAATCTTTCCTTTTATACTTCAACGCATTTTTTAAAAGCTCACAGTTGAGTTTAGTATGTACCATCAAGCAATTCAGTACTTCCAAGTTAAAGGGGTAGTTTAGTTTTGGTAGAGAGGGCGCTGCACATCACAATTTTTTTGTGAGGTAATGAAAAACTGAGTGTCGAATTTGAGAGAACATGCAATTTTAATGGCAGAATAAACTTTATTTGGTCAAAATCGACACAAAAACGGCTGAAATATCAATAAATATATCTGATCTTATAATTATTTGGGGCCCAAATAATTAGATGATTTTTTCAAAAAAAGAAAAAAATGCTTGCACTTTTTCAGAAAAATTAAAAAGCTTTTTTTAAATAGTCATTGATGATCTCTCTATTTAATCATTATTTCAATAAAACATCACATGCATAATTTTGTATGAAAAATGGTTGAAACCAATGCCTTTTTAGAAAGCGCCCTTTTGTGTTTTAATCAGGCCCCCCCAACTCAAAATGGAAGTTGGCCAAATTTTTAATGAAGAGAACCACCGATTTGTATGTTAATTCGACTGGCTGCCATGGTAATATTAGCGTAAATTCATTCATAATAATGCGCGGGCGCGAACTTCACAATTATCACGCACGAATTTATGGTATGCCTCTGTTATGACGTCACAATGAAAAACAATATTTTGATCCTAGTAGGGAAATCATCTGTTTCTTGACTGCGCAATTAAATACATGACATCGCGTAACTGTTAGTACTGCGCGTAATTAAAATAATAGAGATGAATTAGAATACTTAAGCGTCTTTGGTATTATGAAGCGCAATTTTGCTGAGAAGTGCGTGTTTAAATGACATGGCAACTGCAAGTGCGCAATGCGTAATTACTTTAGCTTTTTGCGTAATGTGTTAATTTATCCAATGAATCCACGTCTGATAATTTATTCAAATGATAAAAATCTGACGTACTACCTCATTTGCATGACATTCGGTGCGTATTTTCAAAAACTTGCTGATAAAGGTGTGGCCTATCTATGTGGTTAAAACGCTATACGCTTATTCAGTTGGGGTTCTAGTATTGATATTGTATATCTGTGGTTTTAATGGCTCTTTTTGAATGATAACAGGCTTTTTACTTAGTCGTTTGTAATTTTGTATACCTTTCGAGCATGGTGGAGTTATAACTATTAGTTTATAATATTACTGTCCAGGTTTGGTTACTAAAGTTCAGCCTTACCAAAACTGTACTACCCCTTTAACCTTGAATTTAGTAATGCGCCTGTAACTAGAGGTAAATGGGTAACTAGAGATATGGCGCTAAACTTATTGTTTGTTGTACGGTACATTTAAAGGGGCCCTGCAAACCAAATGCATGTTGACTTCTGTTCATCTGTATTAGTGTACACATTCAATATTTGTAAACGGTTTGACCTAAATATGTTTTGTATATTTTTAAACATTTTATCATTTATTTTTCTTCATGTTGCTAAGCCCCACCTCCTAAAAAACCCTCCAGAGTAAATTCTATTGTTGACCTGTTGTGACATCATCTGTCAATCACTGGTCAGCTACCATGAGATTAACAAAAGATGAGTACAAAAGAACATCCACACAAAAGCATGCCCTGCATACCTCCATGCAACAGTGTTTTTCTTCTGACATAGCAACAGCTATTGAAATTGAAGGTGTGTGAGTTGGTATTCTATTCAACTGTGTGATGCTATTGTGATTAGGCACTCAGTTTGGGTGAAGGTAACTTCATGTAACTGAGTAGTGAATGGCTGATGATGTCACAACAGGTCAACAATAAAATTCTACTCTGGAGAGGTTTTCAGAAGTGGGGGCTTCACAATATGGAGAAAAATAATTACTAAAATGTTTTAAAATAAACAAAATATGTTTGGGTCAAATGGTTTACAAATAGTTGATGTGTACACTAATAGAGATGAATAGAAGATAACATGCGTTTAGTTTGCCTGGCCACTTTAAAGGGATGCCTGTAAAGTGTCTTAACTCTACGAAAATTACTTGGAGCTTCCTCGTTTCTCTTCTCCCGTGTTGTTTAACTTTTGATAAGAGAAGAATAGAATAGGGTTCGCTTTTTTCAAATGCCCCTTTAGTATGACGATATCTATCATTCAGCTCAAGAGCATTTATAATGAACGGTCATAAACCTCATACACGTCTTACAGTATTTCGTTGTAAAAGCTGACGCATATTTTCCCTTTTTTAGCCAGGAAAGCAGTGTTCCTTTTCAATAAACTTTCACACATCATTCAGACATATCTTACAATGATTTTGGTACAGGATTGAAGTCTCAAATCTCATTTTTGATAATATCTGACACTTTACAGGTGCACCTTTAAAGTGATCTAGTACCATTGTCAAAATCCACAAAACTTATGACATGTGCAAAAAGTGATGAGTGGTAAATACAATGTTGTTATCTGATATGTCCACTGGGTGTTGTGAGCAAATTTCAAGTTCAACAGACTTTATATGGCTGAGTAATGAGCAAAAATACAAAGTGACATTCACTTACTAACTCACCGCACTCACTTTGTACACGGTTCTGACGATCCATTGGATAATTTGACATCTGGACACTTAAATCATAAATATCTTTTTAATGAAAGGGAAAGTTGAAAAACCGAAACCTGTCCCATGCTTTTTAAGTTAATAAGAATACAACAAGATATGAGGGAGCCGCTAGAATTTCAATCAGAATTTGAGGATTTGGACAACCTGTTGCTTACGGGAACCGGGTGGGCCATGTACAAAGTCTATGGGGATTTCATAATCTACTACCTAGGTAGTAGGTTCATGGTCACACCTTGTCGCAAGGTCTCAACATGGAAGACCGCCATAAGAGTAAGAAAACCTCACTTGAAATGAAAACAGCATTCTAAATTATGTGTACAGTATAAAGAGGGAATATTCTGAAAAAGTTATCATACTCATCTGATATTTGACTGTTTCTTATGTTCTTTATTGTATATTTCTCCAGGTCCATCACCAGAGCGTGTGGTAGTCTTGGCAGACCGGACCTGCGAGTGTCTCAGGCAGTGGATGTCAGGCAACAGCTGGACCTCAGGATAGGTAAATTAACTCTTGTTTGCCGGTATATGAAACACCCTGTTGCCAGGGTAATTACGATGTGTGCTGCTTTGACCCTTACTGTTGTGGAAAGGACCAGTTTGTATCCGACTGTCATAACTGTTCTTTATTTTTAGGTTTCAACTGACTGTAGAAACACAAACAAGAATTGTGATAACAATCATCACTTCATAATGTTTCTATCTGTATTATGTTCACTAAAACATGAATGAAATTGCTTCCAGCAGCATATTCTCTCTTGGATCGGTTCCATCATGGCTGACAGGTCATGACTATTACAATATTTTATGGGGGCGATCCAGCAGGTTTTTGGCCTCCTGGGTCTGTGTGCTCCTTCAATTTTCCCTTGAAAAATGACCTTCTCTATACAGTCTCCTTGTCGTCTGGCAAGGTGACCAAAGTAGCTGAGGGCCTGTCGATTGATTGTGTCCAGAAGTCTGGGGCCTGTTCCAATGAAGGACACTCTCATTGGTCCTTCTGGCAGTCCAGGGTATCTTCAGCATCCTCCGCCAACACCACAGTTCAAATGCGTTGATCCTGCTGCAGTCAGCTTTGGTCAACAACCAGGTTTCACACCCATATGTCACAATGGGGGAGACTAGTGATCGGACCAAGCATGTTTTTGTATATTTTGCCAATTCCCCTGTAGTATATTATCAATTGAAAATTGACCAGCAAAATAGCATAGCCATTTGGTAATAAGATAAAAAGGCAGAAGAGTTTTGAAAATAGGTTTACCAATAGCCACATGTCCTTCGATGACAGGTTACTGTCTTTTCAATTATTTACAAAATCAAAACAATTAGAATTAGCTCGATCAGGTTTGACCAAATTAAATGCTGTGATGTGTTAACCTGTTGCATAAAGGAATCAAGAAATCATAGTGAAAGATTTAGGATGTACAAACTCTATGGGGATTATAATTTATATGCTTATTTATCTAATACAGGATCAGCATTCACCAGGTTCCAGACGTTGCGATTGCAGAAGTTTTTTTCCGTACATCTTCTAGAACTGCCTTGCTAGCTTTGACAAAGAATCTGACAAGTCAATCTGTTGAATTTGACATCTATCATGAACAAACTCTATGGGAATTACAGCATCTTTGTGTATTTTTTTTCCAAACACAGGTGCATCCTTCACCAGGTTCCAGACCCTGCGATTGCAGAAGGTCTTTCCGGATCTACTCCAGAACCAGCTCATCAGCTTCGGTTCCTGTCAGTTCCCGACGCTCGGCTTTGTCGTGGAGAGATACAAGCAAGTTGAGGCATTTGTGCCTGAGACTTTCTACAAGATCAAAGGTATGTGAATTGTCATTAATGGCACATCTTCAGTCTAGGATCAAAAGGGCATAAGTTACATGTGACCAATTTTCGTTATGGCATGGATCATTTCACAAGTTATTAGGGTGTAACTGAATAAAAGATGTCGTGCAAAGTTTATTTAGATGTGGCATCCTTGTAGATTTGTAAAAGATGTGATAATTTATGTTTACTTTATCACTGATAATTGATATAGAAGCTACTACCATGGACTCTCAAGCTAAGAATGAATACCACTCTCAAAATATTTCTTTCAATGTCAGCTACCACAATAGACTTTCAAGGAACTTTTTAGAAATAAATCACAACAAATATTTCGGTCTTGCAGTGAATGAGGAATGCAGTGTTTGAATTTCTCGCAGAGTAACATGAGAATGATAATGGTCATAAAGAGATTACTTTGAAGTGTCATCCATGTGAATAATACAACAAATAAGATCCCCAATTATTATTGATTGACAAGCGACTACAGTGAAATCTGAATATGGTTTTATAATGAACTCATGCATAAATGTAACAAAAACATTCCTTTTGAAAAATCTTTTTACAGTATCCCACGAGAAGGAAGATGGTCATGCAGAGTTCACTTGGAAGCGGCACAGGTTGTTTGACCAGCTGGCGTGTCGAGTCTTCTACGAGATCTGCAAAGAGGTAAGTTACAACTTTCATGCAAGGATCAATCTTTAGAAATTAGAGGGATCTAGTAACCGTGTTTACACATGCAAGAACTGACAGAAGGTTGATGAAATGTGCATTACTGTAGTCTAGCTGATTTGTCTATTGAGTGACGTGAGAAAGATTCACAATAAATTGAGGTCATAGGGCTATTTAATAAGTAATGAGCAAAAATGCAAAGTGCTTTTGACAGAGGTTTTGAGTTATTCCTCTCTACTTTTTAAAATCTAGTCATCATTCGTCAATTAGCAATGTAGAAATTATTTGTATAAATGGCTTCGTACTTCTATTAATAAGGGGACACAGCAAGCCATGAATAAATGTATACTGTTGCACGGCAAGAATACAATTTCTGATATCACCTGTCAATGTGTTCTGGGTCCCGTTGCAGAAAGAGATACAATCGATTGTAAGTTACAATTGATTGTAAGTCAGAAACTTTGCGCGTTTAAAACACAAGATCTGACTTACAATTAATTGTAACTTACGAGGGTTAGTACAATCGATTGTATCTCTTTCTGCAACAGGGCCCATGAAATACAGAACCTTTTGCAAGATTGTAAAAATTGTCTTTAAATCAGTGTATAGTACTAAAGAAAATAAACCTGTGTTCTTTGGTTGTCCCTTTTAAAAATTATCAAGTAGTAGCACTTAATGACTGGAGAAACATGGGAATTTTTGTTTACACACAAAAATATATTTTTTCACTTGCAGGAGCCCCTTGCTACTGTGGTTGATGAACGAAGCAAACCAAAGAGCAAATGGAGACCCCTTCCTCTTGATACAGTGGTTTGTTTCTTATTGAAATAGTAACAATGATGGTGGTGGTGGTGGTGGTGGTGATGTTGTTGATGGTGGTGGTGGTGGTGGTGGTGGTGGTGATGGTGGTGGTGGTGATGGTGAGGGTGGTGGTGGTGGTGGTGGTGGTGGTGGTGGTGGTGGTGGTGGTGGTGATGGTGAGGGTGGTGGTGGTGGTGGTGTTGGTGGTGGTGGTGGTGGTGATGGTGAGGGTGGTGGTGATGGTGATGATGATGATGATGATTATCCTGTGATTCTAATATAGTTTTAAATTACATTTCTGTGGCCGAAATGATTGATAACCACTTCAATTTTGTTTTATGACTCTCCAAGGAATTTGAGAAGTTGGCCTCACGCAAGCTGAAGATCAGCTCACAGCAAGCCATGAAGATTGCGGAGAAGCTCTACACACAGGGGTGAGCATGGCCACTATTCTACAAACATAACAATCACCCTAGTATGTCTAGCATGTCTTAGTGACCACCTGCCTATAGCAGCCAATCTGTCTATAGTAGCCATCTTCCTACATATGTCCATATGCCGTCATACCTCCTCTTGCAATCACTATGTAGTTTATTGACAACCTATCTGAAAAGACCACTGATCGAGAAAGCAGTTAGTATGTAGATGAACCTGTCTATAAAGACCACATTTTTTGTTTCCGTTGTGTTGTCTCAAAAGACAGGTTTTGTTTGATTGGTTGGGGCAAATAGATGGATGTGTTATTTAATGGGTCACTTTGATTCATTGAAGATCAGTTCGCAACAGGCCATGAAGATTGCCGAGATGAGCATGTCTATTACTCATGTTTGGGACACACATGTAGTTCACATGGCATTTAACTTGGTGCAGTCAATTTTGCGAATTGATTTTGCACCATGCATTGCACAATTCCAATAGCAAAATGTCACTCTGTTTTGTGTGTGTGCATCTTTATTTTATTATCTTTTGTTTTTTTTTGTATAGGTTTATCAGCTACCCAAGAACAGAGACCCAGATCTTCCCCAAAGGGTTGGACCTAGTGCCCCTGATCGAGAAGCAAACTCAGGACCCAAATTGGGGAGGTAAGCCGTGATGCTAAAATTTAACACTTTTTCCTGGTGGCCTGATTGGGCAAGTAAAATATTGATGGCCCAAAACCAGCATTCACTAGCCCCAAAGCACAGGAAAGCAATTAGAACAATGCGTTTGTTCATTTGCTAGTTCATTGCCTAGACAAAAGAGTCTGCTAGATTCAAAGCTCGGCTACCTCGACTTACATTTCTGTTGTATGTGGTTGCCCAGTTGGGCAAGTCAAATTTGGAATCACTTTAATTGTAGTGGCATGAAGCTCAACTTTGTCACTTTAATGGTCTAGGGCTAGTGGGCCAGTGCAATTTTCAAGCCCTTAGTAAAGACAGAATCTCCTACTGTAATGTTTAGGGAAAATTATCAAAAGTAGATACTGTAAAGGTGGAAATGTTTGCGGTGCATTAATTTTCTCGAATTTCGCGCTGAAGTCGGTGTCCAATAATATAAATGCGCAAATTGCAATGCGTGTGAGCACTAGCTCGGCCGCAAAATGAAAAAGCTGCGAATGTGTTATTGTGTCGCTCGGGGCGAAATATTAATCGCGCGAAAGTAACAACGTTTACAATCGTTGGTGTGGACATTTCTGAATACATGCTCTTGTCCAAGTGATATCTCAGTTCCCTGTCTTCCTTACATATTTTACAGCACAGTAGAAGGATTCAAAAGGGATCTTTTTGTTTCAAATCTCTAGACCATCTTATTCTCTCCGCATTAAGTCTTTCTTTCTTTCTCCAGCCTTTGCCGGTGGCATACTGGAGCGAGGCCCCACCCCCAGGCAGGGTACCAAGACTGATCACGCC
Organism: Echinarachnius parma; assembly: GCA_037951105.1. NCBI lineage: Eukaryota > Metazoa > Echinodermata > Echinoidea > Clypeasteroida > Echinarachniidae > Echinarachnius > Echinarachnius parma. The sequence continues at coordinate 361,693 of JBAMJV010003788.1, read as the reverse complement.
CATCCCCCCATCCACCCCACCAAGTACAATGGCAATCTGCAGGGCAATGAGCAGCGAGTCTATGAGCTCATCGTCAGACACTTCTTGGCCTGCTGTTCGCAGGTGAGTCATGTTGTTATAGCATGTGCTGGTCATGCGCTTATCATGCACTGATCATGTGATAAGTGCATGACAGTCCTGGGCTTGCCATGTGCAAGGCATGTGATAGTTGACTAACTGTCATGTACTTTTCTTGTGCTGGTCATATCTCACCAAGTACAATGGCAATCTGCAGGGCAACGAGCAGAAAGTCTATGAGCTCATCGTCAGACACTTCTTGGCCTGCTGTTCACAGGTAAGTCATGTGATCCTTGAATAGCTGTTGGGTGCTTATCAAATTAACCACAAGATTTAATGGGCCCATTATTCAGCCATCATTTTTTTTCCAGAAATGTATATCGCTAGAAAAATTAGCAATGCTATTATACAGTTGTTACCTGTTGGTGGAGGGAATATCACGGAATGTTCCAATCCGAGGGATTTTAAATGCTAATTAGGGAAAATTATAAGTCCCGAGACGTAGTCGAGGAACTTATTTTCTTTATATGATACGGTACCGGTATGTGTAAATTTGTGTACCAAGTACAGTGTATATGGATATACGGTTGATTTTGTTTTTGTAATGTTAATTGAATGTAAGGCCGGGTGATATACCTCTCTGGCCATGTGATATACAAAAATGACATGGCAATCATCATCACCATCATCATCACCATCGTCATCATTATCATCACCATCACCATCACCATTATCGTTAATTGTTTTTATTATGTTGTACTTAAACTCCCCCTCTCTTTCTCTCTCCCTCTCTATCTCAAATAAAATGTATCTTGACATAAATTGAAAAAATCATTTGCTCCTATTAGACCGGCAGCTCAGAGGTCTTTTGTGCATCGAAAAGCGTACTGATTGTTGAACATATGAATATTTAGAGGAGAATGAAACAAAACCAAAAATATGAGTATCCTGGGCTGTACCCGGTGGTAAATGTGTCCTTTGCGCTTCCAAAGTTTGGCCCCTGGGGTTTGTGCGATGCTTCTATTTTGTTGTGAAGTACCGTGTTTTACATCGCTACCTTCGGGACAAGCGAGACAATTACAAAAGGATCAGTGGTCCGTATCAGGCCTTCATCAGAAAATTTTACGTTGGCCGTTTTAAAAGACGAAATACACGTCGATGAATTGGGGATTATACCCGAAACCTCTTGCAACTTAACAAATATGTATTACAGATTACAGAATACATATTGGATACAAATGTCATCCGTTACATTACCCTGCAGATGCCTCTAAATATAGAAAATCGACTCGCAAAAGTTACGTTTTAAAAAGCAGAGCTTCCACATTTCCCTACTTCATGTACATAGAGTGAAAACAAATCGCTACACAAAGTCAGACAAAGGGCAATCATGTGTGTATTGGCATCCAATCTGCATGTAGAGGCAAATACTACCAGTTCACAGTTACGTTTGCGCATGTGCAATACTACGGTCAAGTGAGAAAGACGTGTATTCATCGAATTGAAAGGACTGAATGGTTACTGGCATGGATAGTTATTCTTGTTACATCGATTAGTAATTCCTTGATGTGATGGTTGTAAATTGTTTTCATGAAAGAGAACAAAAGAAATCCCATGAAAACCATCTGCCACTCTGAACATGACTGCACAGAGTAAAGGCTCTATTGATACATTCTCTATTGTCACCACATTTGTCACCCCCCCCCCCCCCCCCCCCCCCCCCCTCCTCCTCCCTGCCATGCGCTCATATATTGGTTCCTCTGCATTCGGCTATTTACTTTAGTTTTCATCCTTATACAAGGGTGTTGTTTTAATGTGTGAAATTCATTCGTAAGTGGAAGCCATGTCTGATTTTGATTTGGTGATGGGGTTCATTCAAATGTATTTATATGACCTTTGGCATATTATAACGTGCTATTAATATGTATTCTATAATCTGTAAGACATATTTGTTAAGTTGCAAGAAGTTTCGGGTATAATCCCCAATTCATCGACGTGTATTTCGTCTTTTAAAACGGCCAACGTAAAATTTTCTGATGAAGGCCTGATACGGACCACCGATCCTTTTGTAATTGTCTCGCTTGTCCCGAAGGTAGCGATGTAAAACACTGTACTTCACAACAAAATAGAAGCATCGCACAAACCCCAGGGGCCAAACTTTGGAGGCGCAAAGGACACATTTACCACCGGGTACAGCCCAGGAGACTCATATTTTTGGTTTTGTTACATTCTCCTCTAAATATTCATATGTTCAACAATCAGTACGCTTTTCGATGCACAAAAGACCTCTGAGCTGCCGGTCTATATATTTGTTTCAGGATGCTTATTGGCAAGGAGACAATCGTAGAGATAACGATAACCAAAGAGGAGTTCACCGCAACGGGCCTGATGATCATTGCTAGGGACTACCTAGAATCTTGATTTGATACCACTTATATCTGTATCTCTTTGTTATAACAGTGACATAAACATAATTATTTCAATGAAGATTTGTTTTCATTATTTTAATTTCAGGATGCCCAAGGCAAGGAGACGATCGTAGAGATTACGATAGCCGAAGAAGAGTTCACTGCAACTGGCCTGATGATCATTGCCAGGAACTATCTAGATGTGTACCCCTATGACAAATGGAGCGCCAAGGTTATACCAAACTTTGAGCGGGGAGAGACGTTCGAACCCACTTCCATCGAGGTATAATTTTACTTTTAAATGACTTTTGAATATGCTTTTGTAGAATAGAATTATCCATTTAGTTGTTTGGCATTGAATCGTTATGGGTCATACCAAACCTTGAGCGGGGAGAGATGTTTGAACCCACTTCCATTGAGGTACAATTTCTGTTTAAATTTTACTTCCATAGTAGGAAATCATAAATCATATTATTGTAATTGTTTTTTTTTTTTAATCTTGAAAGCTTTCTTTTTAATGTCTCAATTAAATTCTTAAGAAATCATAAATAATCCACCTTCTCGAGGTACTTGTATATACAGCCTTGGAAACAATTATTAGACCAAGCACTTTTTGAACAATTTGTTCGAAGTTTTACGCTATTTTGTCAATTTTATGATATTTTAAAGACAAACTAGTTAATGATATACCCAAAGGGGTATCCTCAATTGTTTTAGTGATACCTACCACATATTGTATGCCTTCAATTTGATTAAAAACATGAATTTTATACAAATTGTATGGGTTTTGTCCATTCCTTCCATGTACATTAACGGTATGGGTTTTCCATACATTTTTAAAAAACAAAGTGCAAAATTTGTTGATTTTCCCATGCAAGTTGTGATTTTATCATAGACAGGTCTCCCCAGTTCCTAGTGTGACTTGTCTTAGCACTTTGATTCTTGGTGAGAGTTGCCAAGTGGCATAAAACTCCGTTGGAGAAGCAAATAATATTTGGATGCTGACTACCTGTGCTTTAGCAGTGTACCAGGATAGAATGTAACTTCACCTGGTCTTACTTCTTTGATAAGAGCGATTGACTGTCACTTGGCAACTCTAATCAATAATTAATTTACTCATGAACAAGCCCTACAAAGAATGGATAGACATTTCTATGATATAAGCACTACTTGTAGAAAAAAAATCTTGAAATGTTCCAATATGCATTGAAAACGTGTGTATAAAACCCATACGTTTTTATGGTAAAAATCCATGCAAATATTCATGAAATTCTTGTTTTCTTCATATTCAAGACATCAAATCTGTTGTAGGCATTCCTAATCCCATTGACTATACCCCCTTTGATATTTTATGAGCTTTTGTTTCTTTAAAATGTAATTAAATTGACAAAATAGTGTAAAACATCTCAAAAAATGAGCAAAAAGTGCTTGGTCTAATAAGTATTTCCAAGAATGTATATATATCATAACAGTTGCATGACTTCAGGAAAGACTTGGTGTGTATGATTTGTGTTGTATCTGTTGTATCTAATAGTATGACACTGTCTTTTAAAAACATTCCTTTTAATTCACAAACATGAAAACGGATTTCATTCTTTCCTCAATTTTTAGATGGTTGATGGTCAAACGGCGGCTCCACCTCTGCTGACTGAAGCAGATCTGATTTCACTCATGGACAAGCATGGTATTGGTAAGTCTCTTTTTGTATGTGTCATTTTTACCTCCTAAAAGAAAGCTTAAGGGAAAACCCTTTTTAATAGTTAAAGGATTACTAAATTAGACAATTTCAGGCCGTATTTCGAAGAAATGGATCATAAGTAGCAAATTGATATGCATCAAACAGTTCTAAATTGTTTCTGTAACCTTTTATCCTTATTTGAAAAATGTAATTTCACTGGTTTACACAGTCCCAAGCCCCGCCTCCCAAAAAAGTATGCTGCAACGACCCGCAGTCATGTGACCTGTGACATGTGAAAAGTAAGTTGACGATCGTTCCCAGCTGGTTTACATACTGATTATCATTGAGTTTAGCGAGTTTGATGTGGTTGTACTGTGCAAAGTATTAGACATCGATTATACCATGGACCCTACTATCTAGGGTAGGGTCCATGATTATACCAAGGAGGCTTCTTATACCCCCTTGATTTAAAATATAATTATACACGCTATATCAAATAAAAATAAAATCATAATGGGTAGATTGTTATTCCCACGATCGAATCACGTTTCTTTCACCTCCTCTCCCTCTACTCCTCTCTCCACACAAGGAAACCGCGAGGGCGCGTTATTCTAGGAAATGCGTGCGATAGTCATACAATGCCGCAGTCATTGACAATGCACGGATATGCTACGTGCATGCGGGTAGCTATGTATCAGCAGCGTACCGTCGCGACGCGTCGTTTGCATTGACAAAGCACGCAATGCAATCCCAGATAAGATCAGAACTTCGTTCATGGAAAAGTTACCATACTCACGAAATCTGGACATTTTGTGTCAAATCATTTCAGTGAGTATGTAGAAAATGTATTGATAAGAATACTTATTCCGAATAAGATATCTATACATTGTCTTCCTTTATGAAATTGGCTGTTGAAATGAGGAGTCAAACCAGTCATTCTGTGTACAAACGTCGGTGCAACTTACTCTTCACACATTTACACCTCTACATTTAATATACATTACTATTCATTGCTGTATATCTATATTCATTTTTTTTCTGCAGGTACTGATGCGACGCATGCAGAGCACATTGAGACCATCAAAGCTCGTCTTTATGTTGGAGTTCGTCCGGACGGCCGTTTTGTCCCGGGAGAACTCGGCATGGGTCTGTGCGAGGGATATGATAACATGGGCTATGAGCTCTCTAAGCCTGACCTCAGATCTGAACTGGAATCGGACCTCAAAAGGTAATTAACTTAACTCCATTTCCTCCTAAATATTACTCGAAAAATTGAATTGATGTAACAGGCCATTAAAAAAGGGTAGTGCTAGCAGACCCTATTTTCCATTTGCATTGATCAATTGCGTTGTGGTATTGAGAGCAATATTAGTCAACAAGTATGACATACAATGGATTACATCATCCTATCATGATAGTGAAGTGTTAGCAATAATAGACTATGGCACACAATCATTGCTTAGCATTATTGATGGTCATTTTGTCCCGGGAGAACTCTGCATGGGTCTGTGTGAGTGATATGACAAAATGGGCTATGAGCTGTCCAAGCCGGACCTCAGAGCTGAACTGGAATCAGACCTCAAAAGGTGATTAAATGGATATAAAATGTAGTAACTATCATTCAATTATGAATATCTTTGTAACAAAAGAGAAATTCTGAAAACCGGAACCTGTTTCATGCTTGTATTGGTGATACAAATACAATGAGGTATGTGAGAAATGCTAGAGTTCTAATTAAGTTTTGTATATTTTAAATGTGTAACTAGATCCTTTTAATACCATGACAAAACAAAAATGAATTGGCATAAAAACAGGCCATTGAAAAATAGGATAGGATGGGCCAACCATTTTGTTTCATTAACCAATGATCAAACACGCTATCAAAGAGCAATAGTGAAGCGATAGCAATATAAGGCAGCAACATGCTATGAATGAAGTGCAAATGGTCATATTTTCTTATTAATTGACCAATTTTGTTAACATTTTCACTGATGGTTCTCAATTTCTGGAGACGTCTTTTGTAATGAGAATGTGTAAGAAAAAACCCTTTTTTTTGTTTGCTTGTTTATTTGCAGAATATGTGAAGGTCAGAAGAACCCTGATGATGTGCTAGCTGAACAAGTCGGCAAATACAAGCAAGTCTTCATGGAGGCAGCAGCAAAGGTATCTTGATTTGTTTATTTATTCATGGTATTTATTTTGAACTATTGGTATTGATTAAATTATTAATATCTAATATAATACCAAGAAAGGGATCTTATGAAGATCCATTTTAAAGGGTACCACCACCCAAAAATAACATTCTTATAAATGAAAGGTAACATCTTTAGTAGTCCATTCCACCAACAAGTTCAGAAAAATGTGTTTCCAGAAAAAATTATATAATTGGAAAACGCGTCACCATTCTAAAGCATTCGTTCATGAGTCTGAATATACGAAGACTACCTTTGTCCAGGGCGAACGAATCATCTGGGATTCTTTTGTCTTCAAACGTACGCGTGAATAGAATTGGCACACTCTCAGATGTTGGGCGCATACGGAACCATCAGATAATGATGGTTCCGTAAGTGAGGGTAATTAATTGTATTGTTTATGAATTACACAACCTTCTGTGTTGAGCATCTATTTAATATCACACAACCGTACCAAAACATATAGTTATTTGTTGTTCTTTGGTCCCCTTTAACCCTCAGAATGCCACAGTTGACTCAAGTCACAATACTCATAGAACCAGATCTGTCGCTTTGTTTCGAAAATGCGCACATAGATACAATTTTAAAGAGTCACTCAGACTTTATACCAAGCTGAAAATGAGGAATTGTAGCTATTTTTCTCAGTACCAGCTGGCACCTTGCGTATATGATTTTATTTGTAAATAAAGTACTTTTGAAAATAGCCTTTTAAAATGATGCATTAAAAGACCTGCAATGTTTTTCTATCCAACAAAAAAGGGTGTTTGATGGAAAGAAAAAAATAATATACTTATTATAACTATCATGAGGACACTATTGACCTTTGTCACAGATTAGATACACAGACAGAGGAATCTGTAAACAACTTAGAATTTTCCAGAGTAAATCATGTACAAGAGGCAGGTGTTCGTGCATTTTTTTTATAGTAGCTTTCAGGAAGGGAGTTGACAAATGTACTACCTTGTAAATTACAATTTGGAAAGAAAATAAATAAATGTTTATTACAAACTAGGTCATGAAACGTACAAGAAACAGGTGTTGGCACATTCTTCCCCATGTAAGTTTCAGAAATATTTGGGACATTGTAAGTTGCATTTTGTAAACACATAGGAATGCAAAGGGTGAAATGTACATCTTGTACATTTCAGGAAGTAATTTCTAGTGCCTTCTGTTTGAAATCAGCACACATTGGAATTGAGCCAGTATCAGATTGCAGAGATAAAGGAAGAGAGAGACTGAGAAAAAGAATACAGCAACAAAAAAAACACAATTATACAATTCATATTCTTGGCCAAAACTTTAAGCTATTCATGTAAACTTGTCTGAAGTACTCGTTAATTGGATTAATTTGGATTCTTGCAATTAAATAATTGGCACGGGGTGGGGGGTATATGTACTCGGTAGCATTGTTGGTTTATATAGGAGATGAAATAGCAGTGGGCATAATGTGTGTGTATGTATGATGGTCAGGAAATAAACAAGTTTTAGTGAAAAATTATCAAGGTATGAAAATATCTAGGATTTTGTATAAAAGTGTCAACCTTGAATCATGTATTCCTTAATCAAACAAAAAAGAAGTATATTTTTGATTTTCATTTTTGCTCATATCATAGACAAACTAGTTTGTTGAAATGTCACAGGCTATTTTTCAAGCGTTAGGCAAACTTAGTGGCATGGCGTGGTCAGACTGATCGGGAACAAAGTTGCCAAGTGCCTTAACCCTAACCAGGCCGGGGGGGGGGGGGGGGGGGGGGGGTGGAATCCACTCCCCCTCGACTTTTCGCGTGATAATTCCGCAACGCGCGCAGTTATTGCCACGCGACTTCATAGGTTTTATTGAAGTCTTGCGACGACCGGGTATATATAAATAGTTGAATAATGGTCAATATGGAAAGCGCGAGGCAAATCGACTGCTATCTGTGATTTCGTTATATCAAATCAGGTTGATATTCTAGCAGTTTGTGAAACATGGCTGACGAATACAGAAAAGGACACTGCCACACTGAGAGACCTCCAAACAACGCTCCCGCATTATGACTTTCTACACATACCTCGCACCGTTAGCAGAGGAGGTGGAGTTGGGGTTCTCCTGCACAAGGGCTATATCGCAACTACGAATCTACTGATGAATGTCGAGTCATTCAAGTACATCGACTTGACAATAACATCTAGTGACTCTTGTCCTTTCCGCCTCGTGGTCGTCTACAGACCTCCTTCAGGAAGGAAAAACCGACACACACCACAGACATTTCTTGCTGAACTGTCTTCACTCCTTGAGATATTGTCCGTCGTGCGTCAGAAGGTCGTACTAGTTGGCGATTTCAACCTCCACGTCGATGTCCAGAATGATGCTCACGCTTCACGGCTCCTTCAACTGCTAGAATCGACCAACTTCCAAAATTTTGTCGATGTTCCAACCCATACTAGTGGGCACACACTCGACCTCATCATCTCACGACCCCATGATGACTTCGTGCAATCAATCCAGGTATGCTCTTCTTTACCATCAGACCATGCTGCCATTGAGTGCCGTCTACTTACTTCCCGGCCGAGTCCTGTTAGATGTCTCCTGAAGACCCGGAAAATAAAGGAAATCGACATTGGCACCTTTCTACAAGACGTCATAGAATCCTCACTTGTCCAAGAATCATCAGATGACCCTGAGGAACTGGCTCTTCTCTACAACGATGAACTTGGCAAGCTATTGGACAAACATGCCCCGCTTTCAGAAAGGAGCATTATCCTCCGTCCTAATGCCCCCTGGTATAATGACAGTCTACGCACAGCCAAACAGAAGCGCAGGAGAGCTGAAAGACAGATGAACAAATCTAAACTGGAGGTTCACAAACACATCTACGCAGAACTGTGCAAAGAATACAACGTACTCGTGTACGCAACTAAACGTGAATACCTCCTAAACAAGACTGATTCATCTAATCAACAAGAGTTGTTCCGACTTGTAAAATCTCTCACCATGCGTCCAGTCACTAAGACCTTACCAAAACACAATTGTCCTCTCCAGCTAGCAAACAACTTTGGAGACTTCTTCGAACAGAAAGTCCATCGTCTTAGAGAGGAGCTCAACCAGGGTGATGAGCAGAACCTTTCTGTTCCAATTCTTGACGAGTGCAACTCAACACTGGACTCGTTCCACCCAGTCACTGATGAGGATATACTTAGAATCATCAAATCCACATCTAAGGCATCATGTGAATTGGACCCTATTCCTACTACTCTTCTAAAGAGTTGTACAGATGGTTCACTTGCCTTACTCTCAGCTCTCACAAGGATCGTCAACGCAAGCCTGCAGTCTGGAAAATTCCCTTCATGTCTGAAGCAGTCGATCGTCGTACCTCGCCTGAAGAAAGATAACCTTCCCCCTGACGACTTGGCCAGTTATCGCCCGATCTCCAACTTGAGCTATCTTGCCAAGCTCATCGAGCGAGTTGTAGTCAACCAGATCACCACATATCTAGACGCCAACAACATGTTTCCGGCAACCCAATCGGCCTACAGATCACATCATGGAGTAGAATGCGCACTTCTGAAAGTCCAAAATGATGTTCTTCGGGCTTTAGACAGAAACGAGGAGGTCATTCTTCTTTTGTTGGATTTTAGTGCCGCCTTCGACACCATAGACCATGACGTATTGATGCAAGTGCTATCCAGACGTTATGGCTTCGCTGACAAGGTTCTTGAATGGTTTAGGTCCTATGTCTACGGAAGATCACATACCATCAAGATTAAGGACGCTTCCTCTCATGTCTATCGAGATGAGTGCGGAATTGCCCAGGGCTCCGTACTCGGGCCGCTGACCTTCGTACTTTACAGTGCCCCGATTGCCGATGTCATCGCTGCCCATGGCCTACAGTCAATGATATACGCCGATGACACGCAAATGTACATCGCGTTTCCGAAATCAACCCACGAAGAAGCTTTAGCCAGACTTAACACCTGTATTTCAGACATCAGAATCTGGGCAGCTCAGAATGCCTTGAAATTCAACGATGCAAAGACAGAAATCATACACTTCTCTTCAAAGTTCAAGGACCAGCCTGATGCGGTATCTCTAAATGTAGGGGACACCGTTGCGCAACAAGCTGATCACGCGCGGAACCTAGGTGTAATCATGGACCGACATCTCACCATGAAGCTGCATCTGAAGAACATATGCAAGTCGTCCATGATAGCCATCAGATCGATTGGACAGATCAGACAATATCTCACAGCACCCGCAACCAAATCACTCATCCATTCATTTGTTACCAGCAGACTAGACACATGTAATAGCCTGCTGTATGGCCTTCCGCAGTATGAACTCCAACATCTCCAAAGAATCCAAAACACCGCAGCCAGGATCATCTGCAGAGCCCCTCGAAGGCAGAACATCACCCCCTTGCTACGTAATCTCCACTGGTTACCTATCCAGAAACGAATAATCTTCAAGATCCTTTTGCTAACTTTCAAATCGTTAAACAATGCAACCCCATCCTACATCTCATCGCTGATCAGTACACACAACCCAGCCCGTTCCCTCCGATCTGCCAACCAGCATCGTCTACAAGTTCCCAAGTCTTCAACCCAATACTATGGTGATCGTGCCTTCCAAGTATCGGCTCCCACCCTCTGGAACTCTCTGCCTCTCCATATTCGCCAGTGCAAAACTGTCCACAGCTTCAAAACAGCCCTCAAGACATACCTATTCTGTAATGATGTATAATGACCGAAATGGACCCACCCCCCCCCCCCCCCCCCCCACCCTGTCAAGTTGATAACATACAACGCATTATTTGTGTTTGTTTTCGCCATTCTGATGCACTTGATAATATAAATAGTCATATAATTTGTTACGCATGTTATATTTTGTCAATGTAATTTATTCCTTGATGTTAATGCGTATTATTAATTACAATGTGGTTTCCTGATAAATTGTATGTTATGGTTTACTCGTTTTGTGTAATTTTCATAATTAATGTTATTTCGTACGAATTAAGTAATTAAGTTTTTTGGAAAGCGCATAGAGAATAAGCTATTATTATTATGCGCTATATAAATACTGTATTATTATTATTATTATAATACCATTGAAAAAAGTATACAAAACATAAGTCGAAAAACAAAGAAATACATAAGAAATTCCAAAAACAAAGAAATACATTAGGAAAATTTTGGCTGTCGCAATTTCAAACCCTGTTAATTAAGTCATAAAGAATATTCATGCACAAAATTAGCATATTCTGAGCAATATTTAGTGATTTACAGACAAAAAGGGGATTTGAGCATAAATTTGCATAATTAATTAAAAATTGATTATTTACAAAAAAATAACAATGCAATCTTGTAGATTATGTTGCAAGCTATCTGTGTGCCAAATTTTGTTGCGGCTGAGATTTCATTAATCAGTCCGCAAGTAACAATTTACACTGGAAATTTTCACAGCCCGAATTTCATCTTTGGAGCCCTGGTTCAGCAAGCCATTTCTAACTTTTGAGTCCCACATTGTCTCGCATCAATACAGGCCACTATGGCTTCATACAGCCCCAGAGCAGTACAGAAGCCTGCTCAGTCATGTAGTAAACCCTATTTCTAATAGTCTACCTCATTTTTTAGGACCAATAGTTAAAACTGAATGAAATGCCTATAAACAACAACAGCCGTCACTAACCAGTACTGTATTGTGATATCCTTAGTTATTTTCGGTCATGCCCTGACAAAGATCCTGCTAGGAATGAAATCTAGGCTCTTTATATGACTCTCATTTTATTACATTGGTATTTTTTTAGTAGAAATGTAGCTTTCAGCAGTATTTTTTCTTTGTCGTCTTTAGTGATTGTTATCTTGTTATCCTTCACACCTTATAGGCCACCATGCTCGACACAGCCCTGGAGCAGTACCTAGGCCAGCCTGCTCAGTCACATAGTGCCACAGGTAAGAGTCATCATGTATGCAATGTGTTTCAGAAAGGAAAATGCAAGATCAAATATCATCTGGCATAGGCCAACAACATGGCGCACAAATTTGCATGCCATTTCCAGGAAGTTGCGCGATCATACAAAATGATGAGAAAAAGGAAGCCCAAACTTTTCCTATAAATTATTAAAATGTAATTTCATGCGCAATTGAAATCAATCATATAAAAGATAGATTTACTCATATTATGCAAAATATGTAGTGATATTGCCATACATGTAATGTTCTTAAATGAGTAACACAAAAGAAGTTTGGTATTAATGAAACTATGGTGGTCAAAAGCTAATTCTTGGTTTCTGTGGGCCTGCAACCCTGTGCTTATTTCAATCCCTGGTTCAATCATAGTGTGTCTCTTCTGACCCATAATCCTCAATTCAGATAGGCTTCCCAGTCTCAACCCCAGCAATCGTCCGTAAGTGGGGCAACGAGTCGCTGCTGTCTTGCATCCCTCTCTGTAGCAAAATCTGAGGTCTCTGGCACAGGTCTGGATTCAAGAATCGTTTTAGAAATATACATTAAAGGAGGGGTTCGGACGATTTTCAGCATTTACCAATCAAAGAAACAATATTTTTTCAACATATTGCCTTTGTCCAGACGAAAAAAGACAGTTCTTGATCGAATCTGCCGCCAGTGCAATCTATCCCAGCATGCAATATTTGTGACGTCGATGCCTCACTTTGCTGTCAATACAAAGCAAAGTGATGCTGGCGAGTCACGCGATCATGTGATAAAAATCGCAAGCGTACAGAAAATAGACAATGAATATCAAAAATTGCAGACACAAGACAATCGAGTATAAATCATCCTGATGGGATATTTTTTTGATAAAAATATATTCCCAATGAGTAATTTTTTTAGATTCTGGTACATTTATTTTGAAATCGTCCGAACCATTCCTTTAACAGATTTGTAATCAATAGGGTATCTTCTCTCCTCAATTCCTTTAGACATGCCAGTCTCAACCCCAGAAATCGTCCGTAAGTGCCCCCACTGCAACGAGTCGATGGCCCTCAAGGAAAGGAAGAACGGAGGCTGGATGGTCAGCTGTATGGGCTACCCAGCATGCAAAGCGGCTGTCTGGCTTCCCTCGTCCGTGGCGTCTGCCGAGGTCTCGGATACCATCTGTCAAGAGGTATATGTGTTTTCCTTGGATTAGATTCATCTGATTGTGAAATGTGTAAATTAGAAGAACGTTATTTTGACACTTAATCAACTTACATGTACTACTTCAAACTTGTCGTTTCAACCACCATCCTTGATCTTCTTTCTCATTTGCTTATTATGGTAGTTCTTTTTACTTCCTAATATTCACATCTCATCATAAAGTTATTTTACACCTGTTTTGTGTAATGCACTTGCTGTTAACTATTGCTGTATTCATTTCATCGTTTCATTTGTATTTGTTATACATTGTATACTATTTTGTATTTTTGTGCAGAAGTAAATAAAATTCCCCTATCCACAAAAGAAACTCCCAGGCTCTTATACATAAACTCCCCATTAGCTTACTAAGTATACTATGAATGATGGGGGCGACTCAGCAAAAAAGGTTTCTTTGAGTTGGCCATTAGGATAAATATGGAAGATAATAAATGCTAAATCAACTTTAATACCCTATCATAAGAGTGAGTATACCCCTTTGAAAAACAGCTTGTAGCTGACAAGGGCAATCCGTCCCATGAGTGGAGAATCAATAACAAAATATTAAAAAAATCATCTTCCTGTTCAATGTTCCTTTTCAGTGCCAGCCAGGTGGCGTACATAAGATCAAGTTCAAGTTCAAGCTGGGATCTGTTCCCCCACTGATACCTCAAGAGTGAGTTAAAGTTAAAGTTTCTCCCATACCAATGTTGGCACATAAGGCGGCGCCTATCTCCGTTTCATTAGCCCTAGGCCACACGTCTACTAAATGTAGCAAAAGTTACAGAAGGGGGACAGTCGTCTGGTAACTCGTGTGATTAACTTTCCCTTCTCCATTCTATAAATGCCGAGTGACTGGCTAGAAGGCAGAAGGTACCATTTTAAAAGTCTTTGGTATGACCCGGTCTGGGTTCGAACCCGGGACCTCCCGTGCATGAGGCGGACACTCTAACCGCTAAGCCACCATGCTCGGTACAAGAGTGAGTACCCTCTGACAAAGATTCTGCTAGATTCAAAACCTTAGGCCCCTCAATGACTCTCACAGAGCTGCCTGATTTCGCAGAAGACTACCTGAAAATAAGACCAAGATTGCTGCATCAGATTTTATCCCATCAGCCTATCTTCCTGATTATTTAAAGATTATTGACATTAGGTTGTATATGTTTGATAGATATCTTCCTGATTTCTGATGAAGTTTTCCTGGTTGTTGAATGGCAATGTTGGTAGCTCTGCTCTCATTTTATAACACAGGCGGTTTTTAATTTTTTTTAAAGCAGTTTTCAGCAGTATTTTTCTTCATATCATCTTTAATGATGAATTGATAGATCGTACCTAGTTGTTCAGCATCAAGGTACATGTATTATTTAATTTCACAGATATATACCAACAATTGAAATGATATGAGGCATCCCCTGCGGCTGCCAAGCCTTAATCATTCCTGTTTTATCCTATAAAATCAAAGTGTTGTATAATGTGCCTCAGAATAGAATTTCTAAATTGATGGCGTAATATAAATGCATGGCTATTATTTTAGTTATTATTGAGTTATTTCGACATGAACTAAAACTTTGCATTTGAATATAATGCCATACTGATACATATAATGTATAAAGGAAGTGGAAAGTTTTATCTTTAAGAAAAACAAAAACAATATCAACATTTCAGCTGTAGACGATGGAGGAAATTTTTTTTTTTGTAAACGTTAATGAGGTTATAATATATTCATGTACTGTTTATTCATGTTCAGTTGGTTCCATGTGTTTATCCTATTATGTATTTTGTTTCTGTTTTTAGATATGAAGGGTGTATAGGAGGGTGTGACTCGACTCTCAAGGAGGCGTTGGATCTGAATCTGTCCTACCTAAGACCAAGGGGTCAGGCACAAACAGGTAATAAGACTTTAGGCCATTTGCATAACAAATAGTAATTGGTTTATCTAGGCTTTTGCTTTGAGATAAGCTTATAATCAACCAAGACTTCTCTACCTCAGCATTTAAGAGATGCATGGTATTTGTGTGTTCAGGTATGAAGGGTGTATAGGAGAGTGTGACTCGACTCTCAAGGAAGCATTGGATCTGAATCTCTCCTACCTAAGACCGAGGGGTCAGGCACATTATATGTACTAGCAAAAATGTTAATTCTAATGTCTCTGGAACATTTATTGAGATATTATACGAGATATTATACAAGTTTGGGTTATTCCTTTGATATGGGACAATGGATGATGTAAACATTAAATTTAACCATGTCATATTGCAACTTGATTTATTGAAATTATGAATGGTTTATTTTATTACAATCTATTATTATAATACCCTCCTAAATATAATAGAATTGATGTTTAAGCCATTGGATTTAAACTTACTACCCCAGATTTGTTTTTGTTAACTCCTAGGTGCTGCAGGAAGAAATCAAGGTGCTGGCAGGGGAACTTTTGGAGGAGGGGGAGGGGGGCAAGGAAGAGGAGGAGGAGGAAGGGGAGGAGGAGGAGGAGGAAGGGGAGGAGGAGGAGGAGGAGGAAGGGGAGGAGGATCAGGAGGAGGAGGTGGTTTTGATGGTGGTCGTGGTGGTGGAGGAAGGGGCGGAGGAGGTTTTGGTGGAAGTGGAGGTGGGGGAGGAGGCACAGGAGGAGGAGGGGGAGCAGCATTTGGAAGACAAGGAAACACAGGGAGAGGGGGAGCCGCAGGGGGAGGGAGAACAAGTGGAGCGAGTGAGGATGATGAAGCAGGACTCTGGTTCAACTCTGGTGGAGCACCATCGGCTCCCTCGACATCGTCATCGACATCGTCATCGACGTCAAAATCGGGAAGAGGGCAGTCCAGCAGAGGTGGAGGGCAAGGGGGAGGATGGAGTGGCAACTCCTCTTCAAGGTCGTTCTCGACAACTTCTAGGACTCCTCTTTCACAAATCTCAAGGTGAAAATTTGTAGATTTGTAGAACAATTGATAGAAACAAAATTATTATTTGAATCAAATTTGTATTACCTCCACCAAGGAGGTTATGTTTTTGGTCCTGTGTGTTCGTGTGTTCATGCAGCATGCAGGGAGATTGAAGTTAGCCAATCCGTGAGTGCACTCTGTCTAGTTCATGTTTGATACACCATTGCAGGAATTCAAGGGAAATATTTAGGTACATGTTTTCCTCTTCATGGCAGTAGCGTAGGTTGGGGGTTAATAATTGTGTGGGGGGGGGCACATCTTGTATTTCTTCATTTCTTCACAGATTTTCCACTTATGTTTGAAAATTATTTTTGTCAAATTATTAGGGGACACGTGACCTCCCCCCATGTAGCCACTGTTTAATGGTCATGCTTAACAAATTCAACAACAACTCTGTACTCTTGTCTATAACTTTCCTCGTACAGATCTCAAGGCAGTAATCAGTGTGGGGGATGTGAAATTCATAACAAATAGATATCCTAATTGTCTATAATTATTTGCTTTTTGGCTTTTGAACATGTTTTATTCCAAGACTACAGATGGCCGACCATAACTTTAAGTTTAACTTGGAATTTAAGTTAAACTATAAGATTCATTGTGAAACATCCCAGGTTTGGTAAACTAATAAAGCAGATTATCATAATATATTTGTTTGTTTTTTTCTCCTCGGGGTTGGGGCTGGTGGAGGTATGAGTGGTAGCACCTCGGTGGTATAATATGCAGCTGTGGTCAGGATGCCCTGCAGTTTACTGTAATATCAGAATCTTTGTGAAACACCCCCAGGTTTGGTAAACTAATACAAAAACTTAATACCTAAATCTGTTTATTTTTCTCTGTAGGGCTGAGGCTGGGGCTGGTGGGTCTACGAGTGGTGATGGAGGCATCTCAGTGGTATGTAGCTGTGGTCAGGATGCCCTGCAGTTTACTTTAATTCAGAATACCAGATTTTGTAAACTAATACAAAAACTTAATACCTAAATCTGTTTATTTATCTCTGTAGGCCTGGGGCTGGGGCTGGTGGGTCTACGAGTGGTGATGGAGGCATCTCAGTGGTATGTAGCTGTGGTCAGGATGCCCTGCAGTTTACTTTAATTCAGAATACCAGGTTTTGTAAACTAATACAAAAACTTAATACCCAAATCTGTTTATTTATCTCTGTAGGCCTGGGGCTGGGGCTGGTGGGTCTACGAGTGGTGATGGAGGCAACTCAGTGGTATGTAGCTGTGGACAGGATGCCCAGCAGTTGACCGTGAGGAAAGAGGGACCCAATCAAGGTAATCATTAAAGGGGTTCAGATTCGTAGATCAGATGTGCGGTGCCATCGGTGCCTTGCGCACGGTGCAAAATATACATTGGCTCGGTGCTATGTAGTAAGGACAGGTTTTGTCATGTGTGGACAGGTTCTCCGAACCTCACACATGACCGTCTTTAAATGTACAGGGTAAGGTTGTCAGAGGACAAAAAATGTCTGTGCCAGAAATTGGCCAGAGTCATCTTTCTATCAGGCTATAGTTCATCCCTCCTCAGGACATTTACATTCTCTTCTGTCTCTAGCTATCCTAGTCCATGCTGCCATTCCCATGTATGATGTTAGTTCAACTCTCCATCTTTTCTTTTGCCTTCCTCTTCTTCTTTTTCCCTTCCTTGATTGCCAGAGGCATAGGCCCTTGTTATTTAATTAAGCAAAGTAATCCTAGGCTTTGGCTCAAACTGAAAATGGCAAGCTCGTTTCTATTTCAGGAGTATGAACTATGGTTACAAATTTGAGCTCATCTCTAAGCGCAATTATTATCAATTACTCTGGAGGATCTAGCAGTGGCGACCCTTATCAAAGCTTTTACTCTTGTCAGTAGTATTCGCATAAAACCTGAAGCCTTTAATAATCTCCTTCAATTGTCTCCCACAAGGTCGCCAATTCTTCAAATGCCAGTCCGGTGGGTGCAATTTCTTCTTGTGGTCATATGAAAACACACATGCTAGGCGCAGGGGGACTCGGAAACGCGTCAAATTCGAACTGGAGAGCCTCGGACAAAAGCTTTAGTGGTGGATTTAACTCATCTTCTTTCACTGCTTCAAATAATTTCCTGTAATTGTCTCCCACAAAGTCGCCCATTCTTCAAATGCCAGTCTGGTGGCTGCAACTTCTTCTTGTGGTCTGATGAAAACACAGAAGCTAGCGCCGGAGGAGTTGGCAGTGCAGGAGGATTTGGAACCCATTAAACTCTTACCGAGGAGACTAACTGGGGAGCCTCAGACAAAGCTTTTGGCGCTGGATTTAACTCATCATCTTTCTTTAATTTTCTCCCACAAGGTCGCCAATTCTTCAAATGCCAGTCTGGTGGCTGCAACTTCTTTTTGTGGTCAGATGAAAACACAGAAGCTAGCGCCGGAGGAGTTGGCGGTGCAGGAGGATTTGGAAACCCATCAAACTCTTACCGAGGAGACTAACTGGGGAGCCTCAGACAAAGCTTTTGGCGCTGGATTTAACTCATCATCTTTCTTTAATTTTCTCCCACAAGGTCGCCAATTCTTCAAATGCCAGTCCGGTGGCTGCAACTTCTTTTTGTGGTCAGATGAAAACACAGAAGATAGCGCCGGATGAGTTGGCGGCGCAGGGGGACTCGGAAATGCATCAAATTCGAACTGGGGAGACTATAACTGGGAATCGAGCCTTGGACAAAGGATTTAGCGTTGGATTCAACTCATCTTCTTTCACTGCTACAAATAATTTCCTGTAATTGTCTCCCACAAGGTCGCCAATTCTTCAAATGCCAGTCTGGTGGCTGCAACTTCTTCTTGTGGTCAGATGAAAACACAGAAGCTAGCGCAGGAGGAATTGGCGGTGCAGGACAATTCGGAAATGCAGCAAACTCGAATCGAGGAGACTCTAACTGGGGAGCCTCTGACAAAGGATTTGGTGGTGGATATAACTCTTCATCGTCTACGTCCAATGCTGGAGAGTGGTCAAGCGGCTATGGGTCTGGTTCGAAGGACCAGGGTCAAGGCAACTCCTCTTCAAGGTCATTCTCGACGAACTCAACAAGTTCTAGGACACCTCTTTCACAAATATCAAGGTGAAAATCAGTTTTTGAGGATTTGTAGATCAATTGATAGTAAAAAAATTATTATTTGAATCAAATTTGTATTACCTCCACCAAGGAGGTTATGTTTTTGGTCCCGTGTGTTTGTGTGTTCGTGCAGCATGCAGGGATATTGAAGTTAGCCAATCAAAATTTGAGCATTGGGGAGGTATGCACTCCGTGAGTGCACTCTGTCTAGTTCATGTTTGATACACCATTGCAGGAATTCAAGGGAAATATTTAGGTACATGTACATGTTTTTCTCTTCATGGCAGTAGCGTAGATTGGGGGTTAATTATTGTGTGGGGGGCACATCTTGTATTTCTTCATTTCTTCACAGATTTTCGACTAAAGTTTTTAAATTATTTGTTGTCAAATTATTAGGGGACATGTGACCTCCCCCCATCTAGCTTTGCCACTGCTTAATGGTTAACAAATTCAGCAACATCTCTGTACTCTGTCTATGACTCTAATACAGATCTCAAGGCAGTAATCAGTGTGGGGGATGTGAAATTCAAAACAAATAGATATCCTAATTGTCTATAATAATTTGCATTTTGGCTTTTGAACATGTTTTATTCCAAAACATAACTTTAAGTTTAACTTGGAATTTAAGTTAAACTATGAGATTCATTGTGAAACATCCCAGGTTTGGTAAACTAATAAAGCAGATTATCATAATATATTTGTTTGTTTTTTCTCCTTAGGGTTGGGGCTGGTGGAGCTACGGGTGGTAGCACCTCAGTGGTATGCAGCTGTGGTCAGGATGCCCTGCAGTTTACTGTAATATCAGAATCTTTGTGAAACACCCCCAGGTTTGGTAAACTAATACAAAAACTTAATACCTGGGGCTGGGGCTGGGGGATCTGCAAGTGATAACGGAGGCAACTCTGAGGTGTGCAGCTGTGGTCAGGTTGCCCTGCAGTTAACTTTAATTCAGAATACCAGGTTTGGTAAACTAATAAGTAAACTTAATACCTAAATCTGTTTATTTATCTCTGTAGGGCTGTGGGGCTGGTGGGTCTACGAGTGGTGATGGAGGCAACTCAGTGGTGTGCAGCTGTGGTCAGGATGCCCTGCAGTTTACTGTAATTCACAAATAAGAAAATGTAATACCAAAATCTGTTTATTTTTCTCTGTAGGGCTGGGGCTGGGGCTGGAGCTGGTGGGTCTACGAGTGGTGATGGAGGCAACTCAGTGGTGTGCAGCTGTGGTCAGGATGCCCAGCAGTTGACCGTGAGGAAAGAGGGACCCAATCAAGGTAATCATTAAAGGGGAACCAGACACTGCCCCTCCTGTTACTTCTAGTCATATATTTCCTCTTGGGTATCACTAATTAATTAATCATCAATGCGCTGTGCGCTCAGTGTGCTAGAGCGCACAAACTGGCCTAGTATCTATGTTCAGACGGGTTCTACGTCGTTGTCGGTGGACAAATTATGACTTTGCCAGAAATTGGCTAGATTGGCACCGGGCCGTGTTATTTTATTTTTAAAAAGAAAAATTATTCTAGGCTTTGGCTCTAACTGAAAATGGCAAACTCGTTTCTATTTCAGGAGTACGAACTATAGGTACAAATTTGAGCTCATCTCTAAGCGAAATTATTCTTAATTACTCTGGAGGCTCTAGCAGTGGCGACCCTTATCAAATCTTTTTACTCTTGTCAGTAGTATCCACATAAAACCTGAAGCCTTTAATAATCTCCTTCAATTGTCTCCCACAAGGTCGCCAATTCTTCAAATGCCAGTCCGGTGGGTGCAATTTCTTTTTGTGGTCATATGAAAACACACATACTAGGCGCAGGGGGACTCGGAAACGCGTCAAATTCGAACTGGAGAGCCTCGGACAAAAGCTTTAGTGGTGGATTTAACTCCTCTTCTTTCACTGCTTCAAATAATTTCCTGTAATTTTCTCCCACAAGGTCGCCGATTCTTCAAATGCCAGTCTGGTGGCTGCAACTTCTTCTTGTGGTCTGATGAAAACACAGAAGATAGCGCCGGATGAGTTGGCGGCGCAGGGGGACTCGGAAACGCGTCAAATTCGAACTGGGGAGACTCTAACTGGGGGGCCTCGGGCAAACCATTTGGTGGTGGATTTAACTCATCTTATTCCAGTGCTTCAAATAATTTCCTTTGATTTTCTCCCACAATGTCTCCAGTTCTTCAAGTGACAGTCTGGTGGCTGCAACTTCTTCTTGTGGTCTGATGAAAACACAGAAGCTAGCGCCGGAGGAGTTGGCGGTGCAGGAGGATTTGGAAACCCATCAAACTCTAACCGAGAAGACTAACTGGGGAGCCTCGGACAAAGCTTTTGGCGCTGGATTTAACTCATCATCTTTCTTTAATTTTCTCCCACAAGGTCGTCAATTCTTCAAATGCCAGTCTGGTGGCTGCAACTTCTTCTTGTGGTCAGATGAAAACACAGAAGCTAGCGCAGGAGGATTCGGAAACGCAGCAAACTCGAATCGAGGAGACTCTAACTGGGGAGCCTCTGACAAAGGATTTGGTGGTGGATATAACTCCTCATCGTCAACGTCCAATGCTGGAGAACGGTCAAGCGGTTATGGGTCTGGATCGAAGGACCAGGGTCAAGGCGGCTCTACCAATGTGTGGGGAGAGGTCATGTGCCAGTGCAATTCTGCAGCAGCAAAGTAAGCTTTCTCATTTCTGTTCTCATCAAAGTTTGTTTTTCTAATGTTATCAGACTCGTATTACAATATTAAAGCACAGTTTTGGGCCGCCTTGGCTGCAGCATCGCCTTTTCCTGCCTCAGGGTTGAGCTTGAAAGATCCTGATGCTCCCTTCCATTTTGTGTGTGTGTAGGTCGGAGCCTTGTCTATGTCATGCCAAATTTTCAGATGAAAATTTTTCCTAATATGGTCTTAATGTAACAAATAAATAAATACATACATTTCTGAGACTGTTCAAGCAAACATAAGAAAATTACATTATGTAGGTACAAAATATAGTGATAAGATATTAAAGATTATCGCATAATAATAATAGTTCAATATAATTTTTAAATTTCATCTTTGAATTCACTCACCTTTTAGGCGAACTGTGCAGAAAGACGGTCCGAACAAGGGGCGTGAGTTCTACTGTTGCTCCAAACCGAGGGAGAACCAGTGCTCCTACTTCCAGTGGGCTGATGAGGACCCTAAACCAAGAGACGGCTTCAGCAACAACTCATCATTTAGAGGTATGCATGCTTACATTATATTAAAATGATCCATCATTTTATTAAAGTGATCCAATAACTCTATTCAACCAATATCAATTTTATCTTTCACACACGTCTCTTGTACCTTATTGTCTGGCTTCATGTAATCAGAAGAATGAAATGGGTTTTGATTTTTCAAATGTCTCTCTTATTATGAAGAGGTTTATGATTGAATGAAAATTGTTCTGGAATGGCTTTCAATTGTAGTCAAAATCAATGGGCAGTTTTCACCTTTTCACTAGTAAATAGTGTTTTTTTTAAACAAGATTTTCACACATCATGAAGAAGAATCTTACGATGATTGATCTTACATCGGTATATAATTGAAGTTCCAAATATCACTTTTTGACCAATTTTATGAAGTTAATGGATCACTCTAACCTATTCATGACTGGTCCTCCCAAAAGATAGACAAAACAAACAAAAACTGGTGAACTTTTTTATCTTGTGAAAATCAATATTTTTGTATCATGACAATAATATAAATACTGGTTAAATTTCTTATCGTGTGAAAATCAATATTTTTGTATCATGATAATAAATACTGGTTAACTTTGTTATAGTGTGAAAATCAATATTTTTGCATCATGATAATTCCCCAAGACTTTTTATATTACTAGGCTGTTAGACATACAAACGGTTACCCATGTTTTCTCCTCTAAACTGAACAGTTTTCCCCATTTGTCCTCTGACCCAGCACCTTATCATAAAGTCATCTGGAATCAGTGTATCGCACACTTATGTATTAACTTCTAATTATTTTATTAAACATATATAGTATTTCAAAATACAATATAAATTCTTGTACTTATTAAAGTCAATTTTCTTCCTGATCTTTGTCTTTAGGAGGTGGAAGGGGTGGGCAATCAAAGAATTGGTCATCAGGAGGTAGAGGAGGGAGAGGAGGAGGAGGAGGAGGTGGTGGTGGAGGTGGACAAGGGAAAAGGAAGAAGCCTACCTGTAGTTTATGTCACCAAGAAGGTTAGTTATTTAATGTTTTACTTATCTTTTCCTGTATATGGTGACCACCAATGGAAAACAAGAAAAGTGGTCAATGTATCCAGGTGACCCTTATAGGCAGGTTCCATGATATTGTTTCCCACTGTAGGGTATCATTCTTGATGGTCACTATAGACAGGTGGGCTGCTATAGACAGGTAGCTTCAACAGCAGGATTGGCTGTATTATAAAAGTAAAGTCAAACCTGTCTTAGCAGCCACATACAACTTCAGTGGCCAGAAAATATGAACTCCCTTCAGTGGCCAGAAAATATGAACTCCCTGCAGAGAACAACAGTGTTACTGAACCTGTTTTAATGACTACCTGCCTACAGTGTTCATTTTTGTTTCGTTTCCCTTAGGCTTAGGTGGCCGCTATGCACAGATTTTACATTCAACATTCATGGCTAACGTATTAGTTTGGGCTAAGTGAAAATAATGAAAAGAAGATATAGTTATAAGAGTATTACATGCAACGCTTTTATAAAAAAAACTTGTAGTTATTTTCATTTCCTTAAAGGTTTTGCCCCAACTTTTGTATTAACTGGCTATTTGATATACATATTCGTAATATAACTGATCGTTCACCTCTGAATTGAACTGTTTTTGTGTTCAATATATCCTCAGACAATGTTACCCGGTACCTTTATTTTATTGCACTCACTTACATACTCAGGAAATACTAATTTCACCATGTGGGTACTGACGCGAGGAGACCACACTAAGATTTGAAAACGAGGTTTATTGGTAGCATAACTTTTCCATTTTGTTTCCCTCTCTTTTTCACCGGACACTCTTAGCGGTCCTGTCCACAGAAGTGATTGCAAGAAGTATACTACATCAATCATTGCAAAGCTGCTCCCCCTTCTTCACCACCAGAATTATATCTACCCTGGCAACTATATGCAATTTGGCATCGCGAAGACACTTTGATCATTACACTAAGGAAAAGAAAGGAAGGATTTCCTGGCTGCAGGTGCAATTGGAGCAACATATCTAATCAGATTTGACCATATTGACATTTGAAACAAGGTTTTTACCAAACTTTTCCTACTCTTTTTGTTTTTACAGGACACACAAAGCGATCCTGTCCACAGAAGTGATTGCGAGAAGTAATACTACATCATGCCAACCTACTCGCCTACCTTCGCCGATGCAAGAATTCTCCCTTCCATGGCTGCTATGCACCAATTGACCATGCAGAGGTGCTTTCATCAGTAGACGAAGCCTTCTGTCACATCAATATCGCGGATAGGAAGAACTGACAATGCGTCGACTGTTATTTGGGCTTGCTTCTAAAAATCGTAACAACACTTTTCGGTGTTTTGACGTGATGCCATGTCATGATGACATCGCGTTCAATGGTTATGTACTTGCCATCAAGTGAAATTTAATGTGCATCAAACAACTGGTAGTGCATGTAATTGAATTGATTGACACATTTTTCCAACTAGTAGGGAGAGGACTGTTCTTTTTTTTTTTTACATGTTACACAGTTGAAGATCTGTGAGTTTGTTATATCATTAGTTGATGTCATGATCACTTTACGGGTGTGGACTTGTCATCGAGTGAAATTGGAAGTACACATCAAACATCTGTTAGTGCATGCAGTTGACTGGAAATGGAAGCGATGGACATGATTTTCTCCCTGTCACACATGAGAAGATGTTTGAGTAAGGTATAACATTTCGCTGACTTCGCTGATTTGCCAAACGAGTGAAATTGAAAGAACATCAAACAACTGTTGATGCATGTAATTGACTCTTATGGACAAGTTTGCGTAACCAGTAATGAAATGTGCATATGACTGCTATTTTTTCCCCATCACTGATTGAAATATGTGAGAGTAAATTATTATCATCACGCTGACATCATGATGCAATCATGTTAACTTGCTCAATGCTATGATTGCAGTGTGTATCCGTTGACCGGGGTAATAATAATCGTGTCAAGCGCTATGATCCCCACGGGAATAGCGCTATATAAATAACAGTTATTATTATGGATTTGCCAATTGAGTGAAATTGAAAGACCAAACAACTGTTGATGAATGTAATAAACACAATAGAGATGTTTTCCATCTATTAACAAGAGGACTGTCCTTTTCTCCTGTCACACATTGGAAGATGTGTGAGTAAGGTATATAATTTGGCTGACGTCAAGACATGGTCTTGTTCACTTTCTATTGATTTTTGATCAAGTAATATTGAAAGTAAATGAAACAACAGTTCATGCATGTAATTGACTCCATGGACAAGTTTGCTTACCCAGTAATGATTGGTGAAATCTACTATTTTCTCCGGTCACAAATTGGAAGATATGTGAGTAAGGTATATCATTTGGTTGATGTCATGACACCATAACATTTACTGGCCCTGGGCCTGGACTCGCCCTTGACTGACTTTAAAAGTACATCAAATGGCTATTATTATATGAAATTGACTTGAATTGATGTCCACATGTTTATCTACCTAATAGTTAAAGGACTGTTATTTCACCTCTGAAATGGACAGGATAGAACATGTTGACATTACAGTACCATTGATGCTGAGAACTTGTCGTACAGAAAACATAATTCAAATTCAAATTCGTTTTATTTCATTTTTCTCAGAACATAATATAACAAAATATCGATTTACAATTCAGTACATAATATAACGAAAATATTGATTTACAATTCAATACATAATATAACAAAATATTAATTTACAATTCAGTACATAATATAATGGAACAAAATGAGCTTATACAGCAATATAATATATTATACAATAACGTAATCCATTTTAAGCAAACAAAATAAACAATCCTTTTTCTTTTCTTTTTTTTTTTTTATATCATGGACTGAAAAAAATGGAGGGATCCACTGAAAAGCATTGCTTGTAAATTGTGGATCCCTCAACAACAAAAAAATCAAGCACAACTGGCAATTACAATAATACATGTAGAAAAAAAAGCAAAAAATTACATACACAAATGAGGCGCAAGCTCATTAAAAAAGTAGTTCTATACAAATTATGTTATGGAAGCCTACGAAGAATCAGAACAATGAAAAGACAACACATAATGAAGAGAGGGGGAAAGTGCCAAATGTTTCGACTCCGAGCAGAACTTTTACTTATATCTAAACATATACATATCTCCAATCTCTGTGTCATCTAAATCCATATTTCGCTCTAAATCCTGATCATGGGAAAACTGTTCGATGAGTCAATCAAGCATATGTTTGAACGCACTGTGAGCAACGTTTATTTATGCGATAATACACTCATCGAAAAGAATCGAAGCGCAAGCCATTACTGTATTCAGAATCCTATGGCTATGCATGCACGCCCATCGTTGCCGAGGGGCGCTTGGCCCCTAGTACCCTGTAGAGTTACATGCACATAATTATGACAGTTATGTAATATTTTTTCGCAACTTCAACATTGAAACTATGCTGTACCAGGACATGGAGGACTATTGCTGAGTTATATATAAAATTATAAAAGTAAAACAAGCACCAAGTACTAATACCTATACCACTAGCACTTGCCCGCTTGCCCGGGGCAAGTAAAAAGTGTCGGGCAAGTAAAATTTAATAAATTGTGTAGTTTGCTTGCCCAATCGGGCAACTAAATGATTGTTCAACTATGAGAAAAACAATGAAGCTTTGTAGGTGTAAATCTCGTCTAGAAGCAGGAGGGCAAGTCAATTTTATATTGGGGCAAGTACAATTTTCAAATTTATGATTTTACTTGCCCAAACAGGCCAGTACAGAACAAAAGTTAGTGTGGAGGCATGCCTATACATTAGATATGTTTGCCACTTCAAAATCAGTGCATTGGGAGTACAACCAATCCTGTGATCACCTGTCTATAAAGCCCACCTGCTTATAAATATAGAAACCTGAAATGAAATTTCTTCCACTTCCTGATACAGAAACAAAATTGTTACCCCTTTGGTGGTCTTTATAGACAGGTTTGACTAGTATCATCAACTTTCATCAACTATAGGATGTACATTAAATCTGTATTTCCTTATACATTCTTGATTGATAAATAAAATGCTTTATTTTTGTAATTCAATGAAATATATCTGATTTTGTATTTGCACTGTGAATAAGTTGAAAGGTACTTGGTAGTGTGCCAAAACCCAAACACATTTGTTGGACGAGTGAATCATATGTCAGTTTAAAGTGATCCATTAACTTTGTAAAATTCAACCAAAATGCCTTTGAGCTTTCCCACTTCGTCGCTGGGCAATTAAAAGGACAAATTGACGGTATCGATAGCAAAAAACGATACTTAATTTTTTGGAAGGAACAACATTTTGACATTTTGGGCAATTATATTTTTCAAATGCCAAATCCAGTAATATTGTTAAGTGAAACAGTAATGTAGGCTATAAAGCGATCAAGTCGTTTAATTTGGCCTACGCTCAGTTCTTTTTAACGGAGTTATTTACGCATTTCTGAATTTGCCCTTTTTACATGCACGATATCGCGTCGATATTGGGCATGAAAAAGGACAAAACGCGAATTGCCCTTTTACGCGCATTGATAATGCACAGGCAATGCGCGCGACTTGGCGCAATAATGGACAGCTAAAAGGGCAAATCCATTTTTGTCCTTTTTATTGCCCATATCATATGCGCGTTTAGTCGTGTATGCCAAACATGCAAGGGTTATTTCGTAGTCACTTGAATTAAAATTGGTTAAACTTGTGGCCGTACGCATGTGCGGATATTGTGATCAATGCTATATTCTTACGGAAAAGTAGTAAAATAACACATTTCATTCGTTATACATTGATTCTTAACCAAATAACACCTCTCGGCAGTTCGTGAAAACGATTTTGTCCTTTTTGTTGCCCAAATACGCGCAATTTTGTCATTTTGTCCTTTTGTTATTTTTGATTTTCTCAAAAAGTGGGGCACATATGGGAATTCTAAACCTATCATCGGATAGGTTTTAAAGAACTCTATCTGAAAATAAAATAAAAACAAAATCGATATTTGACGATAATATCGGCCATTTTGCCCTTTTTATTGCCCAGCGACGACTTATCTTGTACCATGTTGTTTGGCTTACATAAGAATGAAATGGGTTTTAATTTTTAAAATGTCTCCCTTATTATGGAGATTGAATTTTGATCGTAGTCAAGAGTATTTGATTTTGGATACTCAGTCGTCCATAGTAA
Source organism: Echinarachnius parma (assembly GCA_037951105.1). Lineage (NCBI taxonomy): Eukaryota > Metazoa > Echinodermata > Echinoidea > Clypeasteroida > Echinarachniidae > Echinarachnius > Echinarachnius parma. The sequence goes on along the minus strand of JBAMJV010003788.1, from coordinate 332,833 downwards.
ATTTGGATACCTCGCGCCAACAATCTGGATAAAATCGGACATTGATTTTTTCCTTTTTTGTCTAGGTAAACATAATTGTCAAAAATCTTACAATGAAGCTGGTATATGATTGAAGTATTAAATATTACTTTTGGGAAAATTTCTAATTTTAATGGATCACTACAGTGGAATCTCTTTATAACAAGCTCTGTTATAATGTGGTACCTGGTGTAGTGAGGTAATTTTACAGGTTCAGGTTCTATGTATTTTTAAAATTTATTTAAAGCCCTGATGCAATGAGATATCTGATATAACAAGTAAATTCCAGTGATTCAAGGTGCTCGTTATATTGAGGTTTCATACCGCTTTCATACAAAATCATAGATATTTTTATATTTTACTTTCCTTGTCCATGTCCACGGGAGCTTCAGTGTCATCCACCTCTGCCATCTTCCATTATCCTCCGTTTCCGTATCAACCTGCTTGGAGATTGTCCAGAAAACCTCGTCCCTTTTGTCCATGGACAGGAGCTCTCGGTTTATCAGTCTGAAGGATATTGGCAACTTCTAGCTTGGAGTTTTCAGCCGATGTGATGTTGCAGGAGCTCTTCCATTATCCTTTTCCTCATCGACCATCTGGGCAGGAGATTCCTCCTAGTCAATCTGTGCAGAGCTTTCCCATTCTCCCTTTTCTCTCAAATATTGTGGTCAGAAGCTGTCTCTTTATCCATCTCCTGGTCGACTGCCTGATAAGAAGCATTCTCTTTTTCCATCTTCTGGTCGACTGCCTGTCTGCCAGTAGGCAGTAGGGAATGTTATGATCTATTGCATGATAAAGGATTTACATGAAGTATGGGCTATACCTTAGTTTTGTCAATCGATTCTTGTGATGTATTAAAATCAAAATATATATGCCATGTTATGTATGTACATAATGTATGTATAGAGTATTACATAATTATTACTCTTTAATCTTTTTGTACGAGAAAACTATTTCATAATGTAGATGACCATTTCATGGTAATGTACCATATTTTTTGTACTGATGATTAAAGTGCAATGAATAACCAGTATACAGTTTGTTTTTCTTTATTAAATATGTGTTGTCTGAGTAACTCATTTATATGACTGTTTATACTAATTGTATATGATGGTTATTGTTAATTTCCTTATACCATCTAGCTCCATCTATAATTCCATCCTTCCAAGAGTGCCTAGGTATATATATATGTATCAATCAATCTATTGGTTGATCAATCAATCTATCTATCTATACTATTTGTCTGTATGTCTGTCTGTCCATAGTCTATCTATCAATCAATCATTATATCTATCTACCTATCTTATTTGTTGGTATGTCTGTCAATCAATCAATCAATCAATATTTCTTAATTGTGTGTGTGTCTGTCAATCCATCAATCAATCAATCAATCAATCAATCAATCAATCAATCGGTCTATCTACATATCCACCCATCCAACCATCCATCCATCCATCCATCCATCCATCCATGCGATCGATCGATCTATCGATCTATCGATCTATCTATCGATCTATCTATCTATCTATCTATCTATGCGCCTCTAATTGTGTGTCATATGCATTAGCATGTGAGTGTATCATGTATTGTGTCTGTTGGTATGTATGTTTGTGAGAATGCAGTATTACTGATGTGTATTGTATTTGTACAAACAAAATCTGTATTGGCTTGTGCGTATGTATGCTTGTATATATGTGTCTGCGTTTATATGTATGTGTTTGTGTATGTTTTATGTATGCATGTGTGTGTTTTTAGTTGTATGTATGGTTGTATTCATGTATGTGTGAGTGTGTGTGTGTTTGTTTGCGTGTGCGTGTGTTTGTATGTGTGTGTGTATGTGTATGTGGCCATCCTTATCAACTTTCATGGAATGTACCATTTTTTATGTGTAGGCTATAAATAATTCGTTGAACAGCAGTCTTTTGGAAGTTTCGCATCCTCAGCCACCATCCCTTCCCTTATTTTGTATGCCTCCGCTAGAAAGTGGTCAGTGGCATTATGTTTTCGGGTTGTCCGTCACCATGGGGCGTAGGGGAAGGTTTTTCTCGGTGGGGGGGGGGGGGGGGCTGAGGTATTTTGCACGAAATGATATGTTTTTGATGGCTTAGTCCGAAAATAACACGATTTTGCTCGAATATGAGACGGTTCGCCCGAAAATATGATGACTTTGCCCGAATGTAACATGAGTTTGCCCGACTATGACATGGTTATGATGGTAATAATGCCCGCATATGCAAGGTCTTGCCCGATTGTAACATAGTTTTGCCCGAATATGGCATGGTTTAGTTTGCCCTAATTTCTGGTGCTTTTTGCCCGAACTTATTGAGAGGGGGGAAATAGGGTCTTTGGGAGCTGTTTAAGTGAATGAGAAACAGGGTCTTGGGAGCTGTTCAGTTACATGTGAAGGTCTATTAGAGTGGCTATTTTTTTAACTTATAGCCTAAAGAGCGGCTTTTTTAATTTTTAGGTCTACATAGCAGATATTTTTGACGAGACTCATAAGAGCGGCCGAATCGGCTCCGAAAAAGGGGGTCTTTGAAGCGGCACATATAACCGTATTGCTAATATAGGTAAGTATACGCCCCCCCCCCCCCCCCCCCGGCCCCCCGGGACGGAGAAACCTGTTACCTGTATAATACCTGCATAATTAAAGAGATCTAGTTACTCTTTGTTGACATGTGCAAAAGCTGAAGAAGGGTTGATAACATTTCTATTTTTGTAATCTGATAGTATGTCCACTGAGTGATGTAAGACAATTCCACGGTAGATGAATGACATGCGGTATAGGCCGGGTATTTGCCAGGTATTTGCTAACTCAATGCACTGACTTTGTACACAGTTTAAATTTCCAGTGGGGGGGGGGGGGGGGGGGGGGGGAGGGGGGGGGGGGTACTAAGATTATAGTCGGATGGGGGTGTGTGGCTGAGACCTCCGAACCCATACCCACATCCAAGGGTCCTTTTGCTGTAAATAGGAGGTACCCATGTCTAAGGATTTTTTGTAAAAAATGTCTAAGGATTTTGAACTTTAAATATTACATTTTTAAAGCTGTAATATATATAATACAATGGCCAATCATTTTGCAGTTTCTTGATAAAATTCTGTATTAGTAAACTGTACCATACTACAGGGGCGGCGCCAGGGAGAGAGGGAGCGAAGCGACCGAGTGGTGGGAGGGGGTGTCCCCCCTCCCACACCAGGGAGCTTTGGCAATTTTTACACTAGAATGGAGCTGTGTGGTGCATATCGGAGGTGAAATTCTTAAATTTTCAAATGATAGAAAAACAGTGAATAGTCTTCAATTATGGTAAGGTAATTTGCATAAATATGAATAATGCGAGCGAGCGGTGCGGGCTTAAAAATGTTAGCAATTTCACATCGGAAAATGCCATTTGTTTCAATATTATTGTATGGGTATATTCGTTTTTTTGTCTTATGATACGGCGTTATGAAGGGTAATATATAAACACCCGAGGTTGTGAAATATTATGTATGCGAGCGAAGCGAGCTTGAAAATTTTATCAATTTCACAGCGGAAAATTGCCATTTGTTTCAATATTATTGTATGGGTATATATTCGTTTTATTACTTAGGCTATGATATGGCGTTATGAAGGGTAATATATAAATGCCCGAGGTTGTGAAATATGTATGCGAGCGAGCGGAGCGAGTTTGAAAATTTTAGCAATTTCACATCGGCAAATCCCCAAATCCCGGAGAAAATGAGGGAGAAAAGAGGGGAAAGGAATAAATGAAAAAAAGGGACCCATGTCTAAGGTGTTTTTTTTTTAAACGGGACCCATGTCTAAGGATATTTTTTATGAAAAGGGGACCCATGTCTAAGGATCTTTCTTGAAAAAGTCACCCTTCCCAGCGGCACATCCCCGTATAACCAATATACGTGAGTACCCCCCCCCCCCCCCCCCCCCACCCCCCCACTCGGGAGAATGTCAAATCCGAACACATCAAGCATGAATATCTTTTTAATGAAAAAGAAATTCGGAAAGCCAAACCTGTTCCACACGCTTATAAATGCATAACATATAATAACGGAATATGCGATATTTGCTAGAGTTCAAAGTAAGTTTTGTGGATTTTGACAATGTTACAAGTCCCCTTTAACCTGAAAATGAGCAAAGAAAATGGGGTTTCTCCGGGATTTGAACCCGAGACCTCCGGATTACTAGACCGGTGATCTTCCAGCTGAGCTATAGAAAGCCCAGTGTTTATCCTTGAAACCCCTTAAAGGGGTGGTTCAGTTTTGGTAAGGCTGAGCTTTAGTAACCAAAACCTGCACAATAACATTACAAACTAATATTAATAACTCCACCATGCTCGAAAGGTATAGAAAATAATGTATTACAAATGACTAAGTAAAACACCTGTTATCATTAAAAAAAGAGCCATTAAAACACAAAAGAGCGCTCTCTAAAATAGCATTGGTTTCAACCATTTTTCATACAAAATTATGCATGTGATGTTTTGTTGAAATAATGATTGAATAGAGAAATCAACAACTATTTAAAAACCTCTTTTGAACATTTTTGAAAAAGTGTACGCATTCAGTAAAAAACAAAAAAATCAGATTCCGATCGGATATATTTAATGATATTTCAGCCGTTTCTGAACTGATTTTGATCAAATAAAGTTTATTCTGCCATTAAAATTGTATGGTCATTCAAATTTTACACTCAGTTTTCATTATCTCACAAACAAAATTATTTCGTGCAGCGCCCTCTATACCAAAACTGAACTACCCCTTTAACTTTTCAATGCTCGCGTGGTCAGAAGGATCATCGAAGTGCACAGCTATTTTATACTATTTCAAACCTAAGGAAACACCCCCAAAAAATGATATAAATCAACATGAGCAAAGAAAATAGGGTTTCTCCGTGATCTCTTTAAGTATAATTAACTTATTTGGACTGATTTCATTTCAACTCCAAAACAGATGTATTTATTTATTCGTTTATTTATTCATTTATCTTTGAATTAATTAATGTATTCATTTACTTAGTTATTTATTATTTATTTTGTTTGTTTATATTTATTTAATCATAAAATTATTTTTTAGATACATTGTATATATATTTTTTGAATTAATTAATTCATTTATTGATGAATTTGTTTCTTTATTTTTATCTTTTTATTTTATTTTATTTATATACTTTTTATTTTATTTTATTATTGATTATTTATTTATTTATTTATTTTTATTTATTTATGATTTTTATCTATTTATTTTTTTATTTTTTTTTAAAATTTATTTATCTATTTATTTATTTATTTATTTATGTATTTTTTTTGTTTTTTTTTGGGGATGTTATATAGCCGTGGACTTTTGTTCGCATATCATCCTTCTTGTCTTCCTAGCTGTAATAACACTTTTGACCTGCCCCCCCTCCCAAATTAGTCCGTCCAAGCTACGCCACTGACTATGTTCACCTCAACATGGCCATGGTCAGTGGTGCAGCTATGGGGGGGGGGGGGGGGCATAGGTGGGCCCCGAATCAGTGCTCCCCGAACAGTCCAACCACGCTGGCCATGTGGCCTTGAAGGGAGGTCAGTATGATGTCCCATTAAATGGGAGAAATGTCAGAAGTATTTAGTTTGTTGATGTATGTATGATTTTATATCCGCGAATTCTGTCAAATATTAATCTTTAGCAGTAAAAGAAAACCGTCTTCCCCAGGTGAGGATCGAACTCACAACCTTCGCATAACTACACCAGTGTAGACATTTGCTACGGAATACTGTCTATAAGTACGACGCGCTGACCGATTGCGCCACTGGGGATGGTTGCCTGCATGGCAGCCAATAACATATTAATTCTAAGAATTACATTGCTGCCCAATCAATATCAAAATTTGATGTTTAACAATTTCCAATTGTAAGGCAACGTTGATCATCGATGGTGAATTGAACTCCGCTAAGTAGGCACGCGATTGAAATATCTCACATTTCATGATTTGCTACAATTTAAAGATTTTGAGCAAGTTAATACCTCTCCTGCATGTCGATGAAAAATCGGCAACGTGATATATGAATACCGAATATATATTTCCAAAGCTTTAAAAAAAGCTTTATCAATACCATTTTCATTATACCTTATTTTGTTATAATTATTTATAGTGTAAATATCTTATTTTCTTTATTGGAAATTAATGTAATATTTGTTTTGATGTCAAAATATCTTTTAAATGTTTTAGAATCGTGACTACAAGCTGCATTGCACACTATTATAAGGGGTGGTAACTTTCTTCGGGACAAATATTTTCATGAGGGAACGCAAGGACGCTAAAATTTTCTAAGCTATATTACCACATTTCTTATCCAAACATTAAGTAGTATTTGTAGCCCTTATTCACTGGTCCATGTATTGACGATCCTTAGTTATAAATCATTATTTACCCGGATAGACAATATCTCATGATTCATTTTCCTGAGACTTTAACCAAAATAATGGAGCTACCTTTCACATAATTGATTGTACCCAAAAGGGAAAATATTAGATGATCGATGCTAAACGTTTCGCCACTTTCTAACTCGAATCTTTTTACAAACATCGTCAAATTTGATAGAATCGATGAATTGAACTATATGATTATTAGTGTAATTCACAAAATTGTATCATTTCCAAACAGTATTGAAATATAATGCTCAAATGTGGTATATGGAACATAATTCAAAGGATCCCCTAGATGATACTACATGAGCGAGATGCTGTAGTGGTGACAATTTATGTGGGTGAGATGACGGTAATTAGTTAGACGACTCTAACTCCAGCTGATCCTTCACCACTGTTTACGTGTACCGGCTTACGATAATCTTCCACGAAATTAATTAATTGCTCAAAAATGATCCATTTTTCAATTTAGTTTAAGACGTGATGAATACGATATGAGTTGGTTTAACCAAACAAGCTTGTCATCGTTTGCCAAAACGGCATTTAATACGGCGCAAAAATCTATCGATAAAGCTCTTGATATTGCGGACGAGGAGGATGGTAGCGACCCTTCAGCCAGCAGTAACTCGGCCGGTAGGTCCGGCGGTGGTGGACTTGCAAAGTCGGGGTCTGTGTCAAGTTCAGGTGGAGATGTTGAAGGTAAGATTGATTGACACGTTATTAGATCATTATCTAGATTTACATGTTGTCACTTATGTTTTCACTTACAAATACATTCAAATCTTTGTATCTACATTCTACAAGTACAACTTGCTAGTTCAGTAGTTGCAAGGCAACACGAGTCCAACACAACAGCCAACAAATTAAACTGTAATTTGTAAACATGAATAACAGTCAATAATACTGTTGCCGTTGCCGTCTCTGTTGCGCCAGCCGACGGTGGCAATATAAATATTCTGCTGCGTTTATGACACTTTATACATTATTATTATACTGACTACTAACTAACGAACATTCACCCCACAACTAGTAATAGTATCAGACACCCACCTGTTCCGTCTCACTCGCTGTGTCACCACTGCTCGCACAGTCTCACGACCGTATCTCCGGCGTGGGGGCTGGCTGGCCTCCGTACTGGGCTTTGTCCGAGGGATCCCGGGTCGAACTCGCTTTCCAACTCCTAACCCTATCCTAACTGGCACTCAAAACCCCAATACTAAAAAGCCCTAAGCAAAACCACCTACTGCGATCGAACTGCAGCAAAGATGAACACTCGAGTTGAACGGGATAACGGATTCCAACTCCAAACACGATTCACTTCTCGTACTGATTTCCTAACTATCTATAATATCTGTCTCTAATATATCGACTAGTCTCGACTGGCTCTAGCGATGGAATGAGGCCGTGTTAACGTGCGTACTCAACTCCTAACCGAGAGAGTTTTCGGAGTCATCCAGGGAAACCCCGTATTTTTCGGGGAGGCCCAGATTTCACTCGGGGGTAAATAACAAGGCCCTCAACGAATGTTGAGGCCCGAACCATATTCATATCATAACCTACCCGCCCTTGGCCGGCTGCAGACGGAGCCAATTCAAGCTCCGTCGACCACCAAGGGGAATTCAATTCAGCGGCCCCGGGTGGAATAACGCCATCTACGACGGGGTGTTTTAACCCCGAAGCCGGCGACGGCTTCAATACAATATTAATTAACAATTTCAAATAACATGTTTCTATTTTTAGTTTTAGTTTTACTTTTAGTTTTAGAACTTTTATAAGTTGTAGAAAATAATAAATATGAATGATGTTGCCAAATATTTAACATTCTCGCATACGTGTTTACATGCAATACATAACAAAGATAAGTTCCATTGCAAACAATTTGAGCGTTACAATACAGATTACATTTACAGTGTGTCTAATTTGTGCCGAGGGATTATGCATCACAAATTCTTAGTTAAGTTTATCGCAAACAAATAGTAGCTAAAATGTTTGCAGTATAGTGCCTTGACGAGTGTGATGAAATGGATTTCTGTATTACATATGCGGCATTCTCTTCAAAGACGTGCCCACGACTTGGCATGCATGACTAAAAGAACCGATGTGCCATACAAATTACATAGAGCGTGGGTTCTTTTAGTCGTGTAACGAAGACGTGGGCACGTCTTCGAAGAGACTGCCCATGTTCCCATCTGCTAAGACTAATTATTTCTTGAAAACTCCACACGTTTAAAATCACTTGCTGTAAAAACCAATTAGGATATCGACCTCAAAATTAAAGACCGTGCTAATTGCATTTCACAATCCATGTCTTAAAGCCCTCATAATTCAACGAAATTGGTATTTATTATTACTTTGTTATTACTCAAGACTCTTATGCTGCATTAAACTATTTTATTACCTTCCAAACTGCACTAGTGCTGTCATAATATAATTCTGTAAATTGTCAATTGACAATTTTACCCGAATGTTTTTGGGAAAGCTAAAATTAAAAAGTGACCCTTGATTTGAATCAAGTAATCATACATTTATGTTTCATTTTCTCTCTTCCAATTTTACAGATGAAGGCAGCTCATCCACAAGATCATCGAGCAATTTTGTTTTCCAGGAGACTGACAACTTCTTCAGCTCATTCTTGCCCGATGCCAGTGAATCAGCAGGCTCTTCCATTTCAAAGCCCAAGAGAGCACCAGCAAGGAGAACTTACCCTCCCTCCATAGCAGAAGAGCAGACTAAAGATTTACCGTCAGATGGGGTTGCAAAACCATCCAGACTTACCTTGTCTGGGAAAAGTTTGAAAGCCAAAAGCAAGCTTCCGCAGGTGGACAGCGATGATTCCGACGAGAGAGATAAGCTTGACAGGAAGGCTGTCAAGCCCCCGAAGAAGCCCTCTGGGAAGAGAACTGAGGGTAAAGACAAGAAGACAGAATCTGCGCTTGAACATTCAGAGAAGAAAGATGATGGTAAAGATAAGAACGCAGACTCTGTAAGTGAACCCGCAGAAAAGATTGCCGACATTGACAACAAAGACAGAGTGGCAGAAACTATTCTCGAACCTCTCCACGTTGACGTCGGGTCGCATGTGCCAGTCATTCAAGGTCCAGACCCATCACATGAATGTCTCTCAGAGGACCATGATAAGTCAGTAGCGGCAGATGAATCGGAGATAGTTCAGACAAATGTAGAACTAGAAGGAAGTGCAATAGATCCGGATATCACGACATCCACAGAGAGTTTCCTGCTCGTGCGGTCGATGGAGGGAAGGGACGTGGATGAATTTGGCAATACTGTTGAAAGTGAACTCCAGGGGAAAAGCATTGAAAGTACATGCAGCAATAGTACAAGTACCACTGCCACAGTGGAAGGGAATGAAAAGTCCGCCTCAGACACAAACATTCCAAGCAGCTGGAAAAGCAGTGACTTGGATGCCAAGTCGGAATCAGAGAACACAGACGAGCAGACTTCTGTGAAAAGCGACAGCGACTTTGTCGTGATAAACGAACACACTGCCAGCGAACAGTCCTCCGTGTACCTGTACGACACAAGAGAATCGCCCGAGAACATCTCGCCGAAGCACTACTCCTCGTCCTCCAACGGGAAACGGAGCCCAACCGACAGCGATTTCAGCATCATATCAGAGGGTAGGTTTCACGACCCTCATGACCCCATCCATTCAGGGGCGGCAGGTCACGATGTGGGGACTATAGTGGAGCAGGCATCCATGGCACTCATGCACCGGGTGTCGCCATCCTACTCGGCTGACATCGACTCCGAGGATCAGGATGATAAGGCCCTAACTTCACCTAGTGCGGACGATGAGCGCTCAAGGTCCTGTTCTGAGGATGGGGCCACAGGGAGGGAGGAGCAAAACACAACTCCAACGCCAGGAGAGAAGGACCACCATGAAATGCCCATCGTACCCGAGGTGAGCCAGGAGGAAGAGACGCCGAGACCACTGACAGACGACAGGATAGAAGGTAAGCTTAAAGGGGACTACCAGGCAAAGAACAACACATTTTATATGTTTTGGTACCGTTGTGTGATATAGATGCCCAACATTATGCAAAGGGTTGTGTAATTCATAAACAATGCAATTAATTACCACCACTTTCGGCTAATCTAGGAATACAAAGGGCTAACTCATGTCCTAGAGTAGCATACAAAGGCCTGCGAGTAAACGGCCTTGTAACTATGTTACATTCACAAATAAACACGTACACTGTACTACAGCACATGTATGGACAAAGGATATTACCAATAGGGCCAAACAAAGTAAAGATGAAACTGGATATAAACAAAATTTGGTACATAGAGAGGGTCACTAAATGAATATTATTCAAACAGAAAAAGAAATTATGAGTCATGGTAACTACATGTTTTTGAAGCACGACAGGACGGAATGATAGAATGAAATAAAATTTTGTTTTGTAAAGTTCAACATTGTTTCCTATCAAAAGTAAAATCCAATGTTGGACATATTTGCATGAAATTATGTTTTAATGTGTAGAGAACATATAATCTGAAAAAGTAAATTGAAGGTGGGGAAACTTCCCCTTTAAAGTTTAATTTATTTAGGAAAAATTTGAAAAAAATTGTGCATACAAAGTGTGAAAGCATTGCTGTGCATACAATGTAGCATAAGAAGTAGTGTTCCCAATAAAATAATATATTTTCCTCACAAAATGAATTTTAGTTAATTATTGAATTAGTTAAATTGTAAAGCAAAATTTCATGAAAATGTATTATATTCCAATTCAATGATACCCTGAATGTATACATAAGAAAGTGCGCAGGATCACACAAAGTGATGCAGGTTTTTATTAATTAAATTAAAACATACAGTAGAGTTAAAAGTTGATTTAATTATCCTTGGGTTAGTGCCGGTTTATATAGCTTCTGACTAATCGAGCAATGAAAAGGGTTTCATGGGAACATCCTCATTCAAGGGTCTTGTGGCTCAATGGTAGAGCACCGGTCTAGCTATTCGGAGGTCTCGGGTTAGGACTGATTTTCAATATCTGCTAAAATTAATTTTTCATAAAATATGTTTGTCAGTAAATGGGGTTATTCTTCATTCATTTGTTATGAAATATGAATTTTGGTGAGGTTTCAAGAGAGATACATCATTTTTTTCGGAGGCACTTTGTTAGCGTTCAACACGTAAACAACTTGTTTATTTAATGCAAATGAGGTTCGCCGGTCGAAAGCTTTTCGTGAGTTAATTGTACCCTAGCCCTACCACTTGGTAATTACTAAATTAAATGAACAACCGGCATAAATTACAAATACAATATATTTTGACATAATGTTCTCATGTCAAATGTATATATTCTTAACTTTACATTCTGCACAACAAAGTTTACACTGTACAGTTATTGTTTAATCATGCACATTGAATGCACAATTGCCTGGTACTTGGCAGTATACATACTGTACATAGTTAATGTACCATAGTTTGTATTCAGAGATAATTTAAATGACGTGGTTGGGTCCCTGTATAATTATGTAGAAAGTAAGTATCATTTAGATGTTTCCAATGCATTTTAAATTATAAATCTCTCTTTTTATACAATTAAAAGACAAAGGAAACTACATACTGTAGCGAAGTGTTTGAGAGGCAGTGATTGTCATTATTTTAGGTTTCCACTTTTTATTCGTGCCTCAGATGGACTGCAAAATACATGTAGCTGTAAATTGTTAAATAGGTGCATTTTTGAGTTGCTTTCCCATTAATGCATCATACATATGTAGGTCTGGATGACCTATTCAACCCCCAAACACTGTAAACTTCAGAAAATCTACACCAACCCTCATCATGTACATGCACTGGTGTACCCAGGATTTTTTAAGGGGGGGGGGGGGGGGGGGCAGGTATCATTCGAAATCTTTCAAGGGGGGGTGTCGGTAAACAAATTTTGAGGGGGGGGGGGTGTCGATCAACATTTTTTGAGGAGGTGGGTCGGTCACAATTTTTTGAGGGGGGAGGAGTGTCCGTTAACATTTTTCAAGGGGGGGTGTCTGTCATGAATTTTCGAGAGGGAGGGTCGGTCACAATTTTTTCAAGGGGGGAGGGGTGTCCGTCAAGAATTTTCAAGGGGGGTGTCGGTCAAACAATTTCGAGGGGGGGGGGGGGGTGGTCCGTCAATAAATTGTGCAGCCGAGACCTTTTACAAATAGTAAGGGGGATCAATTACCATCCCCTCCGAACAATGGACTTTCAGCCAATCTTCACTAGCTTCCTTACTTGTACATGTATGACGTCACATTTCATTATCTGTTGGTAACATCGTGACCCAAATGACAACAGACAGAGAAGAAAAGTCTACTCAATATCCCAGGGCTATTAAGTCAACATTCAAGGATTTCAAACATATGGCCCATTTTACATGGAAATTAATTCAATTATAAGTGAACTATTCAGGTATAGACATGTATTATTACAAGCTTGTTTAAAAGTTCTGTAAATTCTTGTTTCGCTTAACAAATAATTGTCATGTATAGACAAATGCTGTTTGTATTCTTGTTAATACCAAATGACGTCAAATTTCACCCCGCTGGCATCATGACCTGTTAAGCCAACAGATAGACATATTTAGTCTGCTCACATTTTCTCTTAAATCTAAACTTAAAAGATTTAAACATCAGATTCAATTCAAATATTGATGTGGAGTCCACTAAGTACTAACTGAAGTGGTGAATTCATATATTCAGGTCTATAGTCTATACTGTTTAGTATTTACTGTGTTTGGATCCTGCTGTCTGCCGAGTTAGAACAGATTAGTGTCTCATTGTCATCAGAAATCCTCCTCCTCCTCCTCCTCCTCCCTGTGTTTGTAATCACACCAAATGACGTCACATTTCAATACAAACAAGAGAGGACCTGACCCCTGGGGGTGTGGCATTTAAGAGCTGCGATAAGCTGCGATTTTAATCGTTAATCAGAATATGCGCCTAAATGATCAAATCTGATTGGCTCAAATATGCATAATTTCTGTCTTGCGTATAATGGCAACGTTGCTATTGATCAAAATTATTTAAATGCAACACTCTCCTGGGCCCATATTAATGAAACTGCACTAGTTAGCTTAGTCCAATCCTAAGTCTATTCTATACGATAGGGCTAAGTGTGCAACAAGAGATATTAACTTTGTCAACTAGGGTTAACTATGTAGGCAAATTTGCTAAATCAAAACCGGATAACCATAGTTGACATGACTAGGATAACCCTTTGTTTCATTCTTAACCCTATAGTATAATATAAAATAGACTGAGAATGATAAATTAGCTACTAGTGTAATTTTATAGACCCTGGATGTTAGATAAGACAATTACTACATATCTATCAACTTACATGTACCCAATAAGAAGTCCTGTACTTCTATTAACCCCAAAACCTACACAATTTTGCATTTTCCATCTACCATCTAATTAAATAAATAATAATAATAATGATAATAATAATAAAAATAATAATAATGATAATAAAATAATAATAATAATAACAACAACAGTTGATTTGGTAGCCCAGTCAATAGTATGTATGTGTAGGTTGGCCCAACTCATGGAAAGACAGCTCTTGGCTTTCTACTAACAGTAACAGTCTACCAAGTCAGCAGGATAGTGCCAGGGAAAAATTTAATATAATTAATTTTTCGGGGCTACTTTTCAAGCTCGCCTGCATGAAAACATCACTATGAAATAGGTTATGTATTGAACTCTATGCAAATTTACTGGGGCTCTTTTGGGGTATTTCAGGGACTAAATCGTCCCGAGTCCAGGTGTATTTTTTTTCACTGGCTAACTAGTGCTATTTATAAGCCCTGACTACAGCATACAAAGATTTTATTATGCCTCCGCAACGAAGTAGCCGGAGGCATTATGTTTTCGGGTTGTCCGTCCGTCCGTACGTCCGTCCGTCCGTACGTCCGTCCGTCCGTACGTACGTACGTCCCGTTCTCGTGATCGCGTTATCTCAAGAACCGATTAACGGATTTTCACCAAACTTGGGTCATGTATGTATCTTGGGGGGCCAATGATCTGATTAGATTTTGGGGTCATGAGGTCAAAGGTCAAAGGTCACAGAGCTCATTATATATGCAAAAATAGCTCGTGATCGCGTTATCTCAAGAACGGATTGACAGATTCTGACCAAACTTGGTACATGTATGTATGTTAGGGGGCCAATGATCTGATTAGATTTTGGGGTCATGAGGTCAAAGGTCAAAGGTCACAGAGCTCATTATATATGCAAATATAGCTCGTGATCGCGTTATCTCAAGAACGGATTGACAGATTCTGACCAAACTTGGTACATGTATGTATCTTAGGGGGCCAATGATCTGATTAGATTTTGGGGTCATGAGGTCAAAGGTCAAAGGTCACAGAGCTCATTATATATGCAAAAATAGCTCGTGATCGCGTTATCTCAAGAACGGATTGACAGATTCTGACCAAACTTGGTACATGTATGTATCTTAGGGGGCCAATGATCTGATTAGATTTTGGGGTCATGAGGTCAAAGGTCACAGAGCTCATTATATATGCAAAAATAGCTCGTGATCGCGTTATCTCAAGAAGGGATTGACAGATTCTGACCAAACTTGGTACATGTATGTTCCTTGGAGAGCCAATGAACTGATTAGATTTTGGGGGTCATGAGGTCAAAGGTCAAAGGTCACAGGGCACATTATATGTAAAAGTAGCTTGAGATTGGAAATCTCAAGAATTGAATATCAGATTTCAATCCAACTTGATACCTGAATGTATAATAGGGAACAATTGTAGTCATTAGATTTTGGGGTCATGAGGGCAAAGGTCAAGGTCACTTATAGCTCATAATTGTGATACGTCAAGATCTAAAAGACAGTACCATCAAAATTGAGTTGACAGAATTAATTCTGTGTACATGTTGATTTGGGCTTGACATAAATAAATTGCATAATGGCGGAGGCATCTTTTTCGACTGCGCGCAGTCGAAGATCCATCTAGTTGATTTTGAAGCTACAAGTAGTTCAAGTGATTTTGCTTGAAAAAAAAAAGAAGAGAGTAAACGTCAAACTGGGAGTGTTGGAAACCAGAATGGAAGTTGAAAATGTTTGTCGGGTACTTCAAAGTATTATTGACTGTGTTGTGCGCTTAGTGCTGCCTAGGATTCAGTAAATTCAGAAGATTAACTTGAAATTTTTGCTCCCATTCGTTCATTGTCATTCATTAGCTCCTGTGCCGAGCATGGGGACAGAGGATGGTCCGGACGATGCGATGCGGCCAGAAAAGCTACTGAAGGTGAGTAAACTTAATTATTTATTTGGATATTTATGAATATAGTAAATACCCAATGATGCTAGAAATTTACTTTTTCGCCTCGTGGCTAAGTTGGGCAAGTAAAAACAAGATTTGTTCAAGTTCTAGTGACTGACCCCAAACACAGAAACCATTACAATTTCTGAACATTGTATTTGGTTGCCCATTTGGGCCAGTGAAATTTAATAAGCTTCAATGATATCTGGTGGCCCAAAGGTAGTTTTTAGTGGCCCAAAGGTAGTTTTTAGTGGCCCCGGGCCAGCAGGCCTGTGCTAAATTTGAGCATTAATTGATATACCTTTAGTTGGCTAAATGGAAGTTTTAGGCATTGTGTACTGGACCACATCATGGGCGTAGATCTGTCATTCATTGATACCTATTCATCAAGGGGGATAATCTATTAATTCACCCCCCCCCCCTGATGAATAGGTATTACGTAAGTATCTACGCCCATGCACCACATACATGTAAGATATGCCAAATGAGTGTAGACCAAATGATCATAAACCCTATATACAGTATATATGAGCCCTATTGATTTTGGTAAATTTAGTGCAGGTAAATTGAGTGAATATAAACACTTCTTCAATAGTCCTGTCACAGTTTTTCAGAGTGAAACTACCGTAAATCTCTGTGTATAAGACGCAATTTATTTCCGTCGGAAATTTTTTAAAGTGGGGGGTGCATTTTATATTCGGGTACAGCAAAAAAAGAACCCTGTAGTCATGTTGAATGCGTATAACACTGGACTAGGGCATGACAAGAGCTTGCTGTTATATGTAGCATTCATCAAAATACCTTTTTCTCACATAAAAAATATTGGTTAGTAAAAAAAATTACAAGTTTATTGAGCGGTAACACTGCTGCGATGAATATTCATATATTTGTGAGCAGCGCTACTCAGTAAATATGCAATTTATATCAAGTCACAAAATTCCTGCACTAAAAGGCTGTTGATTGAGCTTACGCTATTGTCCTATCTAGTAGTTTCAACATTAAACATTGGCTATAATGGATGGTAACAATGTAGAACTGTACATTGTATTTGTACATGTACATCACATACATTCCTTGGCATGTAAGAATGGTACTTGTAGCATTCCTTGCATTATTTATGAACAGCATGTGAAGTGGAACCCTTTGTGTAGCTACATGCATATTGTCTTTTTGGTTTAAATGATTGAAATTCTTCACAAAAAATACAATCTATCAAAACTTACAGCTTGCTTGAGAGCAGTAGTAGTTATAGTATACTACTTTCAGAGTTTCAAGTGATAGGGTTTGACAATCTTTTACTTGAGTTTAACTTTTGTGTTTTTTTCTTCTGCTGAGCATAAAAAATGGTCAGCTTTAAGTGAAAACAGTCAATTATCAAATCTTGAGACTGCTGGTAGCGCTATAGTTTTCTTTGATCTCCGATTGAAGACGATGATTGCTCATTGCAGGGTTTAGAAACCCATTCATCCTTAAAGGGCAATGATACCCAAGCAAAATGTTGCTTTCATAGTCTTGAATAGATTAAGAACAATAATCTCTGAAAGTTAGAGCATAATCGGGTAAGAAACAAGACCAGAACGTCAATGACATAGCGCTCATCCGCCATCTCGCAACATCAAATATCACAAATTTCATGTGGTACACTTTTTAACTGGTCAAAAAATAAAAATTTGATGCCCTGGAAGGGACATTAAAAAAAAAATAATAAAAAAAAAAAAATAAATAAATAAATAAATAAAAAATAAAAATTAAAAAAATTAAAAAAAATAGAACCAAAAAAAATAATAATAATAATAAATAAATAAAAAAATAAATAAATAAAAAAAAAACATTATAAATTACCATAATTAATGAATGGAGAAAAATTTCAAAATTCTGTGTAGAAGTTTAGTGTACCAAAGTTAGCTCTACCAGATAAAGCAAACCAAATCAAAATCGGTCGAGAAATGAAGGAGAAGAAGCATTTTTGGGGATTTCGAATAAATTTGCATAAATTACCATAGATAATGAATTTCACGATTCTGTGTAGAAGTTTTAAATCCCCCTCCTAGCCCTATCTTATGAAACAATCAGAATCAAAATTTGTTGAAAAATAACGAAGAAGAAGCATTTTGAAAACTGTGGACTGACGGACGGACGGACGGACGGACGACGGACGCCACGGCATGGCATAAGCTCATCGGGCCCTTCGGGCCGGATGAGCTAAAAACTACGGCTCTTTGAAGATGTCTATTTATTCCTATGGGGAACTCAAATTGGCAACGCACTCTGATAAGTGTGTGGACAACTCCCCATATGTTTTGTACACAAATGTTCCCATTTCTACAGTTTTCTTCATAGTCACATTTTTCCATTCCCCCAACTCATGATATGTTATGTATAAAAGCATTCTACAAAACATATGTTGAACTCGAACGAAGGGTAAACATAAATTTTGAGAAAATTTAACAAAACTGAAATTTTGTGTACAAAATGTATGGCGAGTTGTCCACAACTTTGCCAGACTTCGTTGCCAATTTGAGTCACTTGAAGAAATACATGGCTCTTTTCAAAGAGCCGTAGTTTTCTTTTTTCCTGACCGATTGTGCTCAAATTTTCAGAGACTATTCATTATATTTAGTGTCTTATAGTGCATACAACTATTTGTCTAGATTTCATTGTCCTTTAAGTTTGTCCAACAAACACTAACCCCTATTGTCCAAAACCTAAACTCTCTTTTGTACGTTGTTCAAGAAGAATACTACTTTGCACCCTTAGCAAAGCGGTAATCCAGTTGTTTTTGTTTCTCTGTTTGCCCTCTAAAGCAAACAAATCAGAAAGTCGTCTCCTCTATTTTTTCTTCTTTTGACTATCTTAATTTAATTCATTCAGTCCTTTAGTCACATTTAAATGTACGATTAGTAAGTGGACATGTCTATGATGCAGTAGTCTGAGTGTTAATGGGGATCTACATGCATGTATACACAAGTTGTGAAGACTTGGTAGATAGATTAGTTAGTGTCTTCATATATATAGATGCACTATTGCATATGTTTTGTCAGTTGCTGCTCAGAGGGGATCGGGGCGAGGAGTCACGGAGATGACACTTTCTCTTGTGGTAAATTGATTTTTGCTGTAGTGTATTTTTTATTTTAAAATGTTGATTGCTGTACATACAAATACTCTGGAAAACATTGTAATTTATTTAATTCGTTGATGGTTAATAAGTTCTTTCCTCTATGATTCATTTATTTATGCTCTTTATGTTTTTTTCAAAAAGATGTAACCTTTATATTTCTTCACTTCTTTTTAATACAAGGATGGTACAATCTACAGTGCTAATTTTCAGTTATGGGTGTCAATCTTTTTGTGTGTTTTTTCCTATCATTTAAAAAATTGAGTTTCATTTTTCCCCCCTCATGATTTGTTGTAATTTTCTGTCATTGTTTTTTTTCCCCCCTGTGTTTCTATCTTTCTTTAAAACTTTTGTTTTCTTTTTTCGATTGATATGTTAATTTGTATTTATATTATCTTCTTTTCTTCCTCTCTATATTGCAAAACTATATCCCATTTCTTTTCCTTACCAACTCTTCTGTTCATCTTTTTATCTGTAAGGCTCTTCATTCATTAATAAGAAAACCTTTCTGTCTCTTAATCTGGACATTTCTTGTATTTTTAGCCTCCTCTCTGTAAGTTATCAGACTTATTTTATTTTCTTTATCAAAATGTTGTGTTCTTGATTTCTGAGCAGAAGCTACGCCAAGCTGGTCCATGTTCTGGAAGCAAGGGAATATCAGATCCTACTCTTGAGCCAACAGAAAAGAACTTGATCCTTTTTTTAAGATTTTTTAAATTTTTTACATTTTTTTTAATGTGACCCTTATTATTCTTGACCTAACTCCTTTTCTCCCTTATTCCCTTACATTGTATTTCTGAGCAGAAGCTAGCCGAGCTGGCCCATGTCCTAGAAGCAAGGGAATCCCAGATCCTGCACCTGAGCCAACAGAACGGAGAGCTACAGGAGTCTGTCACCGATCTCAAACAGTAAGTGTTCTGGTTCTGGTTCTTATATCATATGAATAAATACATGTTAACACATAATATACTTGCCGATTTCAAGATATTTAATAAAAAAGTGTTGCCTTAGGGTCATATTATTTGTCTTCGTTACCTTTGTTTTGTAAAAATAATTTGGTAGAAATCTGAAGAAGCGAGGCGTATCAAGTCGTCGGATCTAGACAACTTGACGGAAGATTTCACCCAGAGGATCATAAATGTAATGAACATGATGTCTGAAACGTTGCTGGTTCTCTTTTATTGTTTGGTTAGGAAATTACAAAAATCTGAAGAAGTGAGGCATAGTGAGTCTTCAGATCTTGACAGAAAAGTTAACCCAGAGTATCACACATGTAAATGTAATAAATGTGATGTCTGAAATGTTGTCTCATCTCTTTATCTCTATGTTCAATGGAAAGTGCAAAAGTCGGAAGAAGCAAGGCGTAGTAAGTCGATGGATCTTGACAACTTTACAGAATAGTTTACCCAGAGGATCATACGTGTAAGAATTTTGATGTCTGAAATTTAGTGTCATCTCTTAATATCTTTGTTCAATAGGAAAGTGCAAAAGTCTGAAGAAGCGAGGCGTATTGAGTCATCGGATCTTGACAACCTGACGGAAGAGTTCACCCAGAGAATCAGCGCCATGGAGAAGAAGTTGCAGATGGCGAACCGGGAACGGGACCAGTTCAAGAAAGACTCTCAGAAGCTGCAGAATGCATTGGACAGCATGTAAGCAAACAAAGTACCTACAGTCAGGGTGCTACATAACTTTTTTTAAGCACTAGCCTATTTGGGAAAGGATATATACTTTCATATCATTAAAACTTTACATTTTCCATATTAGCCGAGATGGAAAATTAGCTTGCCCAGTAGGTTGATAATACTTTGAACATTTGAAATTTGTATTATTCTACAGATCTATTTGCTAATATTTCAGTCATTTGCCAAATCCAACTTTTCCTGGCCCAGGCAATTTAGTAAGTGCTACAAGTTACAAATTATCATTTGAATATTTGTCAAATCAAATTTCAATTTCACTTAATACAAATTTCTTGCAGTAAGAAGAAATTCCTTTGTGATCAGAGAGTTGATGGAAAGGGAGAGGCTCTCAAAGCAGCAGCTACAAACATTATTATGCTGTTATATATTCTGTCTATCCTGCAGTGAGAGAAATGACACTACAAGCAAGCTTCTTGGAGAGAAGGACGAACAGATCAAGGAGTTGATGGTAGAAGGGGAGGAATTTTTAAAACAGCAGCTCCAGAACTCGACCATCATCAAGAAACTCAGTGCAAAATTACATGATTTGACTCGTGTTTTCTCTCATTGTTCAAGTTTGACTCTATTTTGACTATTCATTGACTCTTGTCTGACTCTTGTTCTGACTCTTGTTCTCACACAGTGAGAGGAATGATACCATAAGCAAGCTTCTTGGAGAGAAAGATGAACAGATAAAGGAGTTGATGGACATGATTTTACTCATGTCATTCTCTTATTATACAAATTTTACTTCTGTTTGACTACTCATTGACTCTTGTCTGACTCTTGTTGACACACAGTGAGAGATATGTCCAAACAACAGCTCTATAACTCAACCATCATCAAGAAACTCAGTGAAAATCACTTGATTTGACTCTTGTTTTCTCTCATTATACAAGTTTGACTCCATTTTGACTATATTGACTCTTGTTGTGTGACCCTTGTTCTTACACTTTATCTCGCATGTAATGCAGTGAAAGGAATGATACCACGAGCAAGCTTCTCGGAGAGATGGATGAACAGATAAAGGATGTGATGGACATGATTTTTCTCATGTTATTCTCTCGTTATACAAGTTTGAATTCTGTTTGACTATTCATTGACTCTTGTCTGACTCTTGTTCTCACACAGCGAAAGGAATGACACAACAAGCAAGCTTCTTGGAGAGAAGGATGAGCAGATCAAGGAGTTGATGGTTGAGGGGGAGAAATTGTCCAAACAGCAGCTCCAGAACTCAACCATCATCAAGCAACTCAGTGGAAAATTACATGATTTGACTCTTGTTTTCTCTCATTGTTCAAGTTTGACTCCATTTTGACTATATATTGACTCTTGTCTGACTCTTGTTCTCGCACAGTGAAAGGAATGACACCACAAGCAAGCTTCTTGGAGAGAAGGACGAACAGATCAAGGAGTTGATGGTTGAGGGGGAGAAATTGTCCAAACAGCAGCTCCAGAACTCAACCATCATCAAGAAACTCCGGGCAAAGGAGAAAGAGACCGACAAATTGCTAAAAACACAAAAGTAAGTCGTGAAAGACAACTTGGCTCACCCATTTCTTAAATCTGTTAGACTTTCATGATTATGACAACCTAAAGCAAACAAGAAAAGTGGCAACTGTAGACAGGTTACCTCAGTCTATGGACAAGTTCCATGAAATTGGTTTTCTCAGCAGGGGATTATGTTTAGTGGCCACTATTGGTACTTGGCTGCTATAGACGGGTAGCTACTAAGACAGGTTTGACTTGGTCTTAGTTTAACCTGTTTTTGTATTCTTTATAATTTTATTTAGCAATTATTTGTTAATTTGTTTTTTTTAATAATGTTAATGTGCAGAAAGTGATATTACACACATTTACCAACTCTCAAACATAAAACAGTTTTCTAACATTGAGACAATTTTTTTTTCTACAATTCAATAAACAAGATATAGATGGCAACGGCAACAATAAACAGCAAGTTTGAAGGGTTTGTCCATAAAGTTCAAACTGTTGCAACTTTTTTTCCCTCTACTGAAATTGGCCTATTTTGTTCACTGACATTCTTACCAAGCATCTACCGTTGTTGTAAAAGCATCATTCCACCAGGGTGGCTACCATATTTAAAGTATTTTGAATGGGTTGTTTTATTTTATTAAAAAGGGCTCGCCGCTCCAGATCTTATTTGATTTGCTCTTGAAACAAAAGCATTCTGAACAGATGTTATTGATTACCGGATTGGGTGGAATGTTTTTCTTCGCAATGACATATTTGTTGACTTAACATGCATGGGAAAAATTCCAGATGATTAAATACCATTTGATACCACATGTAGTCTCCATGACACAAATAAAAGGATCTACATGTATGCAGCATGTATACTGCTGTCAAATAATGAAGTATTATCCAATAGATAGATAGATAGATAGACAGACAGACAGACAGACAGACAGACAGACAGACAGACAGACAGACAGACAGACAGACAGATAGACAGACAGACAGACAGACAGACTGATAGATAGCCAGCCAGAGAGACAGACATACATGGTATTTTATTCAACAAATAAAATGTCACATTCGCTGCTTCAAGCTGAATTGCAGTGGCATGTACAATATAATGAAGTGGTATTTACAAACATCAAAATAGCTAAGACAAAATCCCAAGGAATAAAGACATTTTGTTGCTATACATACAATAGTTAGAGAAAGAGAAAATAATAACACATGAATAATATTACAAATTTGCTGTGAATACTAATGAACATCAGTAATTTCTGTTATTGTTTTCTATTGATGCATAAATTAAGAGATATTCCAAGTCAATAACATAATATTGAGGTAGCAGGTTTCAATTTGAGTTTCCTATTTGCTTATTGAATATTTGGGGTGAAGTTTAAACAATTATAGCAAACTTTTAAACATCGCTTATTTGGAAATGTATATAATAATAATATTACATATCTTATCATGACTGCAGGGATCAGCTGCAGGAGGCCCAGGCAAGGGTGCAGCATCTGGAGGAGGTCTTAGACGGAAAGGAGGAGCTGGAAAAGAAACAAAAAGGTCAGTTCCCTGATCCCTTCAGTAAAACTTGTGAAATTTGATTCATAATATCATACCAGGGAACTCGTAACATAAGGATTTATGATTAATCGTTTGATATTTTGCCAAAAATAATTGTTCAACTACAAGAGAACAATGTAATTTTGTATTATGTTAATCTCATCTAGTAGTCAGAGGGTAATTACATTTTATATTGGGGCAAGCAAAATGTAAACATTTATGATTTTACTTTTCCAAATGGGCCAGTACAGAAAGAAGTTAGTGTGGAGGCTTGCAGAAATGTATTCACTATTATTATCATTGATGTTTTTGTTGATTTGTTTTAATTGTATTGCAGATGCCATCAAAACCCTCAACAGTGCAGTGGAGAGGCAGGAGAAAGATATGGCAGGCCTCAAAGGGGAGCTGGAGGAAGCCAGAGAGAAAGTCCGCAGCACCCAACATGCTCTCGACGCCTCTTACAAGTGAGGACAATTTCAATATTTAGTTTTTTATATGTGGTTTGTAGTCTTTAGAGTAATATTGTATGCTCTTGGCTTCTGAAACATTCATACACATGTTGCCATTGATAATTCACCTCTGAAAAGTTTTTCTTTTGTCTCTAAATTTTGTGGGAGTGTCGTGGTATATTGGTTCGTGCCTTCATCTTTCGGTATGAAGGTCGTGGGCTCAATTCCCGACCACGTGCCATGTGTCCTTCAGCAAGACACTTTATCCATATTTGCTGCTCTCAACCCAGGTGTAGTAAATGGGCCCTTGGGTTCCTTGAAATGCTAGAGCGCCCCATCTTGTCGGCTCGGCTAAATCCAAGGTAATAATGCTCTGAGTGCTTTGAGACTTCCGTGATAAAGCACTATATAAAAATGGACAATTATTATTATTGTTACCAAATATCTGTAATTTCACTATAGAGGATAGATGAACTGCATTGTAGCATCACAGTCAAAGAAGAACAAAGTGCGATAAATTGCTATAATAAGAAGGTTTTGATCAATGCTCAACATTTTTTACTCAATCTATGGCACAGGGAAATAGCAGAGCTGCATCGCAACATCGCATCCAAGGAGAG
This sequence comes from Echinarachnius parma, assembly GCA_037951105.1. Classification (NCBI taxonomy): domain Eukaryota; kingdom Metazoa; phylum Echinodermata; class Echinoidea; order Clypeasteroida; family Echinarachniidae; genus Echinarachnius; species Echinarachnius parma. The sequence goes on along the minus strand of JBAMJV010003788.1, from coordinate 308,205 downwards.
CAAGGTGCATGAAACAGCGCTAAGTGCCGAGATGAGCGCCAAGGAGGAGCTGAAGTTAGCGCTGGACCGCTCCCAGCTAGAAGCCAGGAGGCAGCATGAAGGGCTCCTACTCCAGGTCAGATTGATAATTATTATTTTCATTTAAATAAAGGGTATTTTATTTGTAAAGTTATCTGAAAGTATTTGGTAAGTAAATTAACTAGTAGGCCATTACAAGAGACTTGAGATTATAGGATCTTTCTCCGTGTGAATTTTATATTACTTGTTATAAAACGGCTCCGGTAAATTCAGTAACGTGATTGGCTAAAACCGATCACGTGGGCATTGATTACTTTTCACCAACTGCACCACCGTGCCGATACCGCGTAACCACCGTGCCGATACCGCGTAACCACCGTGCCGATACCGCGCAACCCGTGACGTCACAATGCTTGTTTACATAGAATTCTACGCAGACAAATTGCGAAAGTGAAGAAAAAAAAGATGTAAAATGCTTTGTTTTGTAAATTATCTGTTCTGTAGTATATAAATCGTAGCAGTTTCGTAAATTATATGGTATGTGGTTTGATATTGGTAAGTTTTGGAATGCAAATGCATACAATTCTTTGCTAATTCTCACTTTTATGGAAAATATTCGGCAATTCCCATCAACTGAATTTGATCTGCAGAGTCAAATTCAGTGAAGCGAGTGCAGTAAGTGTTGATGATTTTTGTAAATTCCTAATAAATTCACACTCTAGAGAGTAGATCTAGTCTGGGTTACTAATTTTGGCAAGTCTGTTTTCAATAATCCAGCAAAATAAAACAATCCGTGGTTGAGCTCGATTTATAAAACAAATAATACTACGGCCTTTGTATCGTGCGTCATGTAAATTCATCGCACTCTCAGGCTATTTTAGCTGTGCATTGTGCACTCGGCATACGCCTCGTGCACAACGCACAGCTAACAATAGCCCTCGCGTGCAATGCATTTACACAACGCACTCAAGACCATGTATTATTTGTATAATATAGCACTTGTTATTTATGTCTACACACAAGTTCACTTTTTTTTGCCATTGGGAAAGTGCTAGCATCAATCCATGTTGAAAGATTAAAGGGGACCACCAGGCAAAGAACAACACATTATTATATGTTTTGGTACCATTTTGTGATATCAAATAGATACCCAACATTTTGCAAAGGGTTGTGTAATTCATAAACAAAGCAATTAATTTCCACCACTTACGGAACCACTTATATTTCCTAGTTCCATACGGGCCAATCATTTGCGAGTGCGCCAATGCTATTCACGCATAGGTTTGTAGACGATAGATTCCCGGGCGATTCGTTCGCTCTGCACACATTAGTCTTCGCAATTCAGACTGCATGAACGCATGCTTTAGAATGGTGATACGTTTTCCAATTATATATTTTTTTTCTGGAAACATATTTTTGTGAACTTGTTGATGAATGGAATACTAAAGATGTTACCTTTCTTTAATGAGAATATTATTTTTGGGTGGTGGTACCCTTTAATGATTGGGTACAACTTGTATAATAATCTGTCATTTTCTTTCTCCTAAAGGTAAACGATCTTCAGCTGACTCTGAACAGAGCCGACCAGCAGAGTTCCAGGAAGGAGGATGTGTTCCGTCAGGAGATCGCAGACCTGCAACAGAGACTGCAGGAGGCCGAGGGTCGCAACCAGGAACTCAGCCAGAGTGTCACAGCTGGTATGTACATAATTCATTTAGAGCCTTTGTGACAATTTAAGTCAACAGTAGTTTAGCCCTCTGTGAGTGCCATGGTTGAGTCAAGTCACAATACTTGTTGTATCAGATCACTTGATTTGTTCCTTAATGTACACAATAGACTTGCGGATAATGAATTGTTTAAACATATAAACAAAGAGGATGTGTTCCGTCAGGAGATAGCAGACCTGCAACAGAGACTGCAGGAGGCCGAAGTTAGCAACCAGGAACTCGGCCAGAGTGTCACAGCTGGTACGTACATACAGTCAAACCTATGTATAGTGTCCACCCAAGATAAAATAAGAATAGTGGCCGCTGTAGACAGGCAATCTCTTTGGCCAAATCGTTACATTTTGTACATACTTCTACATATTTCATTTATGGTTTTTGTGATAAGTAAAGTCACCAGGGCTGGAATTCACACAAAGATGGTTTATTTAAACCAATCCTCAAATTTATCACAGGCCCAATGGCCTGGGCCTCGACCGAACATTGCTATAATTGCTGGCCAGTACAAAAATAATATTACCAAATAAGGCTGAGTCGGTTCGGTCGATCACACCGGTTACCGACCGTTTCAATCGGGACCCGGTTCGGTATATCGGGAAACGGTGCCCCGAAAAAGAAAAAAAAATAAATAAAATGTTAAAAAAGAAATTAAGATTATCACTTAATGTTTGGTTACTGTTTATTTATGGGAAAGGCAGTATAACTTATTTGTTAAACTGATGTAACTTTTAATTTTTTAAACGTTTTTCGGCACCGTAATTAACGAGGCTTTTGCCACGCACATGCACACGTGAGTATAGTCGAAGTGACGCTAACAACGCCCGTTGCCGCGCCACCAACGTACCCGTGTCTATCCGGATATTCCAAGTGATCAAAATTTGCGTGCGGGGCGGCGCGGCGCGGCGGGCATTGACAGTGATAGACTTACCAAGTATGATTTGGGGGAATCATACTCACGTAAGTCATGTTGTTATACTAATCTAACATGATTTATTTTGTTTTCATTTACAGAAGTAACAGAACACATCAGATCAAGGGGATCAAGAAAGACCTGAAAACGGAGTATAAAAGAAACTGAGCGGATGTCCAGAGATGGTCTTGACGGAAAATGAGGGCAACGAAATATTAAGAATACAGTCATGTACTATGTAGGCAATATGATTGACATATAAATTAATTAAATCATTTGGCAGTATGACGTTATGAACCATAATCCATTTATTACTAAGACTGGATTGAAAGCCTTTTTCTACATTTAGGATCGAAAATAAAATAAATACAGAAAGGGAAAAGGGCGGCAAAACGGCATCAGTTACTGGAGAAAAAAATGAAGTTTAATAAATTGAATACGATTACAAATATTCTTATACTATATTAAGTATACATAATCAAATTAATTATGAGTAACCCGGCTATCTAATGCTTGAATATGGTCACGCTGATAATTTGTACGAAGATGAATAATTGGAGGACTATGAATGGATGATATAAATGATGATCGGAATTTTTGAATAAAGATTTTGATTCTGAGGAGTGATGAGCATGACTTGGTGAAATAAAAGTAAACGGACGATTGTGGCCAAAAACTCTGTAGTGTGCGTAGATCGTGTGATATTGATGATTATTATTCAATAAATGTGGGTGTTTGTGAATCGGGGCTTCTGATCTGCATGCAGGCTGCAGCATGCAATGCAGCGTGTTTCATTTTCCTACCGTTTCCGACTGTTTATGCGGACGTCGGGGAAAGCTGCCGAGTAATGCTGTCATACATAATATGATATGAAATCCGGCGAGAGGGGAGAGGGATTGGAAATACGGCGAGAGGCGGAGAATAACTTCAGTCGGACACCTGACATGATTCCGCGATCAACGACTCTCGTAAAAACGCAAGTAGTGCAAAGGCTCTGCCTTGTTATCTTGTTCGTTACATATTATAATACTTCAACGTCTCTACTCTCTAGCATCATCAGATGCTTATTCATTCTCTCGCTCTCGTATATATACGCCATCGATTATTAAACATTATTACACATACAGGCCAGTTTTTCAATTCAATAAAACATGTATTTGTTTCCGTCTCGGGCTAGTCTTTCATAGCAGTCATTATTGTTATACAATCCAGCGAGTTACATGTGCGCACGTTCATACGCGCGTTTACCAATGACGTATTAATAGTAAGCCTTAATAATGAATAGCTTTGTGCGTGCCTAATTATGACGTATGAATACGCAAAAATTAAAAGGTTTGATCAGTAATTTGAGATTCAATGCATCAATTGGCCTTCTTCAATGAACAAAACAGATTAAGATGTAAATAACTATGTTTTGTTCATTTTTATCGTGCACACAAGTCTTGTATTTATTTTCTTCTCATTGGATAAATCATGCAGAACTTTGAAGGAAGGTGTGAGATTGCAACTTGGGAAATAATTCAAGGAAGGGAGTATAAGCATAAAGCATAAGTGCGTGAGAACAAAAATGAAAACGGACATCTTAAAGTTTTTGAGAAAGAGATATGATGGGTAAGGCATGAGAGAATGAGATACAGCAAGTGAAAGGTCTTTCTCCGGAATGTATCCTTGTGTGTTCTGTCAGATGACTGTTCGTTGAAAAGGACTTTGAACAAACTTTGCAAGCGAAAGGTTTTCTCCCCAATATATGTAAAGGTAATGAATAAGGTGTGCAGTGTGCGCCCAATAAACATTTAATGTAAGTGCGATTTTGCATGCCACACCCCCCCCCCCCCAATTAATACGATACACGTCACGTGCCACATCACATGACAATGCAGTAATGTATATAAACTTAAACGGTGCAAAACCGTCTTCTCCCCGCCCCTCTAGTGCTCTAGTATATGGTTTCTCGTGACATTTTAGAATTAGAGCAAAATATCACAATCACCGTAACCTCGTTGTCAAGTCCATGATTGATATTACATTATGTTCTAATACACTACTTTCACATCTCCAGAAAGAAAGCACAAAGTTAAATTTTGCAGGATTTTCATTTTCATGCGAAGAATCGCGTTGAATCGCGAGCCCCTGTTCACGAGTGATAATTGTGTGCAGAACAACCCAGAGGAGAGTCATGAACGTTTAGCGTATCAAGTTCACAATTCGACAAAACGTAAAATACTATCTGTGCTTTTTCTTTGAAGTGTTAAAGTAGTCTATTCAACAGACGATGTAATATCAAACATGTACTTACCAACAATGCTTCGGCTATAGTAAAATATTACAAGTTAACGTGAGAAACCTAACTGGTGAAATTGTAGTGCGAGTGTGTTGGCAAAATATGGCGGGAACTGCATGGTTACGGTACGTGTACGGTACCTTCGTACATTACGTGCGCTAGCATATACATGTACAATGCAAATGCAGCACGCTTATCAATACAACGTCAACCGGTCTGAGCCGGCTAGCCACGTGTGTTGTGAGAGATTTCGCGCCCTTTGCTAGCATGCCACATGCATTTACTAATCCGGCATCAACTAGTCTATTAATGATTTCCTTGGCTTTATAGATGGCGATCGAAATAATGTAGGTATTAATCTCGAGGATGTATTGCTTAAGCTTAGTATTGCTGGTGATAATCTAATTTATTATGATTGTTCAGTCCCAGAAAAGTCACACATTTATACTTGCCTGACTTACCTTGGGTGTATAAGTGGGGCCAGCCTTCATGAAAAGTAGAGTTATACATGCGAGTATGCGACGTTCCCCATGTCGTGATTATGTGATCTCCTAATATCAAGCTGCCTTATCATACCATAAAAGTCACCATGCTTGATGTCATTTCGTGATTTCGTCTCATCAATCACCATCATCAGCGTTGTTATGCCAAAACTATCATCATCATCATCATCATCATCAAAATAATCATCGTATACTCACTCATTAGTCATTACCAATTCATTACTTAATCATGTTTATTATAATTATAACAATCTTTTGCCATTATCAACATCACGTTTTTCAACAGCATCACCACATTATCATGTTAAGATCTAGATCATCATAAATTCATAATCATAAAAATGATAAAATAATAATATTCACAATTATCACAAGTTCACAAGCCATCGTCATTTTGAATATTAAACTACTTAACTACAATTTTAAATTTATATAATATAATTATATAATCGCATAAGTTATTTAGGCTACAATTAAAATCAGCGGTATCGCACATGAAACTAAAAAATTATAGTTATTATCTTCATCGTCGTCGTCATGATCAACAAACACATGAACTGGACCAACAAATCAAACAACAAAATTATTAAAATGCAAATAAGAAAGGGGCCAACAAATTGATTAAAAGATTATGACTTTTAAAAAGATCTAGTTGTACACTGGCAGATAAAAACAATATAAACTTTATAAAAGATGATTTTTCTAAAAGCCCAAATGTCGGTTGAAACTGTAGGTTTTCAGATGCTTTGAATGAGCCTGGTATCTAAATCTGTGGTACTCTTGCTGCCTGAGATCGTCTGGCATATTCCTAAAAAAGGACAGAAAAAGAAAAACATGTTAGAATGTTTGGTTACATTAAAAATTAAAAAAATATCAATTTCATACCACCAAACCAACTTTCGCGATCGCCCGACTCTCCGAGCTTGCCGCTGGCGAGTGGCGACACTAGCGTCTTTTCGCTCGGCGACGGGACTATGGCTACAACGCTAATCTTAGCGGGGGGTCGCACTCAGAGCGAAAATTTCCCCGTAGCGGCCAAACCTAGGACGGTAGTTCGCCGAATTAACGTCGGGCGTAGAGCCGCTACGCGGGTACGTGATCAGCCAATCAGAGCGCTTGGACGGCGAGGCTCCCTGCCTCACGTGTTTCATGCACTGATTCGTACACACGCGCTGCATGCACAGTACAGTATGTTGTGATTTGTACTGCCTATACCGTATGCTTATAGTACAACATGCATGATAAATGGAACGAGTGAAACTCCCGCGTATTCAGAATTGCGAAACTGCAAATAGATCGCGACGGTAGCCAGAGTACGGGGACGATCAAAGCTAATTTAAATCCCCCGTAGCCGCACTCCCGTCGCAGAGCGAAAAGACGCTACTACCGCCCTGCCGCCCGCTCGACCGCTATTGGCATTACTGCATGCCGGCGTCGGCAGCGATCATCGCCTGGGCGCATTTTTCTACACGCATGTGGGAATTGATCGAGTTGCTCACTGTTTTTTGGCTCATAAAATTACACTTTGAGTGCCAAAGAGATGCCACAATTCCCTCCAGAAGATGGTCTAGGTTTGGGCTTCCTCCCGGCCCTCCCCCCCAGTGCGTTTTATGTTCCTTTTTTGGACGTACGATCGCCAAAATTTCCGGCGGCAAAAATATCGGGACCCGGTTCCGACAATTACCGACATGACTCAGCCTTATTACCAAAGTTAGGTTGCCCTTCAGTCCTGAGAACCTTCAGTCCACATTCAAAGCCCAATCCTCTTCGTGAGACAGTCGGGGTGCAAACTCAAGGAGCTTGCTATGATGTTAGGTAGAGATTCTTATAATTTTGTTCTCAAATATATTTTTGCAGCCACCAGGCCACTCTTGCGACAGATCGAGAACCTCCAGTCCACATTCAACGCTCAGTCTTCATCGTGGGAAATGGTCGAGCAAAACCTCACAGTGCGTCTCGCCGACGCCCAGGGCTCGCTGGCCGCATCCACCGAGAAGGAGCGCGCAGCACAAGAGGGCGCCCTTGAGGCAAGCTCCAGGGTTGCGGCGCTCGAGTCGCAGCTGGCGATACTCCGGCAGGAGAAATCGCGGCTGTCTGCCCTTCTGGAGATGGAGAAAGCTAGGATTGAGAGTCTGGAGGAGAGTAAAACCAGGTAATGAGGGAGATGGTTGGTGGAGGGGGAGGGAGAGGGGGGGGGGGGGGGGGGAAGGTGGGGCAAAGGCTGGGACAAATTGGTGTGCGAGGGCTTCCCGGAGAGGAGGGGAGGGGATAGAAAGATTTGACTACAAATTTAATTAAGGTTAATATGTATATGAGTGTTTATGTTTTCAAATTTGACTCTTTAAGATGATGGGCAAATAATTATAAGAAGGGATGTGGGGTTGGGGCGGCTGTTGTTAGGGCTCCTGGTTGTAGGATCCTTATCTTTATTCTCTTATCCTGCTAATGGCCTAGACCCACTGCACCGTTTTTCCCTTCCGCTTCCTATCGGACCAGAATGTAGCGAAACGGCCATTATCTAGCAAATTTTGAAGTTCCATGAAATTTTGTTTCACGTGAAAAGTAGCCAGATTAATAGTATCCTACTACTACCAGTTGGACTAGGCCATAAACAGAAATACTTCTACTTCATTCATGAATTATAATTTTTTTTTTGCAGGGATTTCAGCCACATGGAGAACCAGCTTCAGAACTACCTGCGCTCCCTGGAGACTCTCCAGCAGGACAAGGTCCACCTGGAGCAACAGCTTGAGCTGGAGAAAGTGGAGTTGGATTCCGAGAGGAGGAAACTCATTATGGCCCAGGAGGCTCTGGAAGAAAAGGTATACATTGGTGTTTCTCTTTTACTCCATCACAAGTAGCTCATATTGTCTGTGCATTCGTTTTAAATTCAGTAGATTGTTGATGTTAAATATTTATTTATTTATTTATTTATTTATTTTGGTATACATTTCAAACTGATCAGCAGCAGTGCTGAAAGGATCAGTGTACATTGAACATCAAAACATACATAGTATAAACAATACAATATAGCAATTGTTACATTCGAATTTGAATGAATTGGAACAACAAAATTTACAAAAGTAAATCACTATAAAATAAACAAAGCTACATTACACAAAGAACAAATATCAGATCATTGTGCATAATTGCTAATCAACCACATTTCCAACAATGAATTGTATACAGCAATTCATAACTATATAGGTAATATAAAGTAATTCATAATTAAAACTGTTCTAACTTATTAATCACCAAGCAATTCATTAATTATAATATATTTATCATTTATACCTATCAGCTGAATACCTATTGTGAAATCATTATTATATGAGAGCAAGACTATTCTAATATTGATATTTCAATTAAAATTAATTAAGCATAATTTAAAAATGAATAATTATGTACCTATTATAAGTTTAATATCAATATTTTACCAAAATTCAAGGTACCAAACTGCAAGTTTATGAGTATTTGTCATATTACATAAATACAAAAAACAATCTAAGTCTACAATATTATCATCTTAATGATCGTTTAACTATACATTAATTAATTATTGTGTCCCGGTTTTGAATGGAAATATTACTCAAAAGCAAATATTAAATTTAGAACGAATTCTAAAGAGAGTCCTCAGAAAAATATTGGGAGGTGACTATATGCCACTTTTGCTCTTTCATTGTGCAATTTAACTACATTGGAAGCAAGAAAAAACCAACTTTGTGAACAGTTTATATAATATCTTTAGAAAACACCCTGTTTTTAATGATTGGTTACCAATTAAAAAGAAAAAGTGCTCTTCACTACCTTGTTCATATTTTAAACAATGATACCATTCAATTTTTGTATAATCATTTTCTTTTCTTATGTACAATTGTGTATGTTGCTGTTTGCATAATAATCATTACTTTTTAAACTTTACAACTTTTAACATGTAAATATAATTGTGCAATGCCAGCATTTCAGCCATCTAACTGCCATTAATGATATTTTTGATAAATAAAGTGCCTTTTCATTTCCATTTAGTTTGATTCAATGCAATCATGTGACAATATTGTAATAAATATTTGACAGATTGATACCATACATGGTGTACTTAGGCATTTCAGATCTCAAACCTGTGTTTTAGTGACCAGCTAAAAGAAGTAAGAAAAGTGGCCAGCTTAGACAGGTTACTTATAGAGAAAAGCTTCATAATTATTTTTTCTTTCCTGCAGAGGATCACTTTTAGCACCCACTGTAGTCGGGTTAGCTGCTGTAGTTGAGTGGCTACTAAGACGGACTTGCTCAATTGTATTTTCATACAATTTTGTAATATATTTTCCACCATTTCATTTCCATTTTAGGAGAAGCGTTTGCAGCAGTCCGAGGAGCTCTCCGGGTCTCGCAGTCCCAGTTCTACGTCCAGCACCCCGACGAGACCAGAGTTCAGACCTCTCTTCAGTACCCCTAATTCCAGGACCCCGTCCCAGGTAAGCATGGCCCACTATTCTCAATATTTCAGTCTCTGAGATGGGATAGGCAGAGTCCTCTAAAATTGTCAGTTTTGCTGATTAAAATGAAACATACCCATTGCTTGCTTCTGTTATAGGGTAAAGTGATGCTTTAATACTTGGTAATTTAGGGAAATTATTTATAAGTGATTTTCTTTGTGTAAATTTCATGCTAAAGTACTTTTCATTTTGCTTTCAAAAATTGGTTTGATTTGCCTCCAATATCCTGCAAATTTATTGAACATTTATTATTGAAAATAACTGTTGGGGTGATTTCAAGTATGGTGTTTGGGGTTGGTGTTAGTGCTTATTAAACACTAACACCGGCCTTAGGCGCCATATTTGAAATCCCCCAATGTCACTGTATACCATCCTAACACAAAGTCATCTCAAATATGACCAGTGCCTAAGGCCGGTGTTAGTGTTTAATAAGCACTAACACCAACCCCAAACACCATACTTGAAATCACCCATTGGACACCAACCAAAAGTACTCAGTTGCATCTAGATGGTATTTTGACAGGGTCTGTGTATGACCTCCAAACCGATCTGTTACTAAATAGGGAGAGATATTAGAGCGCACCATGTCCACCAGTATGACAGGATCAGTGTATGACAGTATAATGGCATGCTCGGGGGCTCGAGCTATCGCGTAAAACCTCCAAAAATGATTTGTGACTCTACCTTCAACCCAAAATAATGAGGAAATGACAACAATCGGGTATAAATTCCAACCAAAATAATCAACTGATTTCTTTTTTTTACATTGCAGGGAGAGATTTTAGAGCGCACCATGTCGACTAGTATGACCGGGTCAGTGTATGACAATATCATGGCAGGCTCAGGGGCTCATGTAATGGAGAACCTACAATCTCAGCTCAAGCAGAGAGAAGGGGAGATCATGCAACTTCAGGTTAGTAACAGAACATGGAAGATAAATTTTCCATTGTTGCTTTTTAGCTTTAAAGGGATAGTTGAGTTCTGGTGAAGAGAGTACAGTTTTTGTCAAACTGAATTTTAGTAAGCAAAACCTGCAGCATTACATTACAAACTAATAGTTATAACTCCATCATGCTCAAAAGAAATACAAAATTACAAATAACTAAGTAAAAGGCCTGTTATCATTCAAAAAGCGCCGTTAAAACTCAAGAGGGCGCTCTCTGAACACATCGGTTTCAACCATTTTAAATAAAATATTGTGAATGTGATGTTATATTGAAATAGTGATTAGATAGAGAGATTATCAACAACTATTTAAAAACCACTTGTAAATTTTTGAAAAGAGGAAGCATTTTAAGAAAATTTTAACGGCTGGTTCAAAATTGTCTAATAATTGTGGGGCCCCACATTTATTAGGAATGGTTATGTTTATGGATATTTCAGCCATTTCTTAACCGATTTTGATCAAATAAAGTTCATTCTGTCATTAAAATTGTATGCTCTTTCAAATTTGACACTCAGTTTTTCATTATCTCAAGAAAAACTTATTTTGAGTAGCGCCCTATACCAAAACTCAACTATCCCTTTAATGTAGAGACTTGGATTATCAGAATGAATAAATGGATGGATGGATGGATGGATGGATGGATGGATGGATGGATGGATGGATGGATGGATGGATGGATGGATGGATGGATGGATGGATGGATGGATGGATGGATGGATGGATGGATGGATGGATGGATGGATGGATGGATGGATGGATGGATGGATGGATGGATGGATGGATGGATGGATGGATGGATGGATGGATGGATGGATGGATGGATGGATGGATGGATGGATGGATGGATGGATTATGAATGAGAACAATTTATTTATCAAAACAAATAAAAGTGTATCATATACATATTTGACAAATCATGTAACGATATAGATAATAAAAAGATGATTGTGTAACAATTACTCATATGTTTATTTCCATTTTGAAAATGTGCAGACTGAGATTGCGCAGCTAGAAAGAACGAGGTCGTCAATGGCCGAGGAGATTGTGAAACTGACCAATCAGACGGAGAGGCTGGAAGATGAAGTCAGCGACATACCGGATCTAAGGAGACAACTGAAGGTAGAGGAATAGTTGTTTCTTTCTATGTTATTTTTTAAATTTTATTTGTTGATTGATTGATTGATTTTTGTTGTTGTTGTTGTTGTTTTTTTTTGGGGGGGGATGTTATAAGCATCTCCTTCTACCTCCTACTGTAAGGCAGGTATCAGTTCAAACACTGCATCTGATATTGGTCTTCTGCATTCTTCCTCTTTCTTTTCTTTCCCAATTTATTATGAAAGATGTATGTATTAAAAGTTGGAATGGTAAGTATCTAATTTATATTACGTACGTTTATGTTATATTGCTGCTAAAATAAATTGATTGTTATTTTTGTTGATATTGTAAATATGGGCAAATTCAGAATTAAAAACTGAAACTGAAACTCAATCATTTTTGGACTGAGGACCCCATTATCAGAAAGTCACGCCCCAACCCAATCATGACACATCACCCTCCACTTTTCTGTTATCACTATTTCACACAGGAGCTGCAGCATAGGTACAATGTATGGAGAGAAAGAGAGGCATAAATGCTTGGGAAGCAATCGTTTTTGAACTCGGTACCCAATTATCAGAAGTCAGGTGCCCATCCAATCCTGCCCATAGGCGCCGGAAGTGGGGGGGCAGGGGGGGCGGCCGCCCCCCCCCAATCCAAAAAGTGGGGGGGCAAAACGCGTTTTTGCCCCCCAAAAAAGCCCCCCCCCCCCCCTCAAAAAAATAAATAAATAAAGAAAGAAAGAAATAAAAAGGAAAAGAAAATTTAAAATGAATCAGCCAATACTTGTTAATTCTAACGTTTAAAAACTAAGTTATACATCCATTTAACGTTTTCGCTGCGCGCTTCGCGCGCAAACAAATTATCTCAGTTTGTTGTGTAACTTGCGTCTGGTACCGTACGTCTGGGGTGCATTTTTCTGTACCGGTCTACGTAGTTCCTCTGTAAGCTGTTATTGCTCTGGCTGTTTGTGTGACGTGCACTAAATTGCACCATTTCAAGTATATGAATGCAAAATCTGGCTCTGCCCCAGCCCTCGGTCGCTTCGCTCCCTCGGGACTCATTTTTGGCTGTAAGCTATGTTGTTGGATCATACATAATGTGGCATATGGTTTATGTTTTTATGCACCAAATTCTACCATTTCAAGTATATAAATGCAAAATCTTCTCCGTGGGAGGGGGATACCCCCTCCCAAACCCTCCCCCTCTGGCTCTGCCCTAGCCCTCGGTTGCTTCGCTCCCTCGGGACTCTTTGGCTGTAAGCTATGTTGTTGGATCATACATAATGTGGCATATGTTATGTTTTTATGCACCAAATTGCACCATTTCAAGTATATAAATGCAAAATCTTCCCCGTGGGATGGGGATACCCCCTCCCAAACCCTCCCCCTCTGGCTCTGACCCAGCCCTCGGTCGCTTCGCTCCCTCGGGACTCATTTTTGGCTGTAAGCTATGTTGTTGGATCATACATAATGTGGCATATGGTTTATGTTTTTATGCACCAGATTGCACCATTTCAAGTATATAAATGCAAAATCTTCCCCGTGGGATGGGGATACCCCCTCCCAAACCCTCCCCCTCTGGCTCTGCCCCAACCCTCGGTCGCTTCGCTCCCTCGGGACTCATTTTTGGCTGTAAGCTTTGATGTTGGATCATACAAATGTGGCATATGGTTTATGTTTTTATGCACCAGAATGCACCATTTCAATTATATAAATGCAAAATCTTCTCCGTGGGAGGGGGATACCCCCTCCCAAACCCTCCCCCTCTGGCTCTGCCCTAACCCTCGGTTGCTTCGCTCCCTCGGGACTCTTTGGCTGTAAGCTATGTTGTTGGATCATACATAATGTGGCATATGTTATGTTTTTATGCACCAAATTGCACCATTTCAAGTATATAAATGCAAAGTCTTCCCCGTGGGATGGGGATACCCCCTCCCAAACCCCCCCCCCTCTGGATCTGCCCTAGCCCTCGGTCGCTTCGCTCCCTCGGGACTCATTTTTGGTTGTAAGCTATGTTGTTGGATCATTTTTCTATGCACCAGATTGCACAATTTCAACTCAAAAAATGCAAAAGCTCCCTACCGTGGGAGGGGGACTCCTCCGCTCAGTCACTTCGCTCCCTCTCCGGCTTGGTCGCTTTATCCTCGCAATCACTCTCACCTCTGGCTCAAAGTTGGCAACTCTGTGAGTGTGGTTGGGCATGAGCCCCTAAACACATAAATCGTGAGCCCCCTTAGGGTTTTGCCCCCCCAATCCAAAACTGCTTCCGGCGCGCCTGATCCTGCCAAACACACCATCCACTATTGTCAAACTCATTATTCTTTTCTCACTATTCACACAGGAGCTGCAGCATAGGTACAACGCAGTGCTCCAGATGTATGGGGAGAAGGCAGAGGAGGTCCAGGAACTCAAGCTGGACCTACAAGATGTCAAGGAGATGTACAGACAACAGGTAGGTCAGATATAGATGATGATGATGATGGTGATGGTGATGATGGTGATGACGATGATGATGATGATGACGACAACAACGATGGCGACGACGATGATGATGGCGATGACGATTATGATGATTATGATTAATACAATGACAATCAATGACGATGGTGATCATGAAAATGATGATGATAAATGATGATGACAATATAATGAAACTGCGGATGATGATGCCGATGATGATAGAGACATTGATGACAATGAAAATATTAACGGTCGATGGTGATGATGATGATGATTATATTACTGAAACTTGTGATGATGATTGATAATGTAATATGTATTGCGTCTGTGGTTGTTTTTATGTACATGATGGAATTTATGGTGTTGATGGTGAATGAATAATAGTGCTTGTGATCATGATCATGACAAAAATGATGATGTTAAAATTTGCCATTGCCAGTGTTATCATCTTCATATCCATTTCTACACTTTAATTGTCATCCTAAAGAGTTTAGGGAAACTTATTGATTTACAAATGTCTTCTCTTTTCTCTTTCCTTTCAGATTGAGGACTTAATCAGAAGCGGTACTGGTAGCTGAAAGTGGTCATCGTAGACACATGAGAGAGAGAGAGATAGAGAGAGTAGCAACTGGCTTGCTTTCAAGATAAACAAGATAAATTGAAAACAATTAAGCAAGAAAGTTTGTTTGTTGTTAGGTCGTGTCTTCATTGGATCAGACAGCTAGAGCAATGTGCATTCCATAAATTAACTATTGGAGGAGCGGGTGCCTTAGAATGTTTCAAACAGATAAAGGGCTAAAATGGATAAAACAGACAAATGCTGGGATCATCATCATCAACACCTCTCCATGTGCCGAATAGGTGTTGATTTTTGAAGGATTTCTTTTGTTCAGGAGAAAGAGATGATCTTCACGCCCCTGGAACTTGCTCTTTTCTGTTCTTCGCAACACAAGCTTGGAATATTCAACACTTTCAGTGCCAGGGATTTTAATGCTCTATGGCATTTGTGTGTAGTGAAACTCGCAACAATGCGAGCTTGGCACTCTAGGAGTCAAAGATCATCATGCGTGGGGATCTGGATGCTACACAGCGGGTCGCCATTTTAAAACCAGGCTAGTTTTCTCGCACTGCATAACACTGATTCAGTGTGCATTATGCACTTTACACAAGGTGTTTGCAATATGGCATCATGTGTCTTGATTTACGAATCCAAACTACCTTTAAAGCAGTCCTCAAAACCCATCTTTTCAAGAAAATGTGCACTCCATTACTATTTGAGGAATGGGCACCTTTTAATTTTTTGAAACGGATAGATGGCACCATCATCATTGTTAGAAGCTCGAGTTGCTTCAAAATATGGACTTGTGCAATGACACATTAACTCACTTAATTCAAGTTAAGGTTCTGTCCGTCAGATTTCTGCCTATGTTATATAATTTCATTTTGTATGAAATTATCATTTCGCTTCCTGTTTTTTTTTTACCAAAGTGGATTTTTATTTCATGTAAGGTTTCTTTAACATTATAATTATTGAATTAATTTGTATTGTGGTTACTTCAGAACCTTTACAGGTAATATATTTTTATTTTGGTTATGCAACATTTATTTTACCAGATATGAAAGCGCATTTTATTTTCTTATTTATTTCCTCATCTTTGATATTCAATAATAAATTCACCTTTTATTTAATTTTAGCTAACGTTCTCCCATTAGAAAAGTATTCATCTTCCTTACAAATAATATCTAATGATAAAGTTGAATTAACATCATTCTTTATTGCCATGTTTCTGGGCCACCCTATATACTGATGATTAGGTAACATTTTCACCCAGATAAATGCATTAGATTTTATTTCTGGATACTTTTGTAATGATAGAAATTGTCATTTCAACCAAAATTAAAGTTGTCTATTATGTATTGCCATGTATAAATATGCACAATTATTTCTAGTATAATATCTAATTGCATTTATTGTAATATTTAATTGCAAAGCTTAATATGCCAGATATTTAGAACTAAAAAATAAATGAGTTTATTCTCCTGATGAGTAAGTGTGCAAAGAAAAATATTTTTGTTTACAAGGACAATATTTCCTTGATACCAATAGACCTAAGAAATTATGGAATGATATTTCAGTATACTACAATGCACCTCAGAATTGATGGCACATATAGTAAATGCTGGACTATTATTATGATAATTAGCATCTTCAAAGCTACTGTGGAATAATATAAGACTTTCATCAGGGCATTTCATTTCAAAATTACTTTCTCAATTATGACAATTTTAGGCTGGCTGTTTCTGAAATAATGTCTTGTTCTGTTCATTTTTTAACATAAATATGATGTATCTATTGTATTGATACTTGATTAAAACAAAGTGTAGTCTAATGTTGTATTCCTCATAATAAAATGATTTACTCAGACGGTGGTTTGAAATTACCAATGCCCTAAGGCGACTGAAAATTAACTTTGGGCCACCAACATTTCTTTAACCCTAATTACTTGTCCAAAGAGGCTTCATATGCATCATAAAGTTGTTTGGGCCATCAAATTCAGGTTTAGGGCCACTCAGACTTGAGGGATTTCTATTTTTCTCACCCAATGGTATGCCGGCTGCTAAACAGATTTTTCCTTGGGTCGGACAGAAAGTCAGTATAAAAAAATGGTTGGTGAATTTCAGCGAAACTAGTTTATATCCAGTTCCAATGTTTTGAGGGACTTTTTTTTTCTTATACTGATGTTTTGATGTAACTCCAAATGTAATGCCTTGAAATGGTAAACGCTATGATCTTCTGGCAAGTCAACAATTTAGCAATGATGAAATTGACCAATTGTTTAAAAGTCTTGCAATGCTTCCTTTGAAGATATACATTGTATATATATTGTATTCCTTGTAAACTTTATATACATATACTTTGCGATGGTCACACTGATACAGTAACACAGGTGATAAAGTGAAATTTTCCACCTCTTTTATAGAATATTTGTTCATAGAATATATCATATGAAAATCAAATCAAATGCTATTTAATATTGTACAGATTATCGCAGATTATTCAAGTTTTATGATTAGAAAATGTTATGAATGTTATGTATGTTTATGAATTATGTATTTCAATGAATAGCGAAACTACATTAAAGAATATTGAATTTCCACTTCTGTCAAAGTTTTGAATTATTTTATTGTACGCAGTAAGAATGTGGATGAAGGAAATTAATTGAAATAAAATCCCATTTTCAGTGTCTGTCTGGCATGTAATATAGAAATGTGAATAAAACATGTACTTTCATACTACTTTTTTTTAATTACAACATCCATCATTCCTGTTGTATGTTTTTGAAAAGGGAGTGTTTCATCATAAACTGATTAACACATGCAAACTGATTAATAATGCAAACTTTTATATTTTCCCTTGTCTGAGGCTTATCCTTAGTGACAGTGGCGTAGGGAGGAGGGAGGGGGGGTGGGGGGCGCACATGGGGCATGTGCCCTCCCCCCAATAATTTGCAATAAACAATAAGAAACATAAGAGGAAAATTTGTGAAAAATAAAGAAATACATAAGATGTGCCCCCCAACCATTCGCCTGCCCCCCCCCCCCCTCTTTTAATCAGTCCGACCATGCTACGCCAAGCGATGGGGGGAGGGGGGCGCATGGGGGCATGTGCCCTCGCCCCAATAATTTGCAATAAACAATAAGAAACAGAAGGGGAAAATTTGTGGAAAATAAAGAAATATGTAAGGTGTGCCCCCCAATCATGCGCCTGCCCCCACCCCCCCCCCCCTCTTTTTATCAGTCCGACCACACTACGCCACTGCTTAAAACAGTGCTAAAACACATCCATATTAACATGGGCGTAGAGGTGCATTTTTCTGAGGGGGGGGGGGGGGGAGGAGGGGGGGAGGAGGGTATGGTCTTTTGCTCTAAAATGACACCCCCCCCCCCCCCCGAATCCCACGCCAATGTGTGTTTGAATACTGAACTGTGTATGTATATTTGAGTGTGTGTGAAAACAAACTATAATTGTGTTTGACCCTCCTTGCTAAAATTTCCTTTATTCAAAGAAAATGGCAAAATGATGTATGTTTTGCTTGTAAGAACACTATATAGGAAAATTCATTACTTTTATACATTATAAAAAAGGAACAAACATGTACGGTTATGATACCTGGTAATCACACGAAATTTAGATTCTTAAGTCCCGAAATCCAACAACATGTAATAATAATAACACTTATATTGCACACGCAGATACTATATAAATATACTCGTTCTGCGCATTACATAACGAAATAATAACACATACATGTATATTATTTACATGAAACAACAAATATTGCATTTATTTTGCTTTATTACAAACCTATAAACACATGTAAGCATTTCCAGACATACATTGTATCATGTCACCCCCCCCCCCCCTTGCAACCACCTCTATAAAAATAATGTGCCTCTACGCCCATGTTTAACTGGGATTTAACCCCCCCCCCCCAAAAAAAAAAAAAAAAAAATGGATAGGAAAACTGGAAAAACCGACTTCAAAGTTGGTAATTGCATTCATTTCATTGCAAAGAAAATAAATTTGGAATTGAAATTCAAGAAAGGAACTGACAAATCTACGACACTTGTTTAGAAGCTAGGGCTAGGGGACTAAAACTAAAGGGCAAAAATGGCAAAATTCTTTATTATTCATTATAACACCATAGAAAAGTTGATATCATTATTATTATTATGAGTATTAGTATTATTATTATCATTATCATTATCATTATTATTATTTTATTATTATTATTTTAGTAGTAGTAGTAGTAGTAGTAGTAGTAGTAGTAGTAGTAGTAGTAGTAGTAGTAGTAGTAGTAGTATTATGAGTATTAGTATTATGAGTATTATGAGTATTAGTATTAGTATTATTATCATTATCATTATCATTATCATGTTATTATCATTGTATTATTATTAATTTATTATTTTAGTATTATTATTTTATTATTATTATCATCATTATCATTATCATTATCATTATTATCATTATTATAATTATTATCATTATTATCATCATTATTATTATCATTATCATTATTATTATTATTATCATTATTATTATTATTTTGCTATTACTATTAACATTTCTATTATTATTAAAATCTATATTATCTTCGGTTTGAAAAGGGGGCAATTCCACGGTAACGGAAGGACATTCAGACACAATTTTGGAACTTCAATCAAATAATTCCAGGATCCTGTTTTTGATTTTTTATTCTAAATGGCATGTCTTTGATCCTTGTTGGGACACCTTTGATTTCCACTATTTCTAAAATTTTGACCGCATTATGTAAATTAGATATGGACACTAATGAGGCCGGTAACGGAAGGACGCCAAAATGGACATGGATTTTCAATTTTTTTAGTTATGACCCAATCTCTGTGAAGTTACGAGGTTTATCATGTTAAGTTGGCTACTAGTCAATTTCCTTATGTTCACAGAGTATAACACCACCTTTTAAGAAAAATATCTACATTGGTATATTAATTATGAGAAATTAATTACTCCAGTGTTTGGTAACGGAAGGACGGTAACGGAAGGACCTCTGAAAAGTCTATTGGAATTGTACAATAAAATTAATTTTGAAATTTAAAGACCATTTATGAGAAGGAAACATCTCTTTTGTGGTCTAAAATGAGTTTGTATCATAGATAGCATATGGACATCACAAGCATGTACATTTCTATTTTTTTCTTACTATATTTCATGCTCCAATGGCTCTTATTCATGGTCAATCCATGGTAACGGAAGGACACTCAGACACAAATTGTCAACTTTAAGAAAGACATTTTTAAATACTTGTGTTGTTAGAACAGTCTATTTTGATAAAAATACTTCCAAAACATACAGTTTTAAGGTCCCATAATTTTTTTATTTTTTTATCTCCGCACATTATTGAATATGCATACAAATGAGGTCGGTAACGGAAGGACACCAAAATGGACAAGGTTTTGTTATCAAATCAGTTTTAACTAAAACTCTGTGATATTAAATAATACAAAATATTTTAAGGGTACACATTTCATTCTCTGAAGGGTTAAGAAGAATTTACTTGTTCTTTGATTAAAATTTGTCCGCAGATATTTGAGTTATTTCACACAAAGCGGACCAATGTTCGGTAACGGAAGGACATAATGGACTATAATGTATGATATGACACAGTAGGGTCATTCCATGTCAAATCACCTTTAAAAAAATAGAAAATTTTCATCGCAGCCCCCTTCAAATTTGCTAATATTTGGTATGTATGATATTTCAACCTTTAAAAGCGCAAATATTATGTTTTAGCCCAATCCGCCCAATGGTTTTGGCGCTATGGTCGATTCTTATGGGGGAGTTTTGTAAGAAATGGGCGTGGGCACCATTTTTCAAATGGCCATTGTCCATTAACCGTTGGGTCAATTTATTTTGTAAAGGTGTCATTGGACTGGGGATGTTATGTGCAATCCATTTATGCCATTTGTGTTCATGCATGAGCGAGTTTGGATACGATAACCTTTGACCTCAGATTTTGACCTTCTGTTTTACCTCGTGGATCAAATAATTTTGAGAATTTGTTTTGCTTAAATATTGGCTTGATATAATTTCTACAACATATGAAAGAATTGGAGATACATTATTTCTTGCTTTTTCTACAGCCTTGTTTTTAGTTTGCAAATTTCATGTAAAATTTAATTATTTTAGACCTACACCCATGTCCAAGAATTCTATAGGGGTGTATTGTATAAAAAAAAAACTATTCAAAGTCATGATCAGAGCCTATTCACACCCTGGCTCACCACAGTTAAACAGACCTACTAATCCCCATACAATGGAAATCCAGACAAATGGCATCATGGTACAAGGGCCCTGTTGCAGAAAGAGATAAAATCAATTGTGAGCCAGATCAAATGTTCTAAATGTGTCAAAAGGTTTGCGGCATACCACAGTACGAATAAATCAAGCGCAATGTACACAAGTATTGACAAATAATTGAGAATTTTAATTACAATAAAGTACAATAATTGCTGGTCAAGTAGAAAGTAATCAATTGTTCAGCTAGCTGCTGATATTAATAATGCTCAAGAGTTCATGCTATCAGCCAGTGTTTTATCGCGATACCGGTTTACCCGCGGAAGTGTCCCACGCTATCGCTTGTCGAACCCAGTTCGATGTCGGTGCCCGTCCGTAGCGCGCGGAGACGTGCTCGCGAAGACCCACGTGGTCGTCTCGCTCGAAGACCTGCCGTCGTCGTTAACGCTTCCCGGGGTGACGCTGTTGCCCTCGTCTGACGTTGTCCAGTCAGTCTCCCAGTGTCTGTTGACTGGAGCCCAAATTCCGCCTGAGCGTATGCGGAGCTATCTGTCGTTTGCGAAGCCTATGCGAAGCTGACCACCGATGCTTGCCATCCCGGAGGAATCCGTCTCTAAATGCCACGGTCGTCTGCACAATCTGCTATTACAGCCCGATATCTTGGCAGTTAAATTACGGGGAAAACACTCGCTCTCTCAGCAAAGTACTCGTTCGCCCCGAACTTCCCGCGTCTCTAGACACGCCTCCAATTGGTGGCTAAACAGGTCTGCTCTCATTCAGATCTTAGTGGCTTCTGCTGTCTCTCAAATCCGCCTCAACTCTCGTACCCCGATCACCACATTCACCAGTGTACACATCCCGTTCACCCAATCACAGACTGTGGAGTGTACCACAATTCGCCCAATCACCGATCACCCTGCTATCATGTGACTACAGCGCGCAACTCTAATTGGCCCTAAAACGCGGTAACGACCCCAGCGTCCCGCTACTAGGCGCGGCGCTTATTCATACGCAAATCACAGCCCCGTGTCCGATCGTACGCACCAATCACCGTGCGACACGCAATCGCGCTATCCCCTACAACTAATAACCAAACTCGCTGCTATGCCGGCAATCAGTAAAACACGCACAAGTTGAACAAGCGCTACCTACTGGAGCGATACACGGAATAATACAATTACAAACCATCATCCACTCTGCACGTGCTGTGTACTTGCCCACATGTTGTTGTTGTTTGATGTTTATTGGCGGTTCATTCAATTTGAATATATAAACTAAACACACTAGTCTAGGCTCAAGTCTACTGTGACATTTTACCCCCTTCTTAAGTTTTTTTTTTTTTCCAAAAAAAAAAAAAAAATCAAAAAAAAAAAAAAATTAAATCCTGCAAATCAATTAAAGGAGAAAATCAAAGAAATGACGATATTCATATCTACAGAAAGCTTATAAGCCATAGAATGAGCTTGACTGACATTCAAACAATATAACGCTTCCATAAAAGCGAAATTAGGGTGAAAACATCACCCTATTCCCACGGACAAATTCGCTCAATCGCTACACGAAACGGCCATTAGCTGTGACGTAAGAACCGGGCTTGAAGCCCAGGCGGCTGCCGCGGTTGTATGTAGATAAGCGTATAATATACCAGGCTGGAAAGACAAGCTTCAACTTATGTGCTATTTTTCCCTACCAAGAATAAATTATAATACTACATTGTTTGTAATTTGCTTCTCATTTATATTTTCATCATGATATTCCAACAAATGTATTGTTTGTGACAAAAAAAAGTTGAAAAAGGTGAAAAAAGAAGGGGAAACTATACGACTGTGTCGTGCAGTAGGCCTGCACAGATTTGGGAGCAGGCGATTTTTTACCAACATGTAGTTTCACTTTGACATATCAGACGGAGAATTTACCACTTCCATTATGGAAACAAACAGTTAATAATCATTATGAATCAAATGAAATTAAAAAAAAAGAAGAATAGTTATTACTTTAGTCGATCTATATATCATGGCTAGTTTCATGGTTTAGCTTGAAAAGTCGAGTGAATTAGATTCGCGATCACCTGTGTTGTTACGATTCATCCGCGATTTCTCTGAACATTGGCAGCCGCATTACCTATACGGCTGATAGCGCTGGCGGATTTACATTTCCTGCGCGCGCATCAAAACAAACGAGTGCACGTGTTAGCTAGCTAGCTTGCTCCTCCACGGATACTTCGAAGTCAATTAACAGGCTGTTCTGTTGAAATTCTTCATCCATGTTGAACTGTCAGATGTAATTCTAGAGCGAGATCGTGATCGTGTGGACTGTAGAAAGCTTCGAATATAGCGCATACGCTGGAACTACTTTTAGTTCAATAACATACACAATATGCATAGTATACGGCCGGGTATACGATCGTGCGCTTGCATGTATTTCTCGATGGACGAAACTTTTACGAAACGAAACAAAACCAAAACAAAACGGTGAGAAATACACTATTCTATGTAATTATACCAGTTTTTGACATATTGAAATGGATAAGAAATATTATATATTGTTATAACAAAGGCAATTCTAGCTCGGAACATGACTCTACTAGGTAATTTTGTTTTGAAACACAGCTATAATAGAATTGTTTTTCATACTATCTCCGTGTACATATGAACAACAATTCGGCAAAATGGTGAGTTGTAAACAGTTATTTTACCGAGATTGACACTTTTTCAATGCCAATAATGACATGAATATTGACATTAGGATATGTTTCAGGACATGGGAGGACAACTGTGTGTCAGATATTGATTATTCAGGCAATATTCAATCGTTTTGAGAGAGTAGAACTGCGTCCACTCTATGAACATTTGCGTGTAGATCGCCGTTCGAGCTAGAGCTGTCGGGAGCGCAAAGCCCGGCTCTTACGTCACGCATAGAGCCACTTTGCTGTGCCGATTTCATGGTAAAGGGGAGGGTCAATTCATTAAATTTTTTTTTCATAAAACATGAAACTGAACACTTTCATGACTTGTTAACTGCACAAATTGCTTTAATAACTCATTCTATAATAAAATAAACCATAATAACTTGATTCTATTCCCTTTGAATTTCTCCTTTAAGCGGTCGGTTTTCCGCTTTTCTCTCCGCAGAAATTCACATACAAAACTACTTCTTTCAATGCTGCCTACTCAAGTAGTCAGCGCCGACATTATCGGTTCCCTTAATTGCCTCCACCCGGTATTGGTAGGACTGCAGGGCAAGGGCCCATCTCATGACGCGCCCGTTCGCCACTTTTCCCTTCTTCATCGATCGTAGCGGCTCGTGGTCAACTTCGAGTACGAACTCCCGCCCGTAGAGGTAAGGTTCGAACTTCTGCACCGCCCAAACAACCGCTAAACACTCTTTTTCAATCGTCGAGTAGGCACGTTCACGGGGCAGAAGTTTTTTACTCGCGTAGGCCACCGGAAATTTCTTCCCCCCGTCATCCTGGAGCAGTACCGCACCGACTCCCGCGTCGGATGCATCGGTCCGGAGGATGAACTGCTTCTGAACATCCGGCAGATGGAGGATGGGATCATTAGCTAGTAATGCCTTCAAACTCCGAAACGCTTGTTCTTGCGCGTCCTCCCACCTAACCTCATTCGGCTCTCCTTTCTTGGTCCGATCAGTCAGAGGCACGGCTATCGCAGAGAAGTTGGGGACAAACTTTCTGTAATAGCCTGCTAGCCCTAAGAAGGACCTCAGCTGCTTCTTCGTCCGTGGTTGCGGTGCATTCACAATGGCGTCAATCTTGTCCAAGTTCGGCTTCACGCAATCTTTGCTGACTTCGTGACCCAAGAACTCGATAGTTTCGTGCCCCACAAAACATTTCTTGGGTTTGGCCTTCAAGTTTGCTTCCCTGAGCCGACACATGACTTGTCGTAGCACTTCTAAGTGATGCTCCCACGTCCTAGTGTGGATGAGAATGTCGTCAATGAAATTGTCAACGCACTGAACCCCTCTGAGCACCGTCCTCATCATGCGACTGAACGACGCCGGGGCGTTGACCAATCCAAATGGCATTGTCAGGAACTGATACAGTCCATCCGGGGTGATGAAAGCTGTCATCGGTCTTGCTGCCTCCGTGAGCGGCACCTGCCAATAACCCTTCGTCAAGTCTATCTTTGTGAAGTATCTATCTCCCGCCAGCTTAGAAAATATCTCCTCCTGGTCGGGTATGGGTTCCGCATCTGTGATAGTCGCGGCGTTGAGCTTCCTGAAGTCACAGCAGAACCTGTTCGACCCGTCTTTTTTCTTAACCAGAACCAAGGGCGACGCATACGGTGACGACGATGGCTCGATGACGCCCAGGTCCATCATTTCCTTGACCTCCTCCCTCACCGTTTGCCTCATCGCATGGGGAATGGGGTATGGCCTACTCTTGATGGCCTCGTCATGAGTCAGCCGTATGTCGTGCTCACCAGCAGTCGTCACACCGGGGACATCAGTCAACACCTCCTCGAATTCGTTCAGAAGTCGTTTCACCTGCTCGCGCTGTTTGCCGGTTAACCCCGCATCGATGTTGACATCCTCCACTCCTTGGGTCCGCCGGGTGGTGGGTAAATGAAGCAACGCCTCATTCGACATGCGGCGACTCAGTACTTCGTCATCATCGATGTCCTCGTCCTCGACGACAGCGGTTGCGGCTACGTCGAGCGGTGTACCTGGTCGAGTCTCGTCCCCCGGTTCATCCCTCCGATGGTACCTTTTTAGAAGGTTCGCATGAAGAGTCGTTACTCGGTGCCCCATGTCGACCCTGTAGTCGAGCTTACCGACGGTCCCCACGACTCGAAATGGCCCCTTCCAATGCATGAGAAGTTTGTTGTTGTCAGTTGGTAGAAGCACCATGACCTCATCGCCAATCTTGAACGTACGCTGTCTCGCCTTGCGATTGTAACTCTGTCTGTAACGGTCATGTGACTTCCGGAGTTCACCCTGAGCCATCTCCACAGTCTTTGCCATCTTTTCCTTCAGATCCAGCACAAACTGGTACGTTGTCTTCGTCTCTGGTTGAGTATGGTCGTTGGTCCATAGCTCCTTCACGATCATGAGGGGCCCCCTGACGACCCTGCCGTATAGCAGCTCAAACGGAGCGAAACCCGTACTGTCCTGTGGAATCTCACGGTACGCAAAGAGTAGAGCATCCAGATATCGGTCCCAATCGCTGGGCCTCTCCTCGCACATCTTCTTTAGCATGAGTTTAAGTGTGCCGTTAAAGCGTTCCACCAGACCGTTGCAGGCTGGATGGTAGGGTGTGGTGGTGAAGTGGTCTATCGAGATCAACCTGCATACCTCTCTCATGATTTCCGAGGTGAATTGACTCCCCCGATCGGTGAGCATCTCGCGTGGGAATCCAACCCGGGAGAAAATCGCCAGCAATGCCTCTGCAACGGTGGGGGTGTCAATGTTCCGCAGCGCAACAGCCTCCGGGTATCTCGTGGCGTAGTCCACCAATGTTAGTATGTACCTGTTTCCTTTCCCGGTAATCGGCTTGATCGGCCCCACGAGGTCCACAGCTACCCTTCTGAACGGTTCATCGATGAGGGGGGTTGCCCCTAGTGGCACTTTCACTACCTTACCCTTGGGCGAGGAACGCTGGCATCCGTCACACGAACGACAGTAGCGCCGAACATCAGCTCCAACCCCTGGCCAATGAAAGTTTGCGGTGATTTTCTCGAGCGTCTTGTGATTTCCCAGGTGCCCACCAAGGATCGATTCATGAGCCAGAGACATCACGTGACGGCGAAACTTCTCAGGCACAATTAACTGCCATATCACATCCGTCTGGGGAGCAGACAGCCGCCGGTACATGTACTTCCCCTTCATGACGAACATGACACTCTTACCACTGTGACTCACTGTCTCAACCTTAGAGTCAATCTTCCTTCGGACGCCGTTGAGTGAGCTGTCGTTCTCCTGCTCCTGTCGAAATTGGTCCGCGGTGACGATCGCGACCTGGCCTGGTACGTTGAGTTCCCGCAAGGGTCTTTCCGTGTTCCGTCGCTGGCTCCGAGTCTCCACCGCTAGTCCTTCCGGGTGGGGTTGCTCCCTTGGCCTCCACTCGCCATCGGGCGCGTTCGGTGGACGGACGCCGGGCCCTGGAACGTTACCCAAAATCAGATCATACACAGGATTGTCGACACCAAGCACCTCAATCGTTCCCGTGAAATAGGGTGTGTCAACATGAACATTCGCTACTGGAAATGTCCTTACCGTGCCATCAATCAGAATGCACGTCCTCTTCTGTTCAGTCATCTGTGACGGTTCGATGAAGTCCGCTCGGGCTACCGCTGTCGAGCAGCCGCTATCTCGAAGCACATCGACCTCACGGTTGTTCAGCAGTCCCCTGGCCACCGGCATGGTTCTCACTGGCTTCGTTCCACCCACTTCACTCAAGCGTCGTACTGCCGGGTCAACAGTCAGTGCATCAGCATCGAGGTTGCAGGAGACACAAGAATCCAAAAGTAAGAATCCTTCCTCACCAGTCCTGTTGCCACGCGTGCTCCGTTTCTGGTCACGGTTCTCGGCCGTAGGACCCGCGGAGTCGCCCTCACGACCCGTCGTCGCATCCTTCCCCTCGCCTGACCGTGGACTTGGTTCGACTAAGCCGGCCCCCAGCTTCTCTGACCTTGGGCGCTTGGTGCAGTCACGTGCCCTATGTCCTGGACTTCCGCATATGTAGCACACACCCTTGTTTGGTGGCCCACCACCTTTTGGCCTGCTGTCCGGCTGTTTCTGACGACCACCTGTATCAGGACGACAATTGGATGGAACATGTTTATCATTAGATTGACCTTTGCCACCGGGGTGCACATTCCACCCCGTACGTGACTCGATATACCTGTCGGCAGCGTCGATCAGGTGTCCCAGATTCCTAGGCCGATTTTCCTTGATGAACATGGCCATGGAATGTGGACAACTCGTGTAGAATTGTTCCATTAGCATCAACTCTACCAAATTCTCATATCCGGGTTGTAAACCCGATAACTTCATCCAATTGATCAAATAGCTCCGCATCCTACTCACAAACTGGGAGGCAGACTCCCCACTCTCCGGTTTCGCTGCACGCAGCTTCTTACGGAAACCCTCACTAGTTAACGAATATCGCTCCAATAGCGCTTGCTTAACTTTGGTGTAGTCCCGAGAATCATCCTCATCAATCCTAGCGTACGTTTCCAACGCCTTTCCTGTAAGTAGCGCACTCAAATGGGATGCCCAGTACCCGACAGGCCATTGTTGAGCCTTTGCATATCGCTCAAACCTACTCAAATAAGCGTCCATCTGGTCCTTCCCATCCTGGAAAGCAGGTAGCTTAGGCGCCCTACCCGCAGTATTTTCCGCCTGCGCTGCGCTGCCTATGCTAGCTTGATTTCGATTTCTCGCCTCCTCGAGATCTATCTTTAACTTTAACAACTCCTGTTCTGCAAGTAAGTTTTCCCTTACTTCCGCTCGCTGGTCTCTCTCACTGTTCTGTTCTGCTTTCTCTCGTGCGCGCTCATCCTCAACAAACTGCTTCAACACAGCCCCTTCCAAACCGAAAGTCTTCCCAATCGAAACCAGGTTTCCCAAATCCATCACTCATGCACCTCTCATAAATCGGCACACAGAAAAGGGGAATGGGGAAAATATCACTTACCAGCTATCGGGCTGAGCTGAGCAGAGATGAGCAGGCTTGACCGCAGGGACAGAGGCAAAGCAACGGAACAGCTGGTCGCGTATAGGCTTCTGTAGTATCAAAAACAAACTCAAACTTCTACGTTAGAAGAGAGCAATAATTCAAACGATAAGGCAGCAATAATTATACATACACATGCAAATCGTTAAAATTGTCCAAATTATTTGAATAGCTACAAACCCTTAAGGAATGTCCCTTCGTGGTCGCCAAAAATTGTCAAAAGGTTTGCGGCATACCACAGTACGAATAAATCAAGCGCAATGTACACAAGTATTGACAAATAATTGAGAATTTTAATTACAATAAAGTACAATAATTGCTGGTCAAGTAGAAAGTAATCAATTGTTCAGCTAGCTGCTGATATTAATAATGCTCAAGAGTTCAGGCTATCAGCCAGTGTTTTATCGCGATACCGGTTTACCCGCGGAAGTGTCCCACGCTATCGCTTGTCGAACCCAGTTCGATGTCGGTGCCCGTCCGTAGCGCGCGGAGACGTGCTCGCGAAGACCCACGTGGTCGTCTCGCTCGAAGACCTGCCGTCGTCGTTAACGCTTCCCGGGGTGACGCTGTTGCCCTCGTCTGACGTTGTCCAGTCAGTGTCCCAGTGTCTGTTGACTGGAGCCCAAATTCCGCCTGAGCGTATGCGGAGCTATCTGTCGTTTGCGAAGCCTATGCGAAGCTGACCACCGATGCTTGCCATCCCGGAGGAATCCGTCTCTAAATGCCACGGTCGTCTGCACAATCTGCTATTACAGCCCAATATCTTGGCAGTTAAATTACGGGGAAAACACTCGCTCTCTCAGCAAAGTACTCGTTCGCCCCGAACTTCCCGCGTCTCTAGACACGCCTCCAATTGGTGGCTAAACAGGTCTGCTCTCATTCAGATCTTAGTGGCTTCTGCTGTCTCTCAAATCCGCCTCAACTCTCGTACCCCGATCACCACATTCACCAGTGTACACATCCCGTTCACCCAATCACAAACTGTGGAGTGTACCACAATTCGCCCAATCACCGATCACCCTGCTATCATGTGACTACAGCGCGCAACTCTAATTGGCCCTAAAACGCGGTAACGACCCCAGCGTCCCGCTACTAGGCGCGGCGCTTATTCATACGCAAATCACAGCCCCGTGTCCGATCGTGCGCACCAATCACCGTGCGACACGCAATCGCGCTATCCCCTACAACTAATAACCAAACTCGCTGCTATGCCGGCAATCAGTAAAACACGCACAAGTTGAACAAGCGCTACCTACTGGAGCGATACACGGAATAATACAATTACAAACCATCATCCACTCTGCACGTGCTGTGTACTTGCCCACATAAACTAAACACACTAGTCTAGGCTCAAGTCTACTGTGACAAAATGCACAAATCTGATTGGTTGAAACACAGAAAATTACTAGTCTGACCACGCTACGCCACTGATAGCTGGCCATTGCAGGTATTGTCTCATTATTTTGGGTTTTCATATATGAGAGACCAATTTTTTAACATAAATGTTGTCATAATATGTAATATGAGGTACCTTGTCCATCTGTTACCATGTGTATGGTAACGGAAGGACATTTTCTTTTGTTATTTATTAATTAACGAAGAAACAATGAGTAATACAATTGTTAGCAATGGGAAGGCCTACTTGAACTTGCTTTGCACTGAAGATCGGTCTGCTCTCTAACAATTATGTGAGCCACAAAATTAAAAATATTGATTTTTCGGTAACGGAAGGACATTTTCATAGGCTGAAAATAAGAAGTCATTGAAGCATAACAAATCAAATAAATCATACAAATTTACTATTTTACGAAATGGTCATATCTCAGGAGTCAGAATAATGGTTTTTAGGCTTAAATGGGGAAATATTAAACAAACACAGGATCAAAACACTTTTTCACCAAAATGTCAAATTTGTGGGGTTCAATTATGGTTTTTTTTTAATTGAATTGAATTGAATTGATCATTTATTTCAAATCTCATAAAAACAATAACATTAACAAATCACATCAAAATTTACAAAATATAACAACAGATAAATACAATTATGAGAATGAGGAGACAGCTAGAAAGAGCAAAATAGCCTTATTAATGCTGCCACCGAATATATAAAATTGAATTAAAACCTACCTACATAACATAGACATATACAACATGAAAAAAAAAAAAAAAAAAAAAACATACACATATACAATTTTAAAAGGCCTGACCTAAAAAAAAAAAATAATTATAAACATTTACTGTAACAAGATTAATCTATATCTCCGTTTAAAAGCTGATAGAGTGGGGCTTAGTTTTACATGTATCGGTAATTTATTCCAAATTTTTGGTCCTTTAAAACAGATTGAGTTCATGGCTACATTATTATTTACACGCGGTAAACTATAAGTTAATTGATTTCGCATATTGTATGTATACTTATCGGAATTAAGATGAAACAAATTTGCAAGACTACATGGAATCAAATCTTTAAAACATAAATACATAAATATAGCAATGTTAAAATTATTAAGATCAAATACATTCAATAATTTTAAATCACAAAATATTGGTTTGGTATGGGCAAGGTAGTGGGCATGATATACAAGTCTTACGGATTTCTTCTGTAAACGAAACAATCTCATCATTGAATAATTACAATTGTTAGCCCAAGTAGTATTACAATAATGGAGGTATGGAGAAATAATTGCATTATAAATCATTAATAAAATATTTCGTGGAAAAAATTTCAATCGATTTAAAATACCAATACATTTAGAAAGTTTATTGCAGACAGTATCGATGTGGTCATGCCAAACAAGCTTACTATCGATCAAGACACCCAAAAACTTAAATGAATCAGCACGTTGAATAATCTTATCATTCATACAAATGACAACATTATCATAATCAATTTTCTTGTGAGTAAAAAACATGTAACGAGTTTTATTTACATTAAGAACCAATTTATTTAATATTAACCATTGATTAATTTTAAACAATTCAAAATTAAAATTCAAAATTAAAGTATCAATATCGTCACCTGACATAAACACACTGGTATCGTCTGCAAACAAAATAAATTGCAACTTATTTGAGACATTACATATATCGTTCATATAAACAAGAAATAAAAGTGGGCCAAGAATTGAGCCTTGGGGCACTCCACATTCAATTGCACTCATATCAGATTTATGATTATTAATGACAACATATTGTTTACGATTTGACAAGTAACTTTGAAATAATTTTAAAAGGACACCACGAATACCGTAATTATGTAACTTATATAACAAAATGGAGTGATCTAAAGTATCGAAAGCCTTACTCAAATCAAGAAACAAACCAAGTAATATATTTTTAGAATTAAAGGCTGAAGAAACTTTAGCAACTAAATCAATTATAGCAGAGGATGTGGAGTGCCCTGCTCTGAAACCATACTGTGTGTTAGATAAAATATCACACTTTTCCAAGAAGTTTAAAAGCCGATTATATATACATTTTTCTAAAATCTTTGAAAAAACAGGTAACACTGAAATAGGTCTATAATTGTTAAGGCTTGAACTCAGACCACTCTTATAAACCGGCGTTACTTTTGCCACCTTTAATTTATCCGGAAATATACCAGTGTTCAAAGAAGAATTAAATATATTGCACAATGGAAAACAAATTATGTGAATAACCTTTTTAATAATCGATATATTAATATCGTCACAACCCGCACTTGATCGATTCTGAAAATTACAAATTATAGTTACAATCTCTCCAGGAGTGATCGGTTTAAAAAATGCTGTCTGAGGATTTTCTTCCAAGTATTGCACAAAATCATTCTCATTAATATTATCACTTTGAAGGTGATTAGAAAGAGATATACCTATATTTACAAAATATTCATTAAACGATTGTGCTATATCATATTCATCTGTAATTTTCTGATCGTTAACTTCAATGCAATCGATCATACTTGATTTTGAAGTTTTTCCTAATGCTTTATTAATTACATCCCATGTTTTTTTCATATTATATTTAACATCAGAAAACAATTTTTTAAAATAGGCATTTTTTATACGCTTAATTTCATTATTCACCTTGTTTCGAAATTCTTTATAAATACGTTCTCTATAAGCAGTTGGATTCTTAATAAATTTGTTATATAAATCATACCTCTTTTTACACAATTTACGCAGCTCTTCATTAAACCAAGGCTTGTCTTTACGCAATTTAACAATCTTATTTTTTAGGGGAAAACATTCATCATATATTTCCATAAATTGATGTAAAAAATTGTCATACTTAACATTTGGGTCATTATTATTAATACGCCATGGTACTTTTTTCAATTTTTCAATAAAAATATTTATATTTCTATCACATAAATCACGTTTCTTTGTTATTCTACTTGTATCATTAACAAAATCATTATGAATACAATATATAGGAAAATGGTCACTAACGTCAACTAAAATAATACCAGACAAAATATTGTTTAAGTCATTTGTAAAAATATTATCAATTAAAGTAGCAGAATGATCAGAAACACGGGTTGGAAAATGAATGACTGGGTACATCGAATTACACATAAAAACATCTAGAAATTCGTTAACTTGATGACAAGAATGAGCGTCCAATAAGTTTAAGTTAAAGTCACCAGTAAAATATGAAATGTTACTTTCTTTATTTACCTTATGAAGTACTGAAGTTAATGATTCAATAAATAATGGCAAGGATGAATTTGGTGGTCTATAAATAACACTAAATAAAATATTCTTTGGGAAAGATTTAATTTCAATAAAAATACATTCAATAAAATCAGTAAATATATCTAAATCCAATCTATGTACAAATTTAAAATCATTACGAATATATGCACCTACCCCACCACCGACACGGTCTTGACGTGTATTACCAATAAAAGTATAGCTATCAACATTATAGACTGGGTCATTAGGTTTTAGCCACGTCTCTGTTAAACCAATTGCACAAAATTTATTATCTATACTGTCCAAAAATAAATAGAAACTATCAAAATTTTTCTTAAGGCTTCTACAATTAAGATGCAAACATGAAAATCGATTATGTATCTGTTGCTCTTTAAAAAAATCATTAAACTCATTTGGGAGAAAATAATTCTGGTTCGGACCATAAATAGAATCTTCACTATCAATAGGAGATAACAATTCAGTCAGTTTCAACAAATCAATATTATTTAGCTTCTGCTGGTATGAATAACGATCAGGCATAATATTTTAACACAAACATTCAACACAAACGAAAAAACAATATGAATTTAAATGTACACACCTACACATCAAAATACAGACTTAAAAAGCATACTTACAAATAACGATTCTTAAATTAATAGAAATACAAATCACTAACCACCGGAACAGGCTATAAAGTTAAAATAAAAGCAGAATAGCTTTCTGAGTAAATATAAATATGTAATATAAGTTAAAAGGATTCGCATATTTACAAAAAAAAAAGCCTTACCAAAACTGTACTTCCCCTTTAAAGGGATAGCTGAGTTTTAGTAAAGATACCTCAGACTTGGTCAAACTAAATTTAAGTAAACAAAACCTGCACCATTACATTACAAGCGACTTAGTAAAAAGCAATTGATCATTTTAAAAAGATGACCTTACAATTCAAGAGGACGCCATTTTGTTAACACATTTTGTTCACACATTTTGTTAAAATAATGACTAAATAGAGAGATCATCAACAACTTTTTTTGTTTAAGTTTTGAAAAGTGTAAACATTTTAGTTTTTTTTTCAACGGCTGTTTCGAAATTATTGAATTATTGTGAAGCCCGAAAATAATTACACATGGTTATATTCATGTATATTTCAGCCGTCTCTGAACCGATTTTGAACGAATAAAGTTTATTTTGTCTTTAAAATTGTATGCTCCATAAAATTTGATACTCAATGTATCTTTATCACACGAACAATTTTTGTGTGTAGCGCCCTCTTTACCACAACTCAACTATCCTTTTAAATTTGGCGACTTTCTGATTATTTTGTGGCCACAAGTCACAAAAACAATAATGTGATAAGGGGTATTAGAATGTATAACGCAAACCATATTAAAATGTAAAACACAAGTCGACTATGACCGGTTAAATGGGGAGGTTTGTGGAATATTATGAAAAAAATATGTTAAACGTGCAAGAATTTGTAAGAAGTCTTGGCAGTTAGTCTCTAACAGACACATATTTTCGTTTTTTAACCAGGAAAGCAGTGTTCCTTTTCAATGAAGCATTCACACATCATTCGAACATATCTTACAATAATGTTGATAGAGAATTGAAGTCTCAAATGTAATTTTGGGCAATATCTGACACTTTACAGGTGCACCTATAAGTCTCAAAGCGCTCAAAGCTATATTACCTTGGCTTTAGCCGAGCAGCCTTATGCAAGCGCTTAAGCATTTTAAAGAAATACATTCCGACCAAGGACTCGTTTACTACACCTGGGTTGAAAGCGGCAAATGAGGATTAAGTGCATTGCTGAAGGACACACGTGCTGCGGCTGAGAATCGAACCCACGACCTACGTATTTAAAGACGAAGATCCGAACCAATTTACCACGACGGCACTTCCATAAACCCATTATACCTCTGATTAAGCTTATCTAATATGTTTACAATAATTATCATGATTGTAGTGATTGCTAAGTGTTAAGTGTCAACTTTAGCATTCCATTTTATATTTAAAAAATGGTCATACACCAAACAGATCATGAATCACACATGATATCTGCTTTAGAAACTGCCAATATATGGATGAGATGGACAAGACTTAAAGGGATAGTTGAATTTTGGTATAGAGAGCGCTACACATGATAATTTTGTTGTGAGATAATGAAAACTGAGTGTCAAATTTGAAAGAGCATTCAATTTTAATGACAGAATAAACTTTAATTGATCAAAATCGTTTTAGAAACGGCTGAAATATCTATAATTATAACCATTTGTAGTAATTGTGGGGCCCCACAAATATTCGATAATTTAGAACCAGCCGTTAATAAATTCAAAAACATGATTCCTTTTTTCACATATTTACCAATGATGTTTTTTAATAGTTGTTGATTTTCTCTCTATCTAATCACTATTTCAACAAAACACCACATGAAAAATATTTCCTTTATGGTTGAAACCACTAAGTTTTTAAAAAGCGCCCTCCTGAGTTTTAACGGCTCTTTTTGAACGATAGCAGGATGTTTACTTAGTTATTGGTAATGTTGTGTTTCTTGCAAGCATGGTTGAATTATAACTATTAGTTTGTAATGTAATGGTGCATGTTTTGGTTATTAAATTTTAATTTGTCCAAAACTGTACTCTCCTTACAAGAACTCAACTTTCCGTGTAATAATAAGAGAAATAAATGTCTACTCAATGAGTATTATTCGTTTTTAGCATGCTATTTTTTGTTTTAGAACCTGTATACCTCGAACATAAGCAATATTCAAGCCAAAAGTAGAAGACGGTGGAATCATGAAAAAAAAAATTGTTGGTCTCATCGATTATGGTTATTGCTTTAAGCATCTGAGATTATTCCTCAGGCGATTTTCATATACCTGCAAATCTTTACCACTGCCAGTTTTCCTCATAGTAAAATATGATTTATTGCATGTAATGTCCATGTTATTTCACTATCATACTAATCATCATTTAGATGCATACGTGTGTGATAACCGAACATTCGCAACAAGGGAAAGCTCTGTCTGTGACCTTCAAGCAGATTGCTATGACGGATCAGACGAAATGGACTGTGGTAAATATATATCTTCATATACCATCGTGATTCTGTATCTGTTTGGGAAGGGACCCATTGCAAAGTTTTTCTGTAGATAGATTAAGTGATTTGTGAAATCGTCACCCACATTAAATTGTAAGTAGACCCGTAAATAACGCGTTGAGCTTCACCAACAAAAAACACGAAAAATTAAGATTTTTTTTTTTGTCCGTGTGGTGCACGTCAGACAGTAAATATGTGTACACGTTTTAGTATAACAACACAGCCATTTTTGACGTAAATTTATGAAAGTGGTATTCAATAATAGATCTGCTATGAACACAATCTCCAAATTTGTTGTTTGTACATGTATCTATATTTTGGTGTCACTGTCGTACACTACAGCGATGCACGCATTTTAGTTTCCGCTTAATATCATTGATTATTCACAATATGCCTAGCTTCTAGATAAGAAGGTTACATATGTTGGAGCTAGCCTGTATAATACACTCCTTATAACAGTGCAGTCTTACACATCCCTATAAACGTTTTCACAAAATATATGAAGGTGTATATTTATTTGAATTTTATTTCATAAGCATATGCATGTACTTAACATGCTATATTGTTATGCGTGTATAATATATGTTATGATATCTTGTATTCACTCTCCCCATCATCTATGTTCGTTTTTATTTATTTTTTTAGAATGTAATGTATATATCTTGTATGTATGTTGTTATTCAACATGCAAGTTAAAATGCAGGGCGCCTTTTTAAAACAGTTTTGCATAACAGAACAAGCCTTCCCTGCAGTATAAAATTAAAAAAATAAAACAAATAAATACATAAATAGATAAATAAACATGAAACCAGTTAATCCAATAATGTATTAGTTGTACGGATATCATATATGAACTATTGACTTCAAGGGGGTTGCATAAAGTTCGCCTGCACTGTCAAAAAAAAACTAACGCAAGCACATACATTTATTTCGAGCCCCGATTCAATATTTATATAATATTGACTGGCCTTGAGTGGTATATCAGAAATATTGCATTCGCTAGGATCATATTGCACGAGTCGAAGACGAGTGCAATATGATCCTAGCGAATGCAATATTTCTGATATATCACAAAAGAACAAGCCAGTCAATATTATTATTATTATACATACTATCCAGAGCAAAACATAAATAAACAAAAACATACATCTTACTCCGTCTTGTTCAGTGAAGAAGACCAATGCATTGAATCCATGGAAACGGTAAACCAATCACAGTGTAGTTAGTACAATAGATCCGTCTCCGATCGATATCCGCTTTTCTATTGATATCACCCGGCCCCGCGAGGAGATGGCGCGGGCTTGGATGATTAGGGAGCGGCCGCTTGAATAAACAAAAAAAGCTTTCACATCGCGGCACAAACTTTTGAGACTTACGAGTCTTTTCATAGATATATTAAACGAGCAGGATGCAAGACGATCTCCATTCCGGCGTGGATTTATCAGAGTAGAATGAACGCTAATCGCAGTAGATTAGGCGTAGCGCGTTACTACAGTAAATAATTACAATGGACGGATTAGTGGGCGCAGTGTGCGATGCGGGGCCGGGGCGCGCGTTTTTTTTTTACACGCTAGCCTAGCCATCTTCCACCAAAACGCGCTGGTAAGCCAAGACTAGCTCGTGTGTGTTGATTTACACGCAAGCCTAGCCATTTTCTCAATAAAATCGTGGTTTCACACACCATGATGACTGTGAGTGCAATGTATCTATGCCTAGATGAATATGCCTAGTCTCATCGTCGTGGTCGTAGTTCGCATCGAGATCGGCCACTAATTAATGGTCACCCTTGCCCTTGGACTTAGCTAGATCGATGTCGCAGAGTCGCAGAGTTTGATGCATAGAAATTGTATCGCATACAGCAGGCGCTAGTCTTGGCTTACCAGCGCGCTTTCACGAGTTTTTTTGTGGAAAATGGCTACGCTATATTATCGAATTTCAGCGGGGGATCGATGGGATCTGTCATTAGGGAGTTTTCGCTTATGTGAACGAGAACGAGTTTCCCGTCCTAGAACGACCGTTTCAGGGTGGCCCAGAAATAACGGAACGGGGTATTTGCCATTGTGATAATATGTTCACTGGATAGATAATCTTTTTAAAAGAAATTCGTTATTCCGAACACCCAAACAAAAACATTACTGTTGATGATATCAAAGTTCTTTTAAAAAGATTATCTATCCAGTGAACCTAGTCTGTATGTTTCTTTATAATGGAAAGTACCCCGTTCCGTTATTTCTGGGCCACCCTGTATAAGCAAATAATATGCGTATGACGTAATACTCCACGTTGGCACTGTTTAACAATAGTAACTAGGTCCGGTAAGCTCCGGCATACTTATCTTGCCGAACCTAGTTACTATTGTTAAGTTTGCCAACGGGGAGTCTATACGTCATACGAATATTATTTGCATACATCACAGAAGCGGTCTATTGAATGTAGTCAACCCGTGCTGTTCACTACCTGTTCGCTGCCTTTGAACCATTTTCGTTTTTAGTTAACGCGCGTTCAAAATGACGTCGTTCCCTTCTACACACAATCATGACAAACACTCACACACACCTTACACTTTCAAACATACACATGCGCAAACACACGACCCGACTGAATTATTCAAACTCCAACACAGACACACACACACATACACGCATTCAATCACACAAAACACACACACACTTACACACACGTATACTCACACGCACAAACATCCACTCCCGCACGCACGCACGCACTCGCACTCAAGCAAACAACAATGCACACAAACACCCCACACATGCGCTCACACAAACACAAACCCTTACACACGTGTATACACACAAACACAACATTAATACAACTCCCACACATACGCATACAGATACACAACACACACCCACACAAACACATGAATGCACACTCACAAATGCACACAAACACCCACACACGCACATCCACACACACAAACACACACACTCATCCACGCGAGCACTCAAACAAACACAAACACACGCACACACTCAAACAAAAACCCATACCCGTAATACGCATATATACACACACGCACGCAGGCACTCGCATTCCAACAAACAAAAACAAACACATATACACTCACAAACACACACACACGCACAAATGCGCACACACGTACACAAAGCCACAAACGCACACATTCAAACACACACGCATACACCAGTTACATAATCCACCACACATACACATACACACGTATAAAACACACACACACACATATACATGTTGATACTTCTCTGATTACGTAATTCTGAAGACGGTGCACTGGATTTTCCGACGAACCTGAAATCGGGCATGAACTAGTGCTCAGATTGGCCAGACGACGAGAGAGAACGTAAGTGACGTAATTTCTCGCCTAAATGACGTCATTTCTTCTAGTAGGGGCCACAAATATGGGTGTTCACTGCAGTTTGGGGTACAATCGTTTTACTTGGCATACAAACTCCTTGGATCAAAAGAAGAAAATTTATCCAAAGAGACACTCTGTATCAATTATGGAAATTAGGCCGAATTTGCATAGATACAGAGTGTCTCTTTTGACGAATTTTCTTCTTTTGATCCAAGGAGTATGTATGCAAAGTAAAACAATCGTACCCCAAAATGCAGTCATGGACCCCTTAACCACCCCACTACTCGTCGTCCTCAGGTTTGCGAAAATACCGTATTGCCGCCTATAGGCCTAACCCCACCTCCATTATTAGGATGATGATCATCACATCGACCACTGTGACAGCTTGGACCAAGTTATTTTGCACAAAAGAGTGACTGGCCACATTTGATTTTGCACCTGTTAATTAGCACAGTTTTTTTTTTAAGGAACGGAACAACAATCGGCTTTTCAATAAGTTGGTGTGGGGAAATTCCTATCTTTGTATTTGCATGTATTATTTGTATTGCTGTGCGATTTCGTTTTTTGTTCATTGTGCCGTCACACCCAAGCCGTTCTCGCTGCGCTCCTAATCCCCATTCATAAATTTGGCAGTGGGAGGCGAAGCATTGTCCGAACGATGATTAAATGACGAATGAATGGGAGGATTATCGCACATAGGTGAAAGGAAGGGGGGAGGGGCACGCAAAATTAGTAGGGGCACACATTTTTTCTTTGTCTTTAAAAAATAGTTTTGTTTGCTATGGCTTAGTTTCGTTTAATTATTGGGGGCACGTCCCACTATAAATCAAGTGTGTATGCGTGTATGGGGGTGTTTGTTTTATGTAATTATAATTGTTATTATAAATACTTTAACGATCGCAAAAGTACAAATCGCTAGCCCCCCCCCCCCCCCCCCCCCCCCTCTCCAGTCATTTCCCCGGCAGCTCCCCGGAGTCCGGCAGGCGTCTTTTTTTTTCCGTACCGTTAATGCGTCGCAACTCGTGAAAGCGCGTTGGAAAGCCAAGACTAGCTCGCGTGTGTTGATTTACACGCAAGCCTAGCTATTTTCTCAATAAAATCGTGGCTTCACACACCATGATGACTGTGAGTGTGATATTTATACGCCTAGATGAATGTTCCTAATCTCATTGTCGTGGTTGTAGTCCGCATCGAGATCGGCCACTAATTAATGGTCACCCTTGCCCTTGGACTTGTCTTATCTATATAGTTCGATGTCGCAGAGCCGCATATTTTGATGCATAATAGCTGCAGCGGGGGCTAGTCTTGGCTTACCAGCGCGCTTTCACGAGTTGCGACGCATTAACAGTACGGAAATAGACGCGTCCGGCAGCTGTCAGATGAGCTATAACGCGTCCAACCCTTCTTTCTCGCGCTGCATTTCCAATTTACAACGAGGTAAATTTGTTTGAAAAAAATGCCACGAGAATCAAATAAAAAATATTTCGAATACGTAAAATAATAATGATAACGATATTCTATATTTTGCAGTCGAAACTATAACCGTAGACAAATAAATCTGAGCGATGTTCACTATACGTAGCGCAATGATCTGACGTTTCAAATACTTCCGGGTTGTGCTCATCGGTGTTATTACTAATTTTAACAACATCCCAGGGGGTAAACTCAGCCGCAGTGGCGTAGCTACGGGGGGGGGGGGGGGTATCCCCCCCCCAATAATTTGCAAAAAACAATAGAAAACATAAGGGGCCATTTTTTGAAAAAACAAAGAAATACATAAGGTGTGCCCCCCAATAATTTTGCGTGCCCCCCCCCCCCCCCCCCCCCACCCAATCAGTCCGACCTCGCTACGCCACTGCTCAGCCGCCATGATGGTTAAGGCATGTATGCGATTAGAAGCAGTTTAGCTACGTCACAGGGTTGCATTGTGGGATATGATGTGTTGAAATGTCTATCGTTGTCAGCCAATTACGATACGTTCCAACTTTGACGTCACACGACAGAGGTCAAACCAACTTATTAATATGCTAATTTTTTGAAATATTCACAGTTATTACGTGAACTTTCAACCAATTAAATTGTTTCTAATAGCTGCATTACAATTAACCATGGCGAATTTGCATATCCATCAGCTCCGGCGCGCTCCGGCACGTGAAGCTCTTGTTTACGTTTTGGGATAATGTATTGGTGTTTTGATGACGAGGAATTTATGTTGCTGTATGATGCGAATGCTCCCGTGAATCAAGATTTAAGTTACCATGATCTTCACATCAGCAGTTTGACATCGATACCTTCAACGACGATGAATGCAATGTCTATTTTAGGTAAGGGCTTAACATTTTCTTACTGACTCATTTTGATTTGACTGTATTCATTTCTGTATCACTGCACTGCATGTCTGTCAGGAACGGGCCCGGGCCGCGATCGCGCCCGGGCCGGGCCGGCCGCCCCGGCCGGGTAGCGTATTGTAACGGGCTGGCATGGGGCCGGGGTAGTGATGGCATACGACTTTACGAGTGTAGCCTCTTCCTGTGTAGATCGACAAATCTATCACATTCATGGCCTCTTTGACATTATTTATTGTTTTTTTCTCTGTCGGCATTCTAGCTGCCGACAGAGAAAAAAACAATAAATAATGTCAAAGAGGCCATGAAAGTGATAGATTTGTCGATCTACTTCCTGTGGTAACTGGTAGTCAGACTCATCGAGTCAATTTAGTCATATTAATAATCCCAACCTATTCAACAAGTGAACATATGAAAAGCCTGCCCTGACCTGAGACTGAGCCCGCTGACCTGAGCCCGAGGGCGAGGCAGCTGAGGCCCAGACTTGGACGGTCTAATGAAAATGAAAATAAAAAATAATTAATAATTATAATATAATAATACATCTCTATTATTAATATTACTTCAATATCAGTACCTATTTATACTTGCATAATTATCTCTTTTATATTTTAATCTACCACCAAAAAATAAAATAAAAAGATTTGCACTCACAGGTCACGACTCACAGCTAGTACAATAACTCTAGAGCGCTACGCTTTGCGCTAGCGTTCTCTAGAGTTACTAGTACAACTACAAGACCAAGTACAACATAACTTAAGTAAACATTATAAAATATTCCTAATCATGCCTGGTATCAGGCCTATGACTCTGCTGCCTGCCGCTGCGCTGAAGTAGTCCGAAAAATCAGCCAACAGCAATTGGTACGAGGGTTCTTTGACAATTTTTTTTTCTAGAGTAAGGGGTGGATAGTATGGAGTCAAAATATTGAAGGTTCCTAAAATTCTAGAATTTATAAGAAATATTTTTAATTTATAAAAATTACTTTCAAATTTAAATTTATAAAAATTACTTTAACTTGTATAAGGGTTAGCGCGGTTTAAATCGCTTTGATTTAACTCACCATTTAAAGCGCCTCGATTAAAAAAAAATCACTGATTTAAATCGCTTCCATAAACTGTGTGTTGTAGGCCTACAGTAGAAAATAGTTTTTGTTTAGTATGGTTTTTTTTGTATGTATTATGTTAGAAAAAAGTACATAAATGGTCTATATGGTTTGCATCTGGGCGATAGGGGATAGGGCAACTGAAGTGATCAAATATGAGTGCAAAACTGGAATTCCATCTAGAAGTAACAGGGCAAGTACAAGTTTCTGTTTGGGCAAGTAATATCAAATTTACGTAATTCTACTTTTAAGAGTATGGCAGTAGAGAAAAAGGAATAGTGTGGAGACTAAAACAAATCATCAAAA
Source organism: Echinarachnius parma (assembly GCA_037951105.1). NCBI lineage: Eukaryota > Metazoa > Echinodermata > Echinoidea > Clypeasteroida > Echinarachniidae > Echinarachnius > Echinarachnius parma. The sequence goes on along the minus strand of JBAMJV010003788.1, from coordinate 264,356 downwards.
TTGCTCTTGGGTTAAAAACAAATCATAACATTTGCTCTTAGGTTTTTTCAATCATTACAAAATCATAGAATCATTGTTAGGTTTAAAGAAACCATCAAAATCGCTGTTAGGTTTTAACAAAATCATACAAAATCATATTACAAAATCATAAAAATTAAACTCTTCAAAGACATTGATTTGTGTTTGCTACTTGTTTGAATTCACAATTTCTCCTACCCTGGGATTAGATATCTTGCTATTGTTTCAATTACCCTATATATCATTATAAAGATTTGTTTCCATAGATCTGTCTTGGGGAAAATAGATAATGAAAGAAAATATGATTTAAATTTGTTTTTAATCATGATTTGTTTCCCAACCCTGTAAAGTATTCCTTTTTCATTCATTGACAGGTTCAAGAAGAATGACATTCGCAGGATGAAAGCTTTTCTCCACATCCCGGACCTGATCCAGTGTCAGAACAGATCAAGAGTTCCCAGTCTAGAGGCACTCTGCATCATGTTGGCCCAGTACGCCTACCCCTGTAGATATGCAGACTTGGTCAAAGTGTTCACCAGGGGTGTCCACAATTGTGCCTCATCTCCCTGCACATGATGGGATCTATCTACGACAACTTCAGGCACCTCTTGCAGACGATGGAGCAGCCATGGCTTTCTTCAGAGAACCTCACAGTCTAAGCCAATGCTGTTGGCGAGAAAGGAGCGGCGCTTGACAATTATTGGGGCTTCGTCGATGGGACTGTTCGGCCCATATGTCGGCCCAAGGTGCACCAAAGGGTCATGTACAACGGACACAAAAGAGTACATGCCCTGAAATACCAATCCGTGACAGCAGCGAATGGGCTGATTGCCAGTTTGTTTGGGCCGGTAGAGGGCAGGAGACACGACAGTTTCCTTCTTCGGGAGTCTGGTCTTCTGACTGAGCTGGAGCGGCACAGCCATGATCCCTAGGGCAACGTCATGTGTGTGTATGGCATGGGAATCCTGCGTATCCACTGAGGGCCCACCTGCATAGTCCATTCAAGGGGGCTAACCTCACTGAAGACCAGTGGGCCTACAACCAGTCCATGAGCAGTGTGAGGGTGAGCGCGGAGAGGAATACTTTGGTAATTAGATGACTCCTGTCAATCCGGCCGGACACAAGCACGTGTAGAGCTATATGCCATTCATGCATGTCGCACCGTTTTTACTGGGCTAGTAATATTTAACATTGGGCAAGTAAAAGTACATAAATAGTCTAATGTGGTTTGCATGAGGCCGATAGGGCACCTGAAGTGATCAAATATGAGTGAAAACTGTAATTCCTATTAATGTTGAAATCTCATCTAGAAGTAACAGGGCAAGTACACTTTCTGTTTGGGCAAGTAATATCAAATTTTAAACAAAAATTCATGGACAAAATTTTCCTTTCAGAAACTGTAATCATTGTGTATGAAACATAATAAATGTAATAACAGTTGAAATTTGTTAACTGAAAACGGAATGCACCCCTGCGTTTTGGCTAACAGGCTATTTCAAAGGTCATCGGGGCAGAGGGCACTTTGCACCCATGTATTTTTTTGGCTGGATTGTACGTAATACAGTTAAGTATATATATTACCTACATGTATGGTCAGAGGTCAAATGGCATTGGTCACAATCCAGCACCATTTTTTGAAATCCTGTACATTATGACCAGCTACTAAATTTTTAGATAATTCACCGATAACTGTTAAAGATCTGTAATGAAAGAATTAGTAAAGAAATTAAAAGAATGTACAGAATATCTTTTAAAATATTGTTGTTTTGTTTGTACAATATGAATGGAAAACAACGATGATGTTACAAATATCTGATTAAGAAAGCAATTTTCACAGAGTTAGTTTCAACATGTACAGTCGTGTAGCATGGTCGGACTGATTGGGGTGGCTGGCAGATATACTTTTTTTTCTCTTTTTTTTTGTTAAAGATCTCCCCTTAAATGTTTGTTTTTCAACCCTGGACCTTTGAAATTACCTTGTTATATCAGGTACATCGTTATAACAGAGCTCTTTATAAAGAGGCTCCAATGTATCGTGTTATGATTTGTTTAAAATATTGAAATACATACATTTAAGCAAATAAGTATAAAAATGTCTTAGCTTATATCTCGTGCAACTTTTGGACATGTATCTTTCCAGAAAAGTAAAACAATGTATAACAAGCACCTATGACCCAACACATGTATTTCATATACCAGGGCCCTGTAGAAATTAATTGGAAGTCAGAAGATATGGAGTCTTTCTGCAAAATAATCATTATTGTATTTATTAGGGTTTAAAAACAAAAGAACCTGGACCTAAGAATTTACCTAACTAATAGGGTAACTTGTTATAACTGTGCTCATTATAGAGATTGAAGCTTTGTATCCTTATTTGCCCTCTCACTCCCTCAAATTTGTAAGCCACGACTCCAATTATATTTAGTGAAAAAACATGCGTGCGCATGTGTTCGACAAGAGCTTGTATTAGCAATTATTTCAATTAAATATTATCATAAATTGATTCATTTTGGATTATATTCTTATTTCTTAGTGGACTTTATTCTTACAGTAAGCTACATATTACAGTGAAACTTCATAACAATGAGCATGTTGGGCCCATCAACTTTCCCTGGCGTCAAATATCTTCTATCAGGTACCTGTATAACAGAGCTCATTATAATGGGGTTACACTATGTTGCACCTATATTGGTAAATGAATATGAAACACATCAATCAGAAATTGAATTGCAGCCTTCAGTCTGTAGTTTTTGTGGATATATATGAGAGTGTGTGAGCAATGGAATTAAATGTGACCAGCTATAGCAAACAGCAAACAGCTACAGCATTTGTCGGTAAAAAGCAAAATGTTTATTTTCATCCCATTACAAATAGGCCTCATCACAAGCTTTCATTTGATGCTTTGTTCTAACTAATTGGTCAATAATTGGCAAATACAGGGAAACCCGTTATAACGAGGTAGTCGGGACTATCAATTTTACCTCGTTATAACCGGAATCTCGCTATAACCGAGCTCGTTATAAGTGGAGCATTATGCTATAGGAACAAGCGGGACCAAATGATTCTCCTCGTTATAAACGGTACCTCGTTATAAGCAAGCTCGTTATAACAGGGTTTCCCTGTATATGATCGTTTCAATTTTACAATCTTTTACACATATTGTGTAAACTAAAATCCAGATTTTGCTATAGCCGTTCACATGTTTGATTACCCCTTTAGATTGACGAACAATAATCACAATTAAAAAAAATCATAACATTTCATAAGAAACACAAATTTATTGCACTCAATATATGTAAAATGGTAAGCACATGAGACGACATAGATTGTCACCATAAATTAAGTCTTCCACTTGACTAAAAAAAAAATAACAAGCAAACAATATCATTTTCAAGATGAGAATTAAATATAAGGGCGGCATGGCACAATTACCCCAATGGCAGTTTTTTGTTTAATAACATGAAATACAATTTAAGAGAAAGACACTTTTGTTGTACTTAAAGAGGCAGCATATCAACTATAAAGTAGCTTTAAAGGGCAATGAAACCCAAGCAAACTGTTGCTTTCATACACTTGAAGAGATTAGTGAGGAATAATCTCTGAACGTTAGAGCCTTATCGGGCCATAAACAAGAACACTATGGCTCTTTGAAGATGCCCATTTATTCCTATGGAGAACCCATATTGGCAACGCACTCTGATAAGTTTGTGGACTTCTCCTCATATGTTTTGTAGACAAATTTTCCCATTTTTACAGTTTTCTTCATAGTCACCTAATCCATTCTCCAAAATCGCAATATGTTGTGTGTAAATTATGTATTCTACAAAACATATGTTGAACTCCAATGAAGGGTAAAGAATTATATTTTGAGATAATTTAAGAAAACTTAAATGTTATGTACAAAATGTATGGGGAGTAGTTCACAACATTGCCAGAGTGCATTGCCAATTTGAGTCACTCATAGAAATAGATGAATATTTCAAAGAGCCATAGTTTTCTTATTTCTTGACCGATCGTTCTCAAATTGTCAGGGACTATTCATCATAATATAGCGTCTTAATGTGCATCCAACAATTTGTATGGATTTCATTGTCCTTTAATAAATAATACTGTGCACAACATATATGTAACTAAATCTATTTTAAGTAAACACTTAATACTTTCGGTGGTTTGTTTTGGTATGTATATGGTAGTCTGTTTGATGCAAAGTCATTCAAAATCATGTTTTGTGGGTAGAAATACACACCGAGTATAACATTTATATTGCAATACTGTACACGCATCATTCAGCATTTGAGCCTTTTTAACATATAGTCACCTTAGGATACCATGCTAGCCTACAAACATTGTGAGCAACATAATCACTCACTGCGGCGGATTCCTTCCAAGCACATCATTGGGATTAAGATCATTTACATTCAGGCTTTCACCTTATACCCGGTTAACAAAAAACTTTATTCATTCATGGTATATTACTTAATAGAATGTAAATGAGGAATATTTTGCGTAGTTACTGTTACATCTCACATGGCGGTAAGTTATACAAAAATATAGATTTGCAAGTTTCCCTGAAATTAGATAAGGTGTAAATGTTCTTGCACATAAAATACATCAACATTTATTTCATAGCATTAATTTGTGTGTTATCAATATCATGAAATAAATTAGTTTAGATATAATTCAGCTAAGGTACATAAATGGATTCAACAACAAAAAATCCTGAGATATTGAAAGCAGCGAAAAATTAAGTTTGTTATAAATGTTACTACAGTACATGTGTAAAATAACACACTTGGCGTTCAAAAGAAAGACACTGATCAATTCACTGAGCTGTGTTGGTTAAAAAGATACAGATGTCATGATATTGAAAAAGGCAAGAACTCAAAATAATGCATTCTTAAATTTGCATAAATTTACATAATATGAAAATTGCCTTTATGGAAATTAAAAATTCAACTCATTAGCTTCAATATGATATGAAACATGCCATAATTAGATCAAGATGGAATGTTCACAGGTTTGAGGGTGACCTTATCTTGGACTTGCCCATATCACATCGTAACCAATAATGCTTGCATAGGGTTGATTCCGCTTGAAGAGATTAGGAAGAATAATCTCTGAAAGTTAGAGCACAATCGGGTAAGAAACAAGAAAACTATGGCTCTCTGAAGATGTCCTTCATTGTCCAAAGCAGTAGCAGTGTCGTCCTCATTGATTGTGTGATGAGACTGATCTTTCGGCAGAACTGTCAAGGCGCCTGACTGAGCCTACTGAGACTACTTGCACTGGTCAGTAAGATTGTATAAATGGAGGTGGTCTTCCACGGACTGCAAGCGCCGAAGAGATGCTGGTTTGCCTGTGCTGGAATCGACGACATGACGAGAGAAACTACTTGAACTTGTGGTGAGGAGGTGACAATGATTAGTCTGTCATTACTTTTAAATGACGGACAAATGGAGAGCTGCACGTACTGGTACTGATGAAATGACACAGATATGTTGAGCTGCGTGAACCTGTGGCATGAAGGCGATGATGAATAGGATGTCGTTGGCCACACACCTGCTTGAACTGGAAATGGCGAGCGAGGCGACGACGAGAAGTCAGTCTCACCTGCACTCGACAGACAGAAAGGTAATTTCTGGCAATGAGGCGACGGCAAGTGGTCTGTCACGGGCCGCACACGATAGAGAGATGACGATGACGATGAGGCAGTTCGCAGAGGTCGTCAACTTTGGAAGCAGATCTTCATCTTGATTTATCTGGCAAAGGACTGGATAATCACCTGTACAAGGAGCAAGGAAAGAGAATAATAAGTCAATTATATATTGCTAAGGATAGTGACAGTAGCAAAGATTAGAGCTTTGAGAAATGTGGTTACAAATGTCAATTTGAAGAAGAAATTGACACTGCGAAGGAGAATGAGCTAATTACTGCATGTTTATTGAGTATTATTTACTTAGCAAACTTTTAGAATACTAGCACATGCTGAAACAAGCAACTGGACGATTAGAGCATAATAATTGTTAACGTCATTTAGTCGTTAACAAACATAATGCAGAATAACCATTACCTTGGCCCTTTTGTTGCATGGCAACTAGCGCTGTGAAATCCAACTTCGAACCGGGAGTCCCAGTCACGATGACGCTAAATCGAGTTATGATGTCGAGTCAAGAGCTGCATCACCAGTGTTGTGAAGTCATCATCTGTAGAAGAGAACAATATCGATTGAAATGTTAGATTAGATTATGCCAAACATACATTTCTATGAGGAATTGAAGATTTCGACGTCGATGATGACCAGTTTACATCAGCGTTTATTGGTCTATCATGATAAGTATTGCTGAATGAAGAATGAAAAGACATTCAGCAATTTTGTTTACTCTTGTGATACCAGAATGAAATGCATTCATTGAATTGTAATTTATAATGTATAACATGTGTAAGAAAATTGAATATTTTTGTGTTTATAATTGATGGAATTACAAATTTGTTCCGTTGCTGGAACAGCAACTTATGATAGAGGGGGTAGTGTGGCGGAATCACCTAAATCAAATTTCTTTTGCATACTCTTTATTATAGAAATTACTCATAATTCACGGGTATTCCCGAAATGCACTAGGGTTTTTTAGTAAACAATGGCTATTTTTAGCATACCTTTGTGCGGTCAAAACTATATTTATTGTGATAATTTTAATGATCATCTTGATACACACATAGGTTTATTACAATAGCGTTGTGCGGAGATTAACCTCTAGGCCTCTTCTGCCTGCTGCACTAGCCAACAGCGTATTGATGATTGTAAATGGTCCAACTAATTGTACCATAATTATTTAGTTTTACTTCAGAATCAGTGTTCCGACTTCAGTAGATCACAAGATGTGTCTTGAAAGACTTGATACTCAAATTTTAGTGTGAATATGGGTCATGTTTTCCCGACAAATAGTGTAGTGAATGGAAATGTTGTATTATTGTTAGCCCTGTTGGCAGATATCGGCCAAAGTGGCAAGATTCTTGCCACTTCGGCTAAAATCCAGCTGGTTTTATGTGCGTATCACGGACTGAATGTGCGCCGGCTCTGGCCCGTCAGCGATCCGTCTTGACTTGGGTGGTATATTTTTGCTGGCATGATTTTCGCCAGGGTGGCCAAATTGGGATTCTTTTCTTGCGCCAAATGTTATAGTGACGTTTAATACAGAACTAGCTTGATTTAAAAATTGGAAAAAGAAGAAGAAAACATGCTTCTCATTAAATTACACAATTTATTACAATAATTAAACTAAGGTACATACATGACGTAGAATTGATAGAATGGGACTACAAGCCTCAGAAGTGACACAACGCACAGTTCGATCAATCCTATTTAATAACACGCGATATGGGAAAACTTGGAGAAAATATACATTAACATGAATATTTTATGAAAATAGAAACCGTGTCTTTCCCACAATTATAGAAGTATTTACAAGTAGTTACCTGCTCATCCATGGAGGATCAATCATTCTGCGTCATCAAAGTTTCGTCGTCGGAAATTTTTTCGCTCACACAATCTCCCAAGAGTAAATTAAGAGTTTCACGAAAACCGGAAGTCGTAGATTCCAGAGGTCACAAGTAAAATTCATGTATGCAAATTAGTAAGAGTACGTTCGCGCAACATGATTGATTGAATGTTATGAGAGAAGCCGGCTTGCATATCATTACCATAATCATTACGTCATATCATGGCCCACAATGCATGTGAATGACGAAATTATGACGAAGTTCCGCTGTTTAAAACTGGTCGTAAATTGGACCGTCAGCCCGCCATTGGTTTCATGTACAAAGGTATGGGGGTACGGTACCTACGGGCAATATAGTTTACCTTCTAGTTCTACAACGGCAGTGTTGAAGTCATAATTCTATGCAACATCCACACACCCACGCGCGCACTATAGTAAACTATAGAAAGTCTATGGCACTGCACGTGCAATAACGATTAGCCAATGAACGGCGATCGGTTACTAGGGGGCGGAGCTTCGACGTATTTCCATATAGCTGTTCGCATCGCTCGCTCGCGAGGCAAAAGCAAAACGAAAAAGGTAAATAAACATGACTTCAGAAAAATTATCAAATTTTATATTTAGGATGACTATTTTGGTCTGAAATGTTCACACATGATAGATTAAACTATAGAGAACCTTATAAGACAAAAATACAAAAACTCATTTTTTTTCATTTCATGACTAAATAGTCAATTTTCTCGGTTCGAGCCATCGCGATTAGTATCTCATTTTGAGCTAGACAAACACATGTGGATTAATAACTAATATGAAGAAAAAGTGAGAGAAATGAAAACTATAGTTGAAAATCGAGCAAAACAATGCATGGATAAGGAGGGAGAATTAGAGCTCCCGCTAATAAATGAGAGGGAAGCCTGTGGGAAAACAAGAGAATAATCAATGTCAGTTAAACATAAATGGAGGTAAACAAGATGTAAATGTGATATAACAAAAACATGCGAGTATACAGGTTATATTACAAATCATATCAACAGATATCATACCAATGTGCAAAGCTTAGTAAATGTGAATACAACAATTTATCTAACATGAAGCGTGGAGAGGAGGTAAACATAAAAAAATAAAAAAAACAAGTATGGAGCAGTGTGATGGTAAATGCATGGAAATCTGTAGAGAAAAGATAATGGAAGCAAAAGAAAGCAAATCAGATATAGCAAGAATATTAGGATAATGTGCAGGATGAACCTTCTTGAATGTTGAGCCCACGGGGTTGGATGGTGCAAAGACATCTCATCGAGTGTTTCTCCCTGCTGGAGCGTAGTGAATCTCGACGGTTAGCTAGAGATTCTATGCCTTGTAGAATCATGTCAGAAATGGAATGGTTAGGTAGGTTGAAATGATGACCAACTGGGGTGTCGAGCTTGGATGTGTGGACGGTGGATCTGTGTCCACAATATATTTCCTGAAACATTTGTCAATTAACTAAATAAAATGGTTTTCCTTACTCAATATTCCACTGATTTACCAGTTTTGCACAAATATCAGGTCTTCATAGTTTGTTGCATGACTGACGTTTAAATTATATAATTTATTGTTTAGTCGTCATGAAGGGGAAATAATTATCAAACTCGATATTGTAGAACGATTATTGTTCTACATTACACCACTTTCAACACGACTATGTTTGGCTCTTCATTGCTGATTATGAGCTCTCAAAAAAAAAGATAATTCAATGATGCTTGAATGGTAATAAAACGTACAAATGGGAATGCGTTACAGGTTTTTTTTTTTTTCATTAAATAAGCGGCTGTTAACACACGAAGGCGTCCTCCAGACACATCATGTTTTAACCATGTTTTAATCCAAAATTGTGAATGTGATGATCGGTTGAAATAATTGTTAAGAAAAAGAATTCTTCAATACAATGTTCGAAGTATTTTCTTATATTTCCAACAAATTGGAGGATTTTTCAATATTGTCCTAAATTATTGAATAAAAGTTGGTCCTCAACAGTTATTATAATCGGATATACAGTACTTGATGATATTTTACCCGTTTCTGAACCGATTAAGATCAAACAAAGTTGCTTAATTGTTTAAACCTCTCTGCTCTTGATAACTAAACGTTGTTTTGTGCATTATCAACACAAGCAGTACCATTTGAATGTTCACTATTCCGACCTGATAAAGGCGTCAAATCGCATTTGAGTGTGTAACATCATTTCAAGAATCTGCATTCATATTTGTTTTCTAAACGATTCTTTACTTTTTGTCCATTGCCTTACTAGACTTTTCGTTGATCGTGGGCGATGTGGTTTACCTTCGGTCTCACAACTACCCGTCTGAGTATCCACCCAACGTGCATGTCATCTGGAGATTCACATATACTACCGGGGAAGACCCAACGGAAGTTTTCTACCAACTATCTTTCGGAGATCTAAATATCCACCAATACGATGTTCTGAGGGTTGGCTCGGGTTTTGATCCTTCAAATGCGACATCACTTGTACAATATTCTGGAAGTTACAGCGGGAACCCAAGGGATCAGTATTTTGAAGCTGGCAGCATGTTCGTCGAATTCACCACCGATTCATATAATGCAAATCAAGGATTTAATATCACACTTACAGTACTGAACTTTCCAGGTAAATATAGTGTACAAAAAAGCTAACTTTTACATTATATTAAGAATACATATCAGAGTGGAAATAATAGCAAATAAAACAATGTTATTTAGTTTCAGTGAGCCTCTAACTCCCTCACTATTGAATAACAACATAAGCCCTTGCAACTAGTGCATTAGTTAGAATGACGTGTGACCACCCAACTCAAAACCGACAACACGTCTGGATTTTAAACTCCCTGTAATTGTGTCTAACTTTCATAATAATTATGTAAATTCATTTTTCTAGTGAAAGTTAAAGGGATATTTAAGTTTTGGTAAAGAGAGTACAGTATTGGTCAAACTGAATTTTACTAACCAAAACCTGCACCAATTACATTAAAAACTAATACATATAGTTATAACTCCACCATGCCCAAAAGGAAGAAAAAAACAAATGACAAAGTAAAACACCTTTTATCATTCAAAAAGAGCTGTTAAAACTCAATAATGCGCAATCCTAGAAAATTATTGGTTTTAATCATTTAACATAAAATGTTGTGCATAATGATGTTTTGTTGAAATAGTGATAAGATACAAAGATAATCAACAGCTATTTGAAAACGTCTTTTGTAAATCGTTTAAAAGAGGAAGATTTTTTATTTTATTTTAACGGCTGGTTCAAAATTATGTAATATTTGTGGAGCCCCACACTTATTACAAATGGTCATTATTACAAATGTATTGATATTCCAGCCATTTCTAACCGATTTTGATCAAATAAAGTTCATTCTGTCATTATAATTGTATGCTGTTTTAATTTTGGCACTCAGTTTTGTTATTATCTCATACAAATATATTTTGTCTCGCGCCCTCTATACCAAAACTCAACTATACCTTTAAGCGTGATTATTGCATTTTTTAAGGTCAGTTTTGGAAAGACAGACTTGATTTCTTCTTGGAACTTTGACCTTATAACAGAACACATTTTTTCTGTCAAAAATATTGTTTATAGTGTTTAAATATACTTAACAGAGAGGAAGAATTTAGTCTAATTACCATTTCGGACAACTTACAGCTTAACATGACAAGTCTTCCATTCATGTTGATACCATGATATTATTAGCGCTGTGCTGTATAATGTGCACTTCACAGTATACAAATGATGCACAGGCTTCAGTGGATCGGTAAGAATTGGATGCACAAGTTGTAACTTTGGAATGGTTTAAACCGACGAGCGCAGCAAGTGGGTTTTAGACCATTTCCGATGTTAAAAGAGTGCATCCAATTCTTACCGATCCACGAAATATGCCTGTGCAGCATTTGTTTAATAAAATGGGCGCAACAAAATGTGAAAATCAACATTTTCCCCAATAATGGCCTAATGGCTAGATTTACCGACGCATGGCTGCAAATTTACCGACGCATGCCTTTACATTTACCGACGCATGGCTGGAAAAAAAATTATTTTCACATTTTTTTGCAGACAATTTGATTTTCACATTTTGTTGGCAGACAATTTGTATTGAGCCACGAAATATGCCTGTGCACTGTGTGCAGTATTTGTTAAAATTATAAAATTGGCGAACAAAATGTGAAAATGAAACTTAATTGAGCCATGCATCGGTAAAAACTTGTACATGCCAATTGATTAGAATGCAGGGATTTTTCTACCCATTTTATAATTTAAACATGACACATATTGAACCACAGTTTGGGTATATTACATCGTTTCCTTTCATTCAAAGTGTTTTTCAGACTATAGATCAATTAAGATATGTTAATGTACTGTTAATGTTAGCAACGATCATGACGATTGTAGACCCTCAATCAACCTCATAATATGACTACTGGCTCGGCACTGGCACAAGCTTTGAAACCCAGTTTAGGCTTAATTAGGCTAAGTGGCGAAAACCGCCCATACTTTTAAAATAAATTTCTTGACTACTGTTATCAGTGTTTAAGTGCGAGTATAGTATTTGAATGGTAAGAATATAGAATGATATATCAGCTATTACAACAAACATAACAATACCAACAATATCATCAAAACTTTGCTGGACTTTTGGCGTTTAGCAACATAAATGATTTTACGTATGAACGGACATGAATGCACACTAAGAGCTACTTGTCATTGAGTTGCATTAAAATTAGGAGTTACACTATCATTGTTTTGCTTTGCTTAATCTCAAATACCATAACCGGAATAGAAAGGAACCCCATTATTTTAAACTATGTAAATATCTACCTCCACTTTGTCAGTATTTATTCGTGGACTTGTGAATCCAGTCTATATAACTATGATGTTGAAACAGATATGTATTTAATAACAAACACATTGCAATATTCATTTTACTTTCATTAAAACTTAGATCCATTCGTGTGTGATTCACGCACTTACGCAACAGATAGAACCTCAATATGTGACCTTGAACCCAACTGCTATGACGGAACAGATGAAAACGATTGTGGTAAATGTATATGTATATATATATATTTATGATATTTGCCCACTAAATTTTCAGTTCACAACAGAGATTTGTGTGAACATTGTAAACCATGGTTTAAACTATCGTTTGAAATTATAGTGAGCCAATTGTAGATTAACGGTAACATACGGGTCTTAACCGATCCCGTAAGTGGCATTCACATAACACGCGCACGACCGCGGGCTTACAACACGTCTGAAATATGTATGTTTTATTGATGATGTCTGCAATATTATTTCTATTTTATCGTCATTGTAGTACAAATAAATGCACAGGATTTGATCATATTGAGTATAGCTATACGGAAAAGTTTTAAAAAAATTATTTAATCCACATTTGCCTTTACTACCAAACACAATACTAGCGAAAACGAAATCAGATTTTAAAATCATGTACAAATGAATACGGCAAACACCTGTATGTTAACTCGCTTCGTACCCAAAAGTGCTTACCTAGATTAACGGTATAAGAAGGTAGACATGTTACTTGTTGACAATGATGACATTTGAAGGCGTCAAAATATTGTAAAGCGGGCGGCAGCTGCGGGATCCAGTAGTAGCCCGCGCGTGAATGATGTGCGCGACGCGGTCTCCTGAAATTCGTTCTGGCCGCAAGAGATTGATGCGTCATCGCGCGCGAGAACAAAACATGCATTTAGTAACGCGCACTAGCTGAGAGGGACGCCGCGGCCTCCCGCTTGGAACGAATTTCTAGTGCGCACAGTTTAAAACTGCGCGCAAAAGTGTTCCAAGCGGGATCGGCAGTGATGATATTGATGTCTCCCATTACTAAGTTGTATTCTAATGCCATGAAAATGATGATAAGGGTTTGAATGGAGGTAAGAATGGATATATGATGTTTTCTGTTCGTGTTCATTATATATCTCAAGGTTTTCCATTGACTAGAGGCTCAGTGGTTCGGCTAGCATCTCCCAACTATCCATTTGATTACCCTCCCAACGCGTACGTCTTGTGGACATTCCAGTTCGCTCGAGGAGAAGACAATATCGACGTATTTTACAGAATAACATTCGATTCCGTTGATCTCAACCTTGGTGACGATCTAACTGTAGGATTGGGCCGGGACCCTTCTAATACTACCATATCGCTGCAACATGCTGGTTTTGACGGAGAAAGGATTTTGGAAGCCGGGGACATGTTTGTTGAATTCGCATCTGACTCCATTTGGCAAAGTCAAGGATTCAATCTTGAAATCGCAGTGCAGAATATTTCAGGTATCCGATGTTATTTGAGCTTATCTGTTTAATTTGTACGACATGCATTGTTTAACAAGTGCAATCGATGTAGCCGTATCAGATTAATGTGTTTTGTTTGAGGTATCCCCTTTATACCAATATATTTAACCATCTGAACAGGTTTCTAACAGTACATAGCTTTATTTCACTTTTCATCGATGGGAATGAAGGGCTATTCTTGCATGGAATATTTCAGTATAACTATGATATTCTTCTATTGTATTTCAAAATATGTTATTCCCACATAGTATATACATTATTACATAAACCGCAGGGAAATTATTATTTTAAGTGACTGTTCCGTCGCGTTAGAATGCGCATTAAAACATAACAGGGGGTGCCATGACACACGCATGCCGTGCGCTATGTAGCTTATAAACGCTATACAGGGTGGCCCCCCAAAAAACGGAACGGAGCACTCGCCAAAATTAAGTAATATAATGACTATGTCCATCAGGTAGGCTGTCCTTTCCAATGAAAATTGATACCAAGATCAGTAATTTTGGTCGTGTAGTATTTGTTTTAGGGCGCTCTGAGTGACATCATGTCAGGTTCCCATTTGTTGTCTATTTTTACCAAGTCGGTGCCTGATAAATCGTACTTCCTGTCCGTCATAGCGTCGAACAATCATGCCCATTATCTCGGTACACAACTGAATTTTCTAAAGATATCCTATCCGATGGACAAAATACTTTTGCTAATTATTGTGGGAAGCGCCCCGTTCCATTTTTGGGGTCACCCTGTTTAGCGAGTTCAACGCTCACGCCGATTCCAATTTACACTAATGTTAACCACACAGTTATTCTTGCACTTTAACCTAGTAATATAAGTAATATAGTGCAATATTAGTAATGTAATATTATGTTTAATGAATATAGATGTATTCCTTAATATCTAGTTTAGAGGTATCTGATGACTGGAACACTTGTATTCCTTTTGTAGATTATTTTATCTGTGATTCTCGTACGTTCGTGGTGAACAAAACGTCTGTATGTGACTTTGCACCAGACTGTTATGATGGAACCGATGAAAAATATTGTAGTAAGTATGTTCATACATATACGTAATTTCTAAAGACCTTTGCATTAAATTTAATTGAATCTAAATTATTTTGGGCCAAATACCAATGCACTGCTATTGTTAGCGTGCACTTACATACATATTGCGTGTTATTGTCGTCGGTCCTGTATAGTTTGGTGAAGGGAAAGTTTACCCTCACCGGATAGTTGTCAATGAAAATGATGAATAATTTGAAACAAATTAGCAGTGTGATAGTAACGCTTAGATTGAAATCCGTGGATATAAAGACATTTCTGAAAATTGTCGCATAAAATATGAGCATATTTGATTTGGTTTTAATACCAGATTTCACTTTTCCATCTTAAATCAATTATATATCACATTTCTTGGGGAGTAGATTTGTGTATTGTTTACATAATTCCAGGGAATAAAGAGTACTTCTCGAGCCTTGTAGAAAAAAACAGATGCGTATATAAATAGCCTTCATAGGTATTATCGGAATATCAAGCATACACATTTGAAAACAGGATCCATGGATCCATTGGTGTAATACATTCCAAAACACGCAAACAAAGGAAAGAACATGAGTTACGTAGTCACCATCATATCTATGTTTTCCTACAGTATCGTAATCTCAAGTACTTCAACTAGATAAATAATTATTGGAGAAATCTAATACCTCAAACAAATGACTGAGGCTCAGCATAATACGCCAAAGTCAGCAATGTAAAGAATAAATGTTTATTTCATATAACAAGCGATTATGTTACCAACATTTATGTAATTTATATTGTTTCTAAATTGATGTTGTTGTTAACTTATGATATGGTTATTTCAAGAAAGTAATATTTCTGTTTTTACCTTTTCAATGTAAAGATTTCTCACTAGTCCTTGGTGATGTCGTCCATCTTGCATCTCATAGTTATCCATCGTACTACCCGCCCAACGCCTACGTTCTGTGGACATTCCGGTATGACCCTGCAGGAGACCCAACTGACAATTTCTACAGAATTGTGTTTGGACACATCCAACTTGATAATCATCATTCCGATTGGGTGGCTGTCGGTTCTGGATGGGAACCTTCAAATGCATCTCTATATCAGGTGTTCACTGGCAACGACAATGTAATACCCAGAATACTATTCCTTCCATCTGGGGACATGTTTGTTGAATTCTCGTCCAATTCATCGCATCGGAATCAGGGTTTCAATCTAACAATCATTGTGCAGAAATTTACAGGTATTTATGCAAACAAAAATTTGTTAAATGAAACAAAGAAAAGTACAAATTGTGAATGATCAGAAACGTAGTAATGATGGGCTTGGTTGCGTTTCAAAATAAATCTTGAATGTATACCTCATTAACGACATATAACCAATGGTTAACAATACTACCCAACATGTTAAATAATAAACATACTCATGGGCCCATATTAATAAATACCGTCAACCCTATAGTTGGTTTATAAAATGACCACCTGGACGTTTGCTAGGCTACGTTGGTATACATCGAACATTCATGGAAGGGTTGACTCATCCCAACAATTGACGCCTGTCTGAATACCGTAACTATTTGCTTCGCTGTGTCATGGCTCGAAGAAGTATTAAAGGGATAGTTGAGTTCTGGTAAAGAGAGTTTTGGTCAAAGTGAAATTTAGTAACCAAAACCTGCACCATTACATTACAAACTAATAGTTATAACTCCACTATGCTCAAAATGAATACACACTTATAAACGTCTAAATAAAAAGCCTGTTATCATTCAAAAAGAGCCGTTCAAACTTTGAGTTTGTAAATGAGACTTACTGCCCGTCAAACTATTGACCAATTATGCCCATTCTCTCGGCACCGCTCGGCACACAGCTGAATGCACACTAACAATGGCGCGCGGCATACTCGCGGTTTCAATGGTACGTCGGGCAGTAAGTCTCATTTATCAGGCACTGACTTGGTAAAAATTGACAAAAATAGGGACCTGACATGGTCTCACTCAAAGCGCCCTGAAACAAAAACTACACGTCCAAAATTACTTTTCTTGGTATCGTTGTTCATTGGAAACGACTTTCTATCCGATGGACATGTTCATTTTGTTACTTTATTTTGGGAAGTGCCCCGTTCCGTTTTTTGGGGCCACCCTGTATAACTACCGTTTGAGTAAAACTCCATAAATGCAATTTGTATAGTACTACACTTAATTCTGTTATCTCCATATACAGATCCACATGTGTGTGACGCAAGCAAGTTTGTCGTAAATGGTAGCTCGGTTTGTGACCTGATAGCTGATTGTTATGACGGGACTGATGAAAGAGATTGTGGTAGGTGTCGCGTTTAGCTAGAAAGGTGTGAGGGTACATATTATGCCCTCGCCAAATAGCCATTGACGTAACCCACAATGTGCACTTGCGTACTGGTGTGTGTGTGTGTGGGGGGGGGGGGGGGGGGGGGCATGTTGCCCCCCCCCCCACAAACAAAAAGGAATCAAACATGACTTATTTCTAAATCGATATCTTAGTAATTTTAAAAGGGGTATTTCTTGAGACATGATAACTCAGATACTGCTTCATGTCAAGTTAAATTTCCTTTCCCGGTATGCACCTGATTGCACAATTTCAAGTAAAACATGAACAAAACTCCCTCACCGTACAAGTGCTGACACCTCCCTCCCATCACACCTCTCCCCCCTCTCTGCAGCTTCGTTTCCTCGGGAATCGGTCTTTTCTACGTCTGAAATACCCTGTTTATGGTGTTATATCATCAATAGTATGTCATTTGGAGCAAGTCGGTGTATATCACTTTGAGAACATTAATTCTTTTTTTTTTGGGGGGGGGGGGGGAGGGGGGGGGGGAGTGGGAGGGGCATTTTTAGGATCAAGTTTTCTTCGTGAAAAAAATATAACCTTTTTCCAGTCGGTAGAATCATGACGTATGTACCCACATTGTATAGTACATGCATGGCGTCAAGTCCGAATTTCATTCCTAGTTATGCACTAGATTGGATACTTTCTAGTGTGGGAGTGGGAGTGGCAACACTCCCTCCCACACCCTCCCCCCGTTTAGTCGCTTCGCTCACTCGCAAAGTGTCATAATCACCGCTTGGTTAGCAACCCTGCCATCACCCACTATACCTGGTGGCGATGCGGAGTTTTGTTCTGCCCCTCAAAACGTTTTTGCTCATTACGCAGGTAATGAGTGTAAATAAACCTGATGAAAATGTTAAAACAAAATCTTTAAATAGGTGTATTCAAATTCGCTCTAATAACGAGATATTGACATTGTGATCAATGACTGTTTGTTAAGAATTATCGTATGTTTTACCAGCATTGAAAGTTAAATGTTTCCGGTTTTTAGTAAAATAATACCTGCAGTGTATTTTGGGGGTTTATTTTTTCCATAACGAACAAAGGTTATATTGAGGACGCAAATATACAAGGAAAACTTGTATATAATGTTGCGCTATTATTTACAATTACAATTTTCCGACAGTAACGTCTGTGACAAAATGTGATGAAAAGTGAGCATAAATTATAATTATATGATTATTTTGAACAGTGACATGAATAATAAATGGGTGCTTATACAAATAGTGCATAATTTGGAGTCGAACAACCCACATATACACTACTCACAAAACAGTAAGTCCCCCTAGCATTTTTCATATATCTCAAAAAGTATTTTACAAATTTTGATCATTCAAATGGTGATGGATATGGAATTTTCTTACGCAAAAAATGAATGGTATGTGTCTGTAAATTGATGGCATTGTTGGTGTGAAGTCATGCATTTTATGACAAAAGGAGTGAAAACAAATATTGCACTTTTGTGATTTGTGTCAGCTTCTACACGAATAACAAGCACCATTTATTACATTTTACTCTATGTTTTACTTTTAATAAGCATCACAATTAAAACAGGACATGACATGGGCCACTCTAATCCCTAACAATTTCATATTGAAAGGCCTATTGTTTCAGAAAAATGCATGTTTTTTAACAAAAAGTTCCACTAAGAACAAAGCAGCAGTAGTACTGAATTACATAACAGATTTGTGAATTAGGTCAACTCCAATAAGGATTAAAATAGGACATGACTTTGGCCACGATAATCCCCAACAATGTCATATTGAAAGGCCTGTTGTTTCATAAAAATGCATGTGTCGGGTCATGTTCAATGAAGATGCTTACTCGTATACAAAATGTACCCAATATGCCATATAAAGTGCACCTGTTTTTTGCACTTTGTATCATAAAATACATATTTTCATGGTAAAAACGTAATTCTATGGCAACCATATTTATTGCGGTCGGCCTAATTCGCAAATCTGTTATGTAATTCAGTACTACTGCTGCATTGTTCTTAGTGGAACCATTTTCCAAAAGCATACACTTTTCTGAAACAATAGGCCTTTTAATATGAAATTCTTGGGGATTAGGGTGGCCGAAGCCATGTCATGTTTTAATTGTGATGCTTATTAAAAGGAAATCATAGAGTGAAATGCAATAAATGGTGCTTGTTATTCGTGTAGAAGCTGACACAAATCACAAAAGTGCAAGATTTGTTTTTCACACCTTTGTTCATAAAAAGCATTATTTCACACCAACAATGCCATCAATTGGCAGACACATACCATTCATGTTTTGCGTTAAGAAAATTCCACGTTCATTACCGTTTGAATGATCAAAATCGGAAAAAAATACTTGTTGAGATATATGATAAATTGCAAGGGGGGGGGGGGGGGAATTACTTTTTGTGAGTAGTGTATGTTGAATTTATATTGCATCGCGGCTGTAGGCCAAGTTAAAATCCAAAGTTGACAATTCAAAATTGAATTATGCGTCATGTTGAATATGCAATGACAAGAAGCATGAACTATTCGTGTCATAAGATGACGATATTGAGAAATTGTTTTTGTTGTATTGATACACCAATAATGCGCCTTGCTCAATTTGACACTTCCTTCCATCCATCTTAGGCATTAATAATAATAATAATAATAAAGCGGTCTTGTAATGCGCCAATTCCACCTTTTTCAAGGTGCTCAGGGCACAGTAAACTCATCTTTACACACTCAAAAAGAAGGGAAGAAAAAAAAAGGGACAATAAAAACAAAGAACATAATTATGGAACATAAACATATCAACACATACTGGGAATCTACTGGATATTAATGAAATGCAACTTGAAAGGGATGTGATTTCAAACTTGTCTTAAAATACTCTAAAGACGTAATATTTCTAATGTGCTGGGGTAACTCATTCCAGAGTGAAGGACCCACATGTGCAAAAGCCCTGTCCCCCCATGATTTTTTGCTTGGTGGGATAGAAAGTAAGCTAGATTGAGAGGATCGGAGGGGTCGTATAGGATTGTAAGGTTGTATCAAAAAAGTATTGTAGCTAGGGGCTGAACCATGTATACAGTGAAATGTTAACAACAAAATCTTAAATTTAACGCGTTGATCGATTGGTAGCCAATGAAGTGTTTGTAGTACAGGGGTGATGTGAGTGAATTTCTTTGTGAGTGTGACGATGCGGGCTGCTGTATTTTGTAGTTTTCTGTAATTTTGTAAGTTGGGACTGGGGCAACTAATAAACTAGGGCATTACCAAAATCTAAACGAGAGGAAATGAGTGCATGGACAATTTTCTGGGTAGAGGAACATGTCAAATATTTACGGATGAATCCTAAATTACGTAGCTGGTAGCGGACAGATTTACATACACTAGATATTTGTAATATATGCATTACATATTATGTCATGCGTAACAAAACAAAATTATATTCTAGCCATTTTCCCTTTCATATTCCTAAGGAGACTGGTTCATCCCCTATTTTGGAAATAAATTACATACAACACGATACTAACATAATGTGATCATTACAACAAAATGAGACATGTATGGTCGTTAACTGGAGTTAATATTTGGGAGTGGACTGTATTTATTATTTTGATATAATATAGAATAATATAACGCTAAAATCAAAGTATTTGAGAAGTGAACTTTGTATGCAGGTATGGTGCATTCCTTTTTCAACATTTGGAAGAGTCTTCACTGAAATCAGTTTTCTTTTGTTCAAACTTGTTTGAATTTCGTTAAAATTTGTATGTGTTTTCCAATCACGTACTCTTTTGTTCTGCAGGAAGTCTTCTGGACTTAGGTAAGGTGCTCAGTGTGGCATCTCATGGTTACCCATCGAACTACCCACCCAATACCTACGTACTTTGGACATTCCAGTATGACCCTGCCGGAGACCCAACCGACACTTTCTACATGATCTCCTTCGGATATATTCGTATTCATTATTACGATCGGTTGGCTGTAGGTTCGGGATGGGATCCTTCAAATACGTCTCTTTCCCAGGTGTTCAATGGCCGCGTCTATGGAAGTCCCAGGATATTGTTTCTTCCACCTGAGAACATGTTTGTCGAATTCTCGTCCAGGCCAAGTTATGAATATCCGGGTTTTAGACTCACAGTCACCGTGCATAATTTCACAGGTTTGTATGGCATCCATTATTAATAATTTAGTGATCAAATATAAGAAAATATGTTATGAATGTTCATAAATCCATACATAATGCGTTAGATTCATTAGCAATTCATAATTCATAGTTCACAATGAGAGTCATATCATCGCGCATTTCACGAAGTGACACATGTGTGCGCGTAAGCACGAAACCACATTTTGAATAAAACGCAATTAAAGATTTCGGAATTTTCAAACAGCGAATTCGTGATGAACAACTTATTGTACTATTATGAATTGTACATGAAAAGAAAGAAGAGAATCCACTTGTTCATGTCGTGTCTAATAATAATCTGACAGATAAAAGGTGAAAACATCGAACGCGCGATCTGGCACGCGATGTGTCACTTCGTGAAATTCCCAGTTGGATTTTTTTGGTAGGTGCCGTTGGATATAAACTTAATTTTTGCAATATTTGAGCACAATTCAAATCTTCAAATTGGCTGAATGTTTGACTATGGCTGAATTACAGATGCTAAGATTGAATACAACTAAAAAGAAACTTAATATATTACGATATTTGATACGATTTTCTGGGTATGTGTCAATTCGTGAAATTCTTTGTGATGCTTTCACGAACCGTACCGCGCACAATAGTACATACGCATGTGCGCATGCGCAATCTGATACGACTGATGTGGTTCGCGTATAACCTTACTTTTTCAATTAATTAAGCAGAATTAAATTCTACAAATTGGCCAAATGGTAGGCCATGAATTAATTATAGGTGTTCAATATGAATAAAACTCAATATATGCCATTAGATACGATTTGGGGGTATGTGTCACTTCGTGAAACTCACCGACGCTCGAGTCAAAATTTCACGAACCGGCACGCGCGATATTCACGCATATGCATGTGCCGGTTCGTGTCACTTCGTGAAATGCACGACGATATAAAGGTCGCTATTTATAACACAAAATGAGAGTCGTTATTCATGGACATGAATAAGGGGGATATTCAAAAATCAATGTCTGGGTCGCTGTTCATAATAAAAGAAAAGGATAGTTATTCATAATCCTAAGGAGGGGTTGATACTCATAATGTAAGAAGGGGTCGCTTTTCATAATACGAAATCAGGTGGCTTTTCATAATGTAAGAAGAGAGATAATATTCATAATAATTCATAATTCATAAAAATCAGGGTCGCTATTCATGAAATAATATCGACCCATTTGTTTCAATATGAATAGAGCGACCCTCATTTCGTATTATAAAAAGCGGAGCCGTCATGTAATTATGAAAAGCAACCCTTATCAATAATGAAGCTTTTTTCAAATTATGATCAGCGGTCATTATGCATAGCAAGCAGACCCTCATGTCATGCTATTAATCACTGTAAATATGTTATTTCATTCTTCACATCACGCAGATCCTTTAGTGTGCGATGCTCGTAAATTTGCGATAAACGGAAGTTCTGTCTGTGACTATGAACTCAACTGCTACGATGGAACAGACGAAAAGGACTGTAGTAAGTACCTCTCTTTTAAAATAACGCATCACCTGTCTTTTAAAAAGTCTTAATAATAATGGTAAGGAATGTTTGAAATCGTGATTACCCAGGGGGCAAATGGGGTTTACCAGCTTTTGCCTGTTGTAAAAGTTTGGTCACCAGAAATGGCTTCTAAGACATTCTAGGATCACAACCTAGGTGGACAACCTCGCGAACTAGCTACTGGAAGTCCACATGATGAGTTTTTAAGAAAATCACACCTAATGCATACAATAGTGCGTTTTAGCCTTAGGGGTCATGAATACCCAGTCACACATCTTGAACAATTACACAACAATGCACTGCGGATTCCAGCTTCTTTTTTTCATAGAGGTCTTTCCTAGAATCCTGCGCATCGTTTGATACCAAGTTTGAGCATATTGCATCTTTGGTTACTGTGTCACACGTCGTTACAACGTGATGCGTCACATATGGACGTGAAATTCGTTTACAGCGCATATGAATAAAAGGCAACTATCTTAAAAGTGAATAACAAGCTATGGTTCGATCTTTAAAAACGTAATACACATTTAAGATAACTATTTAGAGCATTATATAATGAAACTAAGTATGTAAATTAGTGAACAATAAAAAACATAAGCAATTAAAACAATGAAATACATAAGAATATGAGTTGTTAATGTTATAATTTGTTTAAATTACTTTATGAAATGATACAAAATATATCCACAAAAATCACATATTAAGCTTATCCCTTGAATGAGCTACACGGGAGGAGGGAAGATGGTGTTCAAAAGGGCAGGCTTTCATCCATGGACTCCAACAACAATTATAATCGAGGTCTGCCCACCCAGTTTGCACGAAGTGTGTCTGTAGGCTTTCATGACCCGTTTGAGGGCGAGTTTCATTCTAGGTCTAAAAGAGATACATCGTGAAACTTGCAAAGGAGGTATAACAGACATGAACACAGTTGGCTCATGTTAAAGGCTGGCCCACATAAATGACTCATATGATCTTCTAGAAACACAGCGTGATTGGGCTAGCTGCTGGAAGTCCACATGAAGCGGAACTTGAAAAGCATCTAAAAAAAACACACTAAATGCAGCCATCTCTACAAACAGAGTTGAAGTGCATGCTCCTTCTATGCTGCATCTCCATTCATCCAGCCCACACCATACATTTGGTCAGGATGTAGTCAATGCCAATGACAACCGAACTGTAAAAGAACAGTTGTTGATGCAATGTGCGCCATATGTCACTGGCCATCTCATAAAGGTGAAGCATTTGAAGCAGTCACTGAATGGCACGCAAATCTGTTGTTGGAAGAATTTCATTTCCGTACTGATATCAGAAACTTTAATTTGTAGTTACATACAGGTAGGCCAGCCTGAAGTCTGCTCAACAGGAACAGAGGTGTGCCCTATCCAAATGAGCCAAAGTCTATGAAGTCAGTGGGAAAAGCGCAGCTCCTGATCCACATAAGTTTTGCACGATATTAAGCTACTAAAACAAACCTTTTGAGCTTACCCTGTGAAAAGTGGTGCGATTATGGACAGCTTGAACCTTAGCTTGGTCAAAGTCATCTGTACATTGGTGGTGGATTCAAACAATAGAAAAAAGTGGTGTTCTCACAGTGGGGTCTGCTATGGAGGTTCCTGCCCTTAAATCTACACAACAGGCATGAATAGGCTGTTACAAGGGTCTTACTTTACACATTGTACAACAGAGTAGTTAACAGCGTCGTCAGAGTATAGTTATTCATGCCAATGACACTGACGTCACAAGCACATCTCACTGATCTCTCAGAGCTGTGGGTGAGGACAGCCCAGGATCGGAACATATCGACACTGCTGGTGAAAAAAAACCCTTGTCAATGCTTTAACAAATGAGATTATCACTCGGACACGAGAACTCACAATGGATGTGTACAGCACGAAAGCAGACCAGTTTAAGGATAGCGATCTGGATAAACTGAGAGCTTAAACGTTCTTGAACAACGAGTCAATTCTCTTGAAGATACTGCCTCCTAAGAGGATCTCGTCATAACCTCCAATCCTGGACTGGTGTCAGAGGTATGTGTCCATCCAGGCATCTCGGACCACAACATAGTGTCATTTACCTTCTCGGGTAACCCAAGAACTGCTCCCAAGCCACCAAGGAAAGTCTTCCAGTTCCACAAGGCGGATCAGAAAGGGCTCAAGGATGCTGTCGACAAGTTCACCACTAACTTTCTTCTGTCATCCCCAGAACTCAACTCTGTCAATGAAAACTGGACCAATATATCAAATTTTCTCAACAACTGCATGTTAGATTATGTTCCATCTAAAATGACAAAGAACAGATTTCACCTCCCTTGGATTAATCCCAGCTTGAAAAGGCATATGCGGAAGAGGGACAGTCTCTTCAAAAAAGCACGAAGTCGTCCCAGCATCTCATCGTGGCACGCATATAGACAGTACCGCAACAAAGTTTCCAAACTAGTAAACCATGCACACCAGGAATACATCAACAACGTGATTGGAAACAGCCTCACTGACAACCCCAAGTCTTTCTGGTCTTACGTTAAACTCAAACGCTCTGAGAACATCGGAATTCCTCCTCTACGCAAAGAATCCAAGCTGTACGCCTCTGACAAGGACAAGGCAGAATGTTTGAACTCGTACTTCCAATCTGTCTTCACTGAGGAACAAAATCAGCAAGAGCACATGCATGGGCCTTCTCCTTACGGGAACTTTGGTCATCTTCATGTCCATCGTCTTGGAATTGTGAAGCAACTATTGCAGCTCAACCCAGTGAAGGCAAGCGGACCAGACGAGTTACCACCCAGACTCCTGAAACTGATCGCCCACGAGATTGCTCCAGCCTTGGCTTTCTTGTTCCAGCAAAGCCTTAACACCGGTGTCGTCCCTACACCATGGAAACAGGCTTTTGTAACAAACATCCACAAGTCGGGCGATAAATGCAATCCTTCCAACTACAGACCAATCTCGCTGACCTGCATCTGTTGCAAAGTGATGGAGCATGTTGTCCTGAGCCACATCTCCAAACATGTATCATCTAACAACATCCTGATAGATGAACAGCATGGATTCAGGCAGAAGCTCTCCACTACAACTCAACTCATATCAGCTACACACGACTGGGCACATACCCTTCAAAGGAGAGGTCAAACCGATGTTGTCTTCTTGGACTTTCGGAAGGCGTTCGATCGTGTCCCCCACCAACATCTTCATACCAAACTACAACACTATGGTATTACTGGAGACACATCTCGCTGGATAATGGCACTCCTTTCAAACAGGCAACAAGCAGTAACAGTAAATGGATCAAGATCATCTTGGAGGGCAGTAACATCTGGTGTACCCCAAGGATCGGTTATCGGTCCAACCCTGTTCCTGCTTTACATCAACGACATCACTGAAAACATCCAGTCCAGAATGCGCCTGTTTGCAGATGACAGTGTGATCTACCGTGACATATCATCCGAAGACGACCACAGTATCTTACAAGAAGTCCTACACACCTTGGCAGATTGGTCCACCAAGTGGCTCTGCTAGCCTCACCATCTCCAGGAAGCACAAGCCTAGCATCCATGAGTACTACCTGCACAATGAGACCATCCCAAGGTTAGATCAATACAAGTACCTAGGAGTTACGGTTTCAAAGGACCTTCGTTGGGCTTCTCACTGCCAGACCATCCTGCACAAGGCCAACAGAACCCTAGGACTGCTGCGGCGAACCCTGTCCCCATGCTCGAAAGAAGTGAAGAACAGGGCATACCTGGCCCTTGTACGCCCCCAACTTGAGTATGGCTCCGAAGCTTGGAACCCGTACAACTCCACTTCAATTCAAGGGATAGAGCGAGTGCAGAGAGCAGCAGCCCGCTTTGTGCATCAAGACTACAGGAGGAGCACTTCAGCCTCTGCACTTGTAACTACACTTGATTGGGACCTCCTTCACACACGCCGGCTCCTTGCACAGACTACCGTGCTGTTCAAAATTCACCATGCACTTGTTAGCATCTCACCTCCAGTCCTCATCGTACCAGCCTTGTACTTTGGAAGAAACGACCACAACCTCAAATACTCAATACCACAAGCCACAATACACCCCTACAAATTCTCCTTCTACCCACGATCCATCCGAATCTGGAATCAACTACCAAGCATAGCAGTCAACTCAACATCTGTGACTGCTTTCCAGAAGGCTGCCCTACCAGCTCTTAGATGCATGCAGCCTCCGGTGGGATCCAGGATGCTGTAGATCTGAGCTTGGTTTTTACTTGCACTCAAACACTCCATTTCTTATTGTATATAATGGACATTCACCTACACTGTAAATAACCTCACTTTTCACGTCGGCCATTGACGTCACATCACTAGTCATCCCAGTTTAGCTTCCCCAGTGAGCTGCTATAGTGATTATCTCCTCAAGGACGCTTTTCTCCTTAGTCTCAAACGAGCTTCTCATGCCATCATTGATAAACCAAAAAATGTGCACATTCCCAAGCCAAACATTCCATCATGTACAGAGTTTGGATAGTCCCTCAATGATGGAAAAGCATTTCTAGTGTCAACTACACAGCAAGTATGGGCAAGACAATATCATGTTGATGTGTTAAAGGATGCCAGAATAACAGTCCCTATATAAATAAGGCGGTTCCATGCTTTGGAATTGCTTAAAATGTTACACCTCTGTAAAAGCACCACTGCTGTTCTTTCTGTTATCCTAAGGCAAATCAGAAACGTTTGGTTTGGCACATTGGTCCTGTTGGTTTCCTTTTGTAAAACCTCACTAGGCTAGTCTTCCTACCACTTCACATACTGCCGGGTTCCCCGAACAGAATAGGAGGAATATGTCACTGAACTCATGCTTTTCTTATGAAGTCATACATATCAAGCTGTCTACCACTAGCAACAATCAGTGTCATGCGCTGAACTTCATTGCTCTTGCCTGGTGCAGCTGTTTTTTCTTTTTTTCTTCTTGAGATTCTTGTTAGGGTATAAAATTATAAGATGTTGAGCATCTTGCCTTTTTTTTCTCACTGGAAAAAGACCCTTTTAGTGCCTTCAAACACCCCCTTTTCACATTGATGTGGTTTTATTTGACCGGAACATTGCGCATCTGATATGTTCCTGAAGGAATATGCTGTTGCTGTGTACGGCTTGGTTTCCACTGCTGTCATGACCTCGACCATGTCGACTACAGCTAATTATCCGCAATGACATGACATAAACCCCTCAAAAAAAGTTCGGAAACTCAAGTTTCATCGATCATATCTCTCGTATTTTTTAATAAAAATACTCGAAATCGGTGTCACAATAAAGCCTCATTATAAACCTTTCAAACGATGCATTATGTGTAGTGAGTATGCAATTGGGGCGATTGCAGTAGCCCAGAGAATAGGGGGAGGCAGGAAGTGAAATCTCGCAAAATGGCCCCAATGCATTCAATTTACGAGTGCAAGACTGTGTTGACCAGTTTTCTAAAGGTTAACATTTTATTGAATGCTGCCACCCTTTCCATTCGTCAAAATTGTTGAATTTGATACCATTTTAATGGAAATTATCTCTTCCTTACGATGGCATATTAATCGTAAGGATTATGCAAATGGGGTGTGTGCAGCGAACCGGAATATGGAGATGGGTCGAGTGTGAAATCAGACAAAAAGATATGGAGTTGACAAAAAATCAGAGCGTTGCATTTTTTTCGAGCTTTTGGGAGGATTTTTTAGCATTTCAAATAAAATATTCATGATTTAAATTGATATCAACGGAAAGCCCAACAACTCTTCTGTATGAAAATGTGACATTTATAATGATTTTTGTAAAGGGCGGCTGCAGGGAGATGAATGTGGGGGAGCCTCAAAAGTGACTCATTTCAAAACGCTCCATATTCCGGTTCGCTGCCCACACTCCATTTGCATAATCCTTACGATTAATATGCCATCGTAATGAAGAGATAATTTCCATTAAAATGGTATCCAATTCAAAAATGTTGATGAATGGAAAGGGTGGCAGTATTCAATAGAATGTTAACCTTTAGAAAACTGATCAACACAGTCATGCACTCGTAAATTGAATGCATTGGGGCCATTTTGTGAGATTTCACTTCCTGCCTCCCCCTATTCTCTGGGCTACTGCAATCGCCCCAATTGCATAATAACTACACATAATGCACCGTTTGAAAGGTATATAATGAGGCTTTATTGCGACACCGATTTCGAGTATTCTAATTAAAACATACGAGAGATATGATCGATCAAACTTGAGTTTCCGAACTTTTGTTGAGGGGTTTAGATCATGAACTAGTTAGAGACTCTGCGTTGAACTTGTCATGTAAGCCTTCAGTTACACTTCATCAATACTGGGTGAGTAGTCCTCGATTATAATGATTTTCGGAGTCCACTGATGGTCTTGTGACCCCCTCCAATCCCCCCCCCCCCACATACACAAAAAACACACACACGCACACACACACACACACACACACACACACACACACGCACACACACCTCCTCCGTATCTTATTCAAATTATGAAAAGTTTCGAAGTTTCGGACGGATTTTGTATCATTTTATCGAAATCTAAACAAATTAATACATTGACAACTCATATTTTTATGTATTTGCTTGTTTTTATTGGTTTTGTTTTGTATTGATTTATCAATTTACATAGTTGGTGTCATTGTATAATGCTCTTAACATGTATTTCAAATCGAATTAAATTTTTAAAGATCAAAATATAGCCTATTATTAACTCTTAAATAGTTATTGGCATTTTATACATAAGCGCTGTATTCGAAATGTCACGTCCATGTGTGAAGCATCACGTTATAACGGCATGTGACACAGTAACCGAAGATGCAATATGTTCAAATTTGGTATCAAACGACGGGCAAGACTCTAGGAAAGACCTCCATGATATAACAAGCTTGTATCACCATGCATTGTGGTGTAACTGTGCAAGATGTGTGACTGGCGTATACATGACCCCAAGGCTAAATCACACTATTTAGTGCATTAGGTGTAGTTTTCTTGAAACTCATCCTGTGGACTTCCAGTAGCTAGTTCGCGAGGTTGTCCACCTAGGTTGTGTTCCTAGAAGGTCCTAGAAGTCATTTCTGGTGGCCAACCTTTTACAACAGGCAAAAGCTGAAATCCTACAAAAATGGTGTTTTGCCCCCTGGGTATCAACAAATTATGTTAACAAGAGGAAAGGTAGCCAGAGGCATACATCTACTTGACAGTATACACGAAGTAGCCTACAGGCGCATTTATTCAATATGTGTAATATAATAATTAATTATGTAAAATCTCTACACATTTAAAACAAAAAATATACCGAAATAGTTTTAAACGTTTGTTGATGACCTCTCTATTGAATAATTATTTCAACCAAACGTTATATTCACATTTGTTGCTATTGAAACGTGATGTGTATTTAGGGCGCCCTCTTGCGTTATGGGCTGCTGAATGAAAACGTTTATACGTTTTTTGCTACCATTCAAAGATCATTGAGTTATAACTGTGGGTTTGTAATGATAACTTACGAGTTTAAATTACTACAATAATTTCGATTTCTCCCAAACTGTACTTTCCATCTAATAATTGAATATCAAAAACATTATATAACGTAAAACAAGGTTTTTATATGGGCGTTCTATTTATGATGTCGTTTTATTTATTTGTTTCCCACTGAATGTCAGTATGACCTTAACAATCCAAAAACGAATTTTGCCCGGAGTGATATTGCATACACGTCATCACACGTAACTACAACATCCCTAACATTGACATTTACTTAAAGGGATAGTTGAGTATAATTGGTCAAACTTAACTTTAGGTACCAAAACCAGCAACATTACAGTACAAAATAATAGTTATAACTTCACCATGCTCGAAAAGTATACACAATTACAAATGACTAAGTAAAAGCCCTGTTATCATTCAAAAAGAGCCGTTACAACTCAAGAGGGCACTCTCTAAACAAAGAATTGGTTTTAGCCATTTTTCATACAAAATTGTGCATTTAACGTTTTGTTAAAATACTGATTCAATAGAGATATCATCAACAACTTTTTAAAAACCTATTCAGATTTTTTTCAAAGTACATGTAGTCTTTAAGCATTTTTTTAAATGTTTCTAAAAAGTAAAAATATCCCCTGGTGAAGACTGTTTGAATACAAATATGTTTATGGATATTTCAGCCGTTTCTGAACCGATTTTGTTCAAATAAAGTTTATTCTGTTAATTAAAATTGTATGTTCTTTCAAATTTGATAGTCAGTTTTGCATTATCTCACAAAAAAATATTTCGTGAAGTTCCCCCTTATACCAACACTCAGCTATCCCTTTAACATATTTCACTCAAACAGGATTTGATTTACTGTTTTTTTTTGTAATACTATTTTCATGATGCAGATTTTACGATAGGTTTTGGTGATGAAGTTCAGCTTACATCACACAATTATCCCTCCAACTACCCACCGAATGCGTACGCCCTCTGGACATTCCGGTACACACCCGGTGAAGAAACTAATGACCTCTTCTACAACATCTCTATCGAGCGCGCTTACCTGCAACGTTACTATTATTATTGGCATACTGATATTCTGAACATTGGCGAGGATTTAAGCGCTCTATTGCCAACATTCAACTTTTCAGGGAATGTAGATTCGGTGTTCAGATATTTAGACGCCGGTGATTTATTTGTTGAATTCCGGTCCGATTCATCCTATCAATACCAAGGATTCAGTCTTCATATCAGCGTGTTAAATATTACAGGTAATGTATATGATTATCATGTATTTATTATCACTTAATGATGAATTTCAATAAAGGAGCAAGTGTATAAAGTCGATAACACATGACAGCAAATGACATTACAATGATATACAATAGAAATTACCACGGATATAACAATAACGGCCATAAACATGTTACATAATAAAATATACGTACGTTACGTCAGATTTTCACAGCTACATCGGAAGTAATAATGTTCAGTATGTTTAACTATTAGTATTAAAAAAATAAGAATCTTGAAGTGGGGACATAAAGAGTCAATTGATTAGTTTGTGTCTATAATATATGCCAATTATTATCACAACAAATTTTGTTTTCGAAATATGAATGTTGTACAATGCAACAAATATGTGGCCATACGTTTGAATACATCGAATAATTCAAAAGTGGCAAAGGGACAATCCGCCTTTTGCAAGCCAAATGTTAAAAGTTGCGAGGTAATTGCTTCTATGAAAGAAAATGTAATTTACCAGCTTGCCTCAAAAAATAGGGCTTGAAACCTCCTTTACGTGGAGTTATTATACAGTTGTTAACTGGTGGTGGAGGTGATATCACGGAATGTTCAACTCCGAGGGTTTTAAATGCTATTGAGGGAAGATTATAAGTCCCGAGACATAGTCGAGGGACTTATTTTCTTCCCGAAATAGCATTTAAAATCCCGAGGATTGGAACATGCCATGATTTTCCCGACAAGAAAGTTGACAACTGTTATATTATCTGACTATGATCTGTGACTATCATCTAAATCTAATTTCGTGGACGTTAGGCTTTTCACTCACTCACTCACTCACACACACACATCACGCAACACAACACAACACACATAGCCTGTGCACAATGCACAATACAGTCGATTTTCGTACGCAATTTGCCTCTCTCCGCACTAAAATCTCAACATGTTCCGATCACTGCATTTCTATATCGGAAATATGTGTTGATTGTTTCCTTCGATTGTGTTAATCAGGTAATTATCTGATCAAATTGTACTGGAAATCGCTGATTTTCGTTTGATTTTGGTGCCTGCGAGGCTGCGAGAAGAATGTTTATCGTACGGTACGGTATATAACGGTACGATACGGTACCGTACGTACCGGTATTACATGATATATGTGTACATTTTGTGTAATGTTGATTGAATCGCGGGTAGGTGTCATACCTCTCTGGTGCAGTGTCATACCAAATTGACACCCAAGTCATGTGACCGTGTTTAGCCAATCACCAACGCGTATTTTACTAAGTCAGATGATATAATTAGTTATAAACCTCCAAACGCGATGCGTTTTATTGTCCCATTAATGATCCTTTGCCCGTCTGTAAATTCGTCCACGTTGGCTAATGTAGCGCGGTGCCAATCGATATCTCCGCAGCGCCACTCGGAGGTCCGTGGCCGGGCTGAGACTGAGGCCCACATTACAATAATGTACTGTTCAGCCTGCATTGCACTAATTAAGTCCCACGTAAACAAATGCTTTGCACACATGCATTAAGTACACACTGCACTGGTTACCGAGCTGATTTTGCGTGTCGGCTTGTAAATGGTATACCATCGTAAGACCACTTAAATAGTAGATGTGGCATGGCGCGGTTGGTGGATTATCATGTCACGCCATTACAATTTATAACTACGCAGCTGAAAAGTCAGGTACAAATGCTGTACTAGTTATGCATGCCGAATGTTCTAGTTTGCGATGAGGTCACGGCGGGGAGTTTACGCTAAGCTCTCCCTTATTTTTCCTGCCGAGTATAATGCCTAGTCCGGCTATACCGGGCTATACGTAGATCGATTTTTGTTCAACTGGTTTAATTGTTTGGAGGTTTATTTTAGCACGCAAACATCAGAATAAAATAGTCCAGACTATCTGTGAAGATTCCATTTTATAAAACGACTTCTACATATAAATAAAGGTGTTTTCAAACCCCGTCTCAGTGACGCCATTTCCCTCACGTCCGCATATTGCATTTATATCAAAACCCCGCGTCTGTAAGTTCATTTCACAGACTTCCACTTCCCTTGTTATACTGCATGACATGTTTAGTGTTCCACAGACTATGAGTGTACGCCAAACTGTCTGCGTTTGCCGTGTGCAACTTAATGACCGAAGAATCAATCAAATACTGAAATATTCTTCAAACTTGAGATCTATTCCTTCTTTTTTCATGTGAGATTGTTATTTTGTAGCATACACAGGTTTTTCGTGAATAAGTTCCAGATAGTTGTATTCTGACAATAAATCATCTAAACATATTAAGTGGCCGGAATGTAGTACATTGAAGAGAGGATATCTTTGCTATTGTTCTTGGTAGTTTTTCCTTCAAATAATCTTTATTATATACAGCGTTATTTCAATTTAAAATTTCACATGTGTGTCATATTATCCCCATCTAGGGTACTGGAAACTTTCCAGATGATTTGTAAAGGCGGAATGTCCCTTTAAAATATAATTATCGTATATAAGATAGCCAGGTACAAACATTATATTATGGTTAGTGAGGGCGCTACACAAAATAATGGTTTGTGAGATAATGAAAAACTGAGTGTCAAATTCGAAAGAGCATACAATTGTAATGACAGATCAATTTGTTTTTGTTTTAATCGGTTCAGAAATGGCTAAAATATCCATAAACATTACCATTTGTAAAAATTGTTGGGCCCTACAATTATTCGATAATTTTCAACCAGCTGTTAAACAAATTTTAAAACACTTACAAAATATGTTTTGGAATAGTTGTTGATCTAATCACTATTTCAACAAAACATTACATGCACAATAGTTTATTTTAAATGGTTGAAGCCGATGAGGGTTTAGAGAGCGCTCTCTTGAGTTTTAATGGCTGTTTTTAAATGATAACAGGCTTTTTACTTAGTCATCAACAATGTTGTATTCATTTCGAGCATGGTGGAGTTATAACTATCATTTTTTAATGTAATGGTGCAGGTTTTGGTAACTAAAATTCAGCTATCCCTTTAAATCCATCAGGTTTGTCGAGCATCAATGACGATCTTGATGTAAACTTGCTATTTTAAGGTGCTCATGTTTATTAATTGTATTTAATTTGCTTGCGTACTGTATACATTGCAATAAAACTGTTAAAATATTGATTAGTTTTCTTCCATTTCTTGTGTACTGAATTTAATGTATCCTACTTTGCAGATGGATTAATATGCGATGGGTACACGCAGGTCACTAACGCTCTGTGTGACTTGACGGCTAATTGTAATGACGGGACGGATGAGAGGAATTGCAGTTAAGTATAAAATCAGAACATTGTTTGGATAATCTACGATGGATTTTTTACTGAAAACTATTTCCAATTTTACCTTCAATTAAAGTTGTTATTAGTGCTTGTCAACTTTTGTAAAAACCTAACAACTGTTACAAGCCCTTAGTCGGCTTGTAAGGATAAAATTAATGGCAAACATCATCCATGCCTTTAAAATAAGTGTTTGTTTTTTTATTATGAGAGGTATATTTTCATTACTAAATTTGATTATGTTTTTCACAAATATATTTAATTTATTTCAGCAAAAGTAAATTTGTTTACGCAAGGTTTTAAACAGAATGAAAATATAAAAACACTATTAAAGAGATGTGTCAATACTAGCACATACCATGCGCCAAGTCGATCAAACGGCTCTGAACACAGCGGGGTCGTTTTACTATGGAGATATTGTCCAATGTCTGTGGAACCAATGAGCTACAATTTGAAATTTTGAAGCTCTTTGGTGAAACTGAAGTGAGCAACGAGAGAAATACATAAGGTTATTAGTCTTTTGACTTTAATACCCAAGGAATAAAGTATCGCTTTGGTTATCACATTTGGTTGTATAACTGTTACCCTAATTACCGCTGAACACCGTTATTGTAAAGACTTATCTTAATTAATTCGCTTGTAAGGTTTTCGTTTTGTAACGCTCGTGCAAGACTACATATCTACACTTTGCACAAACAATGAAATGTCTTTTATCACCAAACGTCTCATTAAATGTATCGATAAGAAGTGGTTGAAACTTTCAGGCTTCTTCAAACATGAAAACAACGTTTAGAATTAGCCATTGATATGTTTTTGTACTATTTAAGCATCTGAATTATAGCTATTGGTGTGTAATTATGGCGTACAATTTTTTTTGGTAACATTCAGTTTGACCCTAACGTTATATCCCTATTAAACCTTAAAGCTAAGTTTCATTGAAAAGCCCAATATTAGCCAAATTATATCTTTACAGAAAGCTGAGATCATACAGAATATGAAAATATTGATTTCCAAGCATGCCAAGTACTCACACATCCAAAGATTTAAAATAATTTAAAAAAATTAGAAAAAAGTCTCAAAACCCAAATCCAGCGACTTGCGGAGTCATCAACTGTGTATGTTGTGGTGACGTCAGCGAAGGGGTTTCCTATAGGAAGCTGCTGTATCTACCTCATAATATACCGGGATCATACCGAGGATTTCGTGGTTGTTTAAACTATTTTCTGTACAATTATGGTGGTTTAAACCTTTTGAACTAATGAAACAACAACTTATATTCGTTGTATGATTATTCTTTTATTCATTAATGTGTCTGATAAGGTAAAAATGGGTAAATCAATCACCGAATCTGCGAGTGAAATCATGATTCAATTGCACCGCACTACGTGTTGTAGCTATACGCTGGATGGTACGTACGTACGTAAGCGACGGTGCGCGACGTGCAGCGCGCGGGCAATACTAATAGCGGTTAGCTAGCTCGCTCCAGCTCACGGCGGTTTCAATCTCATAAGCCATGTACTTAAAAAGGGTAGCCGGCGCACACGCACGGATTTCCGCGCGTTCACGGGTAATCAACAATTTCACCACGAAGTTCAATCACAAGTGGCCAAAATTAATTGACGATAAATTGCTCTATAAATGGCGATTAATGTTTAAGTTTCCCACGTCAAGTCTTATAATTTACACAGGTGTATGAAACAAATATGCAAAACACGTTCATGAACACTAAATGACATGTCATAAAGAAAAAGTGAAATAAAAAGGAAATTAAGCGTAAATTTGTGAACTGATTTAAGCCATTATACCTGACGAAAGTTACGTAAATGTACACTAAAATAGCAACAAAGTTCTACATTAGGATTTCAAACTGAAAATGAGTGTGAATCCGCAATTTATTTGGCTTCAATAATCCGTTGAGAACCCGCTGACCCACCGCTAGATTTGGAGAAAAGTATGTTTTTGAACAGCAATGTTTTGTCTATTTTCGCCTAGCATGACTGTGTTGTGTGTGTTGCGTGTTTGTTGACAATTGCACAAAGGACCCGTTGCACGACAAGCCATTCCCGGGAACCAATCACCATCGCGTATTTGCGGCGTTGATTCCAATTGATCCAACGCAAGTTACTTAGAGCAACCGACAATAAAAAAAAAATGTTGTTTTATTCGTTGCTTATTTTTGTTTTCTGGTCAGTTTTCTTTTTTTTTTAATAAATATTTCCCCCAGTATTTAGACCTTCCAATATTTGTATTGAATGTGTTTTTGTATGTGACTAATGCATACAAAGGCTTGCATGTTCTCTTAGTAATAATTATAGACCATAGGCGTACCCAGGGACGGGGGGGGGGGGGGGGGGGGGATGGGGTGGGGGTTCAACCCCTCCCCCCCAACTTTGACCAGAACATGACTGTTTTGGGGGATTTTAACCCCCCCCCCCCCTTTTCAAATTGTAAAATGGTCTCGAGACCAAATTTTAGCGGTCTCGACCGTCATTTTCTATGGTCTCGGCCTCGAAAATTGCGAAAAACCGTGGTCTCGGCCTCGAAAATGTTGGAAAACATTTAGTATCGGCTTCAAAAATTGTCTACGACTACCCCCCCCCCCCCCCCCCACCCTGACATAAATGTTTTCTACAGAAAAAATTAAACCCCCTCACCCATTACAAAATCCTGGGTACGCCACTGCCCCCCACCACCACCACATACCTACAGATATTACTGTTTAATATTTGGTAAATCTTCAAATTAATAGCACTACAATTGGGGGAGGGGATTTCTTCAGTTACAAGTGGCATTATTTACTTTGACAGATGGTGATTATTATAGGAGTTATAAGTAGTGCTCCACAATCAAAATGTTTTTAATTTATTATGAAAAATGAACAAAAAGGGAGATCTAATATTATTAAATGTATGTAATGTATTGTTTTCTTTGATGATGACTAAGTAAACTTTAATTAAAGTTTTTCATACTTTGAATCTATCTTAGGTAAGGATGTTATAGAAAAGACTACACACATGTGACAGTCATACTCACCAAATTCATACAAACTCACATGCACACAAGCATTTCAAAACACACTATCAAAAAGACACACATATGGCACAGTACACACAAATTACAGCCATTCAAATGCAATCCATCATACATGTTGCAATTAGTGAAACCTCTTTAAAGCGACGTCCTTGGGACCATGAAAAATTTGTTATATTATATTCTCTTTATACCAGGGTCATAAAACAAACAGATTATAAAGAGCTGTGACCAGCACAATTATCTTGTTATAAGAGGGTTTACGTTTAGTTACATCAGAGCTCTCTTTAACAGGGTTCCACTGTTCAAGGTTTACACGAAATATTTGACAAAGATATTTTAATTTATGTTTGATGGTTTAGACAGTTGTAATTCATACTGTGAATATTCCACATCATTCAAGCTATCATAATAAAATCCAAAGAAAACAAAAGGCTCAGTGTATATATTTTATAGGATTCTTATTATTTTACTGAATATCATAATCCTCACATCACATCATTAGTACACAGACATAGGACAGAAATTGAAATTTCACTGTGTCCCAGCCAATGAAAATTTGTCCTCTAAAATACATTCACTGGTGTAGATCATTTTGTAATATATTGTTTGAGGGGGGGGGGGGGGATATATGGAAAAATCCCCCCTCCCTCCCATTGGGCTGAAAGATATTAATTATACCAGTGAAAATATATTATATACATACAAGTTAAATGAAAAATTATCATTTAAAATATCAAGTGCATTAGATCAGATTCAGCGCCAAGATATATGGTTTGGTTGCTGATGCTGTAAGATATTGTCTGTCTAATCTGTCCAAACGATATGATGGCTCTCATGGTCGATTTGCAAATGTTCTCAAGGTGCT
This sequence comes from Echinarachnius parma, assembly GCA_037951105.1. Lineage (NCBI taxonomy): Eukaryota > Metazoa > Echinodermata > Echinoidea > Clypeasteroida > Echinarachniidae > Echinarachnius > Echinarachnius parma. Next base: position 225,550 of record JBAMJV010003788.1, on the reverse strand, counting down.
GCTTCATGGTATCCATTTCAGTTACAGATTTTACTTCAGTCTAGTTTTTCAACATAGAGCGTGTTCACACACACCAAAGTCACCGGACGTTCACACACGAAACGAACGTAATTCTTTAGTCAGCTCTCGTACGAAACGATGATCAAACCCGCGTTTCGTTAATCATGATTCGCTATACGTCGTTTCGTTAGTCAGCGTTCAGACACACAAATTTCATCGTATAGCTAATCAGCAGCTGATTCTATAGTCAGCTGCTGATTCTTTAGTCATGATTAAGGGATGAAATTTGTGTTTGTGAACACAGGGATAGTGGAGTGTATTCCTGTTGAACCGAGTATTGCCACCTAGTGGCATGACATTGTTAAGGAATGTGTGTGAAGTTGCATCTCTCTCCTGCCACCCAACTTGTCACTAGTAGATGATGTGCTTTTGGTAGTGATGAGGGATGTCATCGGTTCTAAGAACAAGCTGATCCCAACTGTAGGAATTAATGCAAGAAAGAAACAAACAATGACTAGAAATTATGTTTGAAATAGCCTTTTACATTTTAAATGTCAAAATAGGTATTGAAGTGGGGTAGTTGTATTGGGGGCTAAGTGTGTGTCCTCCCATAATGAGCTTTTTAAAAATTGAATGTCAAAATATGTTTATCAAAGTGGGGGTTAAGTCAGGGAGTGCCTTTTTAAAAAATAATTTGATAAAAACAATGAAAAAAAAGATTGCCACCCCCCCCCCCCCCTCAAAAAAAAAGAAGAAGATTATAATAATTACACATCCCTCCCCACCCTATGTAACTGGAATACACGTTTCAGAGGTAGTAGTTGATTCAATTTAAATCACTTGTTAAGTCAGACAAGATAACCAAATCTCTGTGAATAGTACTCTGTACTCCCCACCCCCCCCCCCCCTCCCCCCACCCTTCCTCTTTATGAGCGTTCGGTGTAATACAGATCGCCTGTAAGTATTTCAACAAAAGAAATGCACAGAAAATGGAATTAATGAATACTATCTGTATCAGAGTCCAACTGGAAATACTTTTTTTTGTCATTCCATTTACATTGATACCTCAAAATTTGATTATATTTAATTCAACTTAACTGTCCTTGATTTCACTCTACTCATTACATTTGACAGCAAGTATAAGTTCTAAATTACTTAAAGGTATAGACCAGTTTTGGAAACGCCCTCCTCTCAAAAAATGAAATGGAAGCTCTTATTACCAATCATGTGAAAGAATATGTTTTGACTAATACGTGATGATACAAATTTTGCCTGGAAACCGCCTACTAATTGATATATTTGGTAAATTATCATATCGATCCGGCCTGGATAGATATCGCGACGGTTGATATACAGCCACGTGCAATGCGTGTAAATCCTATGGCAAATGCGCACATGGTAATTCGCCCAAGCAAATCGCTCGAACGAGCGTACGAATGTGGCCAGCGCAGACGGGCCAATCTGACGGTGAATTTAGGCTCAATGTCAGCGGCTTTCATAAACGGTTTTACTGATTTTTCTGCATTTGACGATAGTACGGTTCAGATCTTCCACACACGCTCCTTTTTATGTTATTTCAATAATACTAATCAATTAGTTTGACCAATAAAGCTATTTCCCACTACTGGCCTTTCCCTTTAAGGAAAAATTGCTTTACTATTGATTTTTCTCAAATCAATAATTTAAAAAAATGGTTAAAAACCCTCATTATTATTCCTAGCACTAAAATTAAAGCAACAACATTGGATCAACTGTCACAATACCAAATATTTCAGAAAAAAAAGACATACCTTATCAATGTTATTGTCATTCTGCTCCACTGAAGCACCGAAGAACTGATCTCATGCTGTCACAAGCTCCATGATCTTGCATTAGTCCTGTTTTGATGAGAAAAGAGAAAATAACTAAAATTTATTTATCAAGTGAACTCAATTTAAAGATAATAATGGACATGGTTAACACACCAAAATGTAATAATTCATAATCCGGCAAGCTTCAAAAGGGTTATTCAAACTTTGCATATAGCTCAAGCTCTAGATACCAACAGTATTTTACCTACAAAATGCGATTAATGCAGACATGCAATCAAGATAAGAATTGTCAACTTCATCATATCTTATTTGTTTTAATACCCCAACACATACAATGTATATTGATTTTAAATTAAAAGAAAAAAACATACCCCGCAGTATAAAGCAGTTCAAGTACAACAGTAACCAATTCATTATTAGCACAGGGCCCACCTAGTACAATCACAATTTTTCTCCACATTAATGGAAATGGTTAGGCTAGGGTGCTCGGCCTCTTAACACATTATTTGAAATATAATCCAGTAATTCATTTTTGAAATAATATAGACCTACCAGGTAGTAGCAGTAATATTACTAGTGCCATTACCACTTGGTAATATAATAAATATATTATATTACCAAGTGGTAATGGCACTAGTAATATTACTGCTACTACCTGGTAGGTCTATATTATTTCAAAAATGAATTACTGGATTATATTTCAAATAATGTGTTAAGAGGCTAAGCACCCTAGCCTACCCATTTCCATTAATGTGGAGAAAAAAATTGTGATTGTACTAGGTGGGCCCTGTGCTACCTGCATGGCTAGTCCTTCTATTATAGGCAATATGAATAGCCAGGTATAGCCCACGCTTAAACCATGTTACATTGCTGATGAGGGCTAGCCTAAAAATAAATTGTTAGATTCACGGTAACATAAATTAGCTGGACAATTTAATCACTCCAATCAACCAACTTTGCATATCTCCAACACTAGAACCACTGGGGCACCCAGGAACAGACTGCAGGGAAGGCCAGCTTCAGACAAGAGTAAGATGTAGAACTAGTTTACAATGGTTGGGCTAACCCAGGCAAGTCCAGCACTCAGCAGAGTCAGTGTCTTCCTACAGCAAGTAGAACAAAGAAAACAACAAACATTTTAAAAACAAATTATAATTTTCGATTTTTTTTTTTTTTTTTTTTTTTTTTTTTTTTTTTTTTTTTTTTTTTTTTTTTTTAAGGCAATGTTTTCTCTATGAAATACACCAATGTCAAAACAACTTGGAACATAATCAATGGCATCTTAAAATTGTTCAAAATTTGACTTTCCCACCATTTCATGATAAAAAACAAGAATAACTATTCAGTGGTATCGTTTTGAACATAAATCACACTGTACTAGGCTGAGCTTGGGCTACCCGCTAGCCCTAGTACTACTAGTACTAGGCAATAGGACTAGTCGGGTAGCCCAAGTCTATTGCTGATGTGGGCTAGCCTAAATACAGTTAAGGTGTTAAATCCATGGTTACGTAAACTTAACAATTTAAGCATCCAATCAACCAATTTCTTAAAATTGTACAAACAAAAAATTACCATGAAGTGATGAGATTGCACCCAGGGGCCAGGAATAGACTGCATGGAAGGCCAGAGAGTCAGCGGTTAACGGATGGGGTTCAGCAGAGCCAATTAAGACGTGTAGAACTATTTGACACTGGTTGGGCCGGTCAGGTACCACATTCAGCAGAGCCAGAGTGGAGAAGCTTGATTGGTGGATCTTTCCAGTGACTTCATATACCTACGGGCATCAGCATACAAAAGGAAAAACAATTATTAATTATAATATCAAAATATTTCAATTAATTCCAAAATATAATTTTCTAATATTGTTATATTATGAAAATGTAATGACATGTTTTCTCCATGAAAATATTATACAAGGCAGAACTGAAGACAGTCGACTAGTAGTACAACTACTAGATTGACAAATCTATCACTTTCATGGCCGGGCTCTTTGACATTGTTATTATAATTTTTCACTGTCGGCTAGTCGTAGAAAATTTGAGGTCTTCAGTTGACCCACTGTAAATGGGGGGGGGGGGGGGGGGGGGGTAGTCGTAGAAATTTTCGAAACCAAGACCAGGTCCCGTCACAAAATTTTGAGGCCTAGACCAGGTCTTCAGTCCCAAATTTTCGACACATTGGTTGGAAATCCTGGGGGGGGGGGGGGGACGGGGTTAACCCCTGGGAGGGGGGGGGGGTAGTCGTAGACATTTTTCAAAGCCGAGACTAGGGGTGTTCAACGTTTTTGAGACCAAGACCAGGTCCAGTCCCAAATTTTTAAGGCGAGACCAGGACACAAATTCCGAGGCCGAGGGCAGGATCTTAGAAAAAATGTCAGGTCGAGATCATGACATTGCCATTGCATTGCCATTGGTGATGATTTTTTATTTTTTATACCTTATTTTTCTGCAAATTCTGCCAGAATTATGCAAAAAAAGAGTCAATTTATGCCAGAATTTTGCTTTAAAAACGTCAAATTATGACAGGCATAATGCCAGATGCTAAAAGGGTCAAAATTATGCCAGAAAGAATAATTATGCCAGATCTGGCAACGTTGGGTGAAAATCGAAAAAGCGCAAGTTAAATTCAACCGTCACTACCGACCGCTCAATCCAGACTAGGCCGGTAGAGCAGGCAGGGAAAGTGGGACCATCCGCTACCCCCACAAAAGCAGCATAAAACCGCAGCAAATCTCGTCCAAGTTTGAAGGGCGATTGCACAAAATCTAGCGGTGGGTCAGAATATGGTTAACATTTTCATGTATTAGGAATACTATATTTCCATAACAATATAAAATTAGAAAATCCTAATGTTGAAATCTTGCACGATTCGGTATTAAATGGTCCAAAGTAAAAAAACGGGACAAATCTAAAACAGAAAAGTAAGCTATTCAAATATGGTTCAAAATTGCATGTTTCAATCGTTTCGTAATATAACACTATAAATAATCAAGAAGTGGTATTGTTTTAAACACAAATATTAAGAAAAGTCAGGGTTTACATACCTCATTAAGACAAACATTTGGCCAAAGTTGCGTCATGTCAGTTTCACCGGACCTTCAAGTGGAGCAAAGCAGTGGGTTTTTTCACAAAGTTCTTGATCACATCCGGGTTATTTTGATACGCGTCCGTTTTACTTATCTAACGCGTGAAACCGCCGTGAGCTAGCGCTACTCTGGCCTGCCCGGCGCTGCGCTGCCAGCCCACCCATGCAAGCCGATGGGCCCAAGCGCAGCCGACGAAGCCTCGATCGCGCGCTGGTGATGTAAACATTGGATGTAAAATCATCACAGCTCAGCTAGCTACAGTACAAGGCCCATGTGACATCGACAACGTGCATTGCACTCCCATATCCCTGATTATACCGTATACTGGGGAAATATGCACGTGATGTTGTTTGCGGAATTGCGTGCTGATCAACACTGGCGAAGTTTTATTCTCGATTGAGTCAAGCTATTATAAATGCATTGAGCTGAGCTCGAGCGAAGTAGCATAGCGAAATTATTCTAACATTGCGCACCGATCTGGGTCGTGTTGCAGCGGCAACGGTCCGCGGGAGGACTGTACCGGTACAGGCATCGGATCGATCTCAAGCTCATCTTCTGCATCATCTCCTAAATCCCCCTCATCCTCATCGGAACTTGAGGAGCTGTTCTCTGTCTCATCTAGCCCTTCTTCTACTTCAAAACTCAAATCTAAATTCAGGTCGTCCGCCATTCGAGTTGATACAGTCGAAACAAGAGTTGGAATAAAACGAGCGAGCGATGTGGTTGTAAGCAATACAGCTGCACACAAACTATATTATGCCGCGGCGATCGCGCATGCGCAATCGATATAGCAGAGATCCATACCCCTTCGCAAAAGGCATCAAGCTAAGCGGCGAGTTCGGGGTGACTTTGGGCCTTGGTTTGGAGGGTGAATTTTCTCATTTTCAATTTCGATTAATAAGTAAATAAAACATTTTTAAAATCTGAATTGCTCGAGGCTTGTAAAGTACAAGATTACCTTCACAATCATACCAAATTTTACTTAATTTATAATCAATGAAACATAGCTTTAAGAAGACTGGGCTATTTGAGGTCTAAATATATTGTTCAGACAATTTGGGATAACAACACAACAATAACAAATTAAAAAGCATACACAAACACAAACACACAAACACACCACACCACTCAACCACTGAGGGAAAATGTAGTGATTTAGATATAAGGGAGGTCTATTCAAATCGTGTAAAACATGCAATTTGGTTAAAAGTGGATTTAGCGCCTTTTGGTTGAGTGCTCTTCATACATAGATAGGCAAATTGAAAATCATGTCAAGATAAACTACATTTTAATAAACACAAAATTGCTTACATTGAAAAGAGTTGGGATAGGTAGTAAGAATATAAGAAAAAATACTCAATGTATAATCAGGTGAAATAGAGAGAGAAAGAGGAGGAATATTAGAAGAGGAAAGAGATGAAGAGACAAGGGGAAAGAAGGGATGACGAAGAAAAAGAAGAAGAGGAATACAAAGAGGAGGAAGAAGGTGAAGAGGAAGAAGGTGAAGAGGAAGAAGAAGAAGAGGAAGAAGAAGAAGAAGAAGAAGAAGAAGAAGAAGAAAAAGAAGAAGAAGAAGAAGAAGAAGAAGAAGGAGAAGAAAATTCGAAGAAGAAGAAGAAGAAGAAGAAGAAGAAGAAGAAGAAGAAGAAGAAGAAGAAGAAGAAGAAGAAAAAGAAAACGAAGAAGAAGAAGAAGAAAAAAAAAGAAAACGAAGAAGAAGAAGAAGAAGAAGAAGAAGAAGAAGAAGAAGAAGAAGAAGAAGAAGAAGAAGAAGAAGAAGAAGAAGGAGAAGAAGATGAAGAAGAAGATGAAGAAGAAGAAAATGAAGAAGGAGAAGAAGGAAGAAGGAGAAGGAGAAGTAATAAAGACATAGATTAATAAGAAGTATTTTTTAGAAATATACTCAGGTAGGTCATTCATAAAAAAAAGTTATTTAATTTCAAAAAAGTAATTATATTATTTGCCTACTGAAATAAACAAATCAAACACAGTACCAAATATATTTAAGGAGTTTGATCAAGTTAAACCATTATATAACATAATTATACAGAGTAAACCGTCTTAATGCTTGTGAAACTATGACGTGAAATTGATATTGAAATGTAAACATCAGAGAAGAACAACCAAGTAATTGAATTGTGTTTGGGGATACATTATCAATTTAAAGTTGTTGCAGATTATATATGAAATAAAATTTCTCCAAAGTTTACAAAGTATACATAATTAAAAGATCTGACTACTGATAATTGTTGCATGTTTACAATAAATCTAATATTGAGCTTACTTATATTCTTGTATTGATATTTCTATATCAGAATATTTCTTATGAGCATAATATCAATAAATATTTTGTATATACATATTTCACCTGAAAAGGAATTATGCATTGTAAAATATTGCACCAAGGTTCTATTTTTAATAAACACAACGCAACAATGACACATTAAAAAGCAAAGTTATGCCTTATGTTTTTGTATAGTTTTAATAAATCATTCATAAATTTACAAATTATGTATTGTAAATATTGCACCAAGGTTCTATTTTTAATAAACACAACACAACAATAACAAATTAAAAAGGAAAGTTATGCCGTATGTTTTTGTATAGTGTTGATTAATCCTTATGTATACTCCGCAAAAAAAGAAACTGGACACTTGTATGAGACCAAATATTTCGTATTCATTAACGATAAAATATATGATATTGTATATCAAATTAAAGATAAAAAACCCCTCTTCAATATTCGCATGAAATCCAGATGAAATCATTCATGCATGACTTGTCACGGTCAATTAACTACACCAAGGTCTGTTTTCAAAAATAGCAAAAATGGAACATCCACTCAACCATATAAATGTTGATAAGCATAATGTAAAACGCTATATTCATGAGATGGCATAAATTTTCATTACAAATGTGATCTTTTCTATCTTCATCTCAATAAAAAGTACAAATGAAGACAAATTGTGAACGTTATAGGTGTTATTTTCATCCAAAAGTAACAAAGTGGGGAATTACATGGCAAAGCTTTATTAGTCAAAACCACAGTTTCAGCATGAAAATGGTATAAATTCTTCTCAAGAATTATACCGTAGTTCAAAGATCTTTAACAGCTGAAGTCACCCTTGGTCAAACAGTTGGGCATTCTTTAACATTACATTTCTCTAGGTAAATATGGTTAAAATTTCAGGGGACACATGAAATAGACAAGCTTCATGCCTGTAATACAGACCAGTATGATAATGCTCTCATAACCTGGCCCTGTTTTATTGACAAATTTGTATTTCCAGAGTTTGTTCATAACAATAAAGTTGAATAATGTCATAATTTACTTCCCCGCTCATCTTGTTTTAAGTGAAACGCTTACTATCACTTCAGTCGAATGGTGTGGTCCTCCATTGTTTTGCTATTTTTGCTAGTTTTAATTGACCATGGCATTTCATGCATGAACGATTACACCTTTAAATTATACCCTGCATGTAGAGGACTAAATTCCCTTTAATTTGATATATGATCATGTACACTTTATCGTACATTAATATGAAATATTTCAAACTTATACAAGTGTCCAGTTTCTTTTTTTGCGGAGTATATTTCTAATTTGTTACTTATGTATGTTATTGTTTGTGGTGTTCTATTTGATTTCTAACTATAATTCAATTATTTCGAGCGCCAATTAGACATCTGCTATGAAAACAAGACCAAATAACTAAACCCCTTTTTTGACAAATTATATTTCCAAATGTTTTGTACACTAATTATGAAAATGAGCATTATTCGTGGTGAAGCGCAAACAGATAATATTGAGTGACTTCCAAACGGTGTGACATAAGGTCCCCCGCCTTATTAGGGTAAACTTATTATTATGTGTTTGTGCTGGTGTGCGATGTTAAATACTTGCCCAAAACTTTACAATGGGTGGTGTAATTCATTTTAATTCATTTCATGTGTGTTTTTTTATTTTCAACATAATCACATGATACATAATTATTATACAAATAATACAAAAATAAATTTAGTCATTGAATAACAAACACTTATACTATATACATACAGCTTAATCATTGTTAAAGTGACTAAAAACCAAAGTACTATATATTTATATATCTATCTATCAGGCTATAGTTCTATAACGGGCCTACAGTGCCATATATATTCGATCCAAAAATAGATCGAAGTAAGTTACAAAATATCTTCGAAGCGCACGTTGGTACCTGTTGTGGTACTACAACACGTACCAACGTGCGCTTCGAAGAGATTTTGTAACACATGATGCGTGTTGTATGTATCAGCAGTAAATCGAGCAGCCTTCGAACCCATACCTTTCACATGCATTATTTGTGTGAGTCCTGTGTATAGAACTACAGAGTAAAGTATGCTATTCTAATTCCCTGGTTTCGCGGAGAGACGCGGCGAAAAAAGGAAAGAGAGAGAGGGGGGGGGGGGGGGAGATATATAAAGTGAGGGTGAGGAGCGGGTGGGAATCGGGTTTAGATTTGTGTACATATGGATAGTTCTACTATGTGTAGAGAATGAACGACATGTCATCGCTTAAAACAGGTGTCTAGTATGGCACCCTGTGGCGTGCTCAGGGTCGTATTTGGGGAATGCGTTACATGGATTTACAGTATAGGGAGCTGTTACTCGATCAAAGTTTGTCAAAATATACATGCAAACATGTGTGCCTTTAATAATGGTAGTCACTCCTCCTGTCCCTTGTCCTCCACTTCGCCCCGCTCCCTCTATATCTATGCGTTTTGTTTTCTTTCAATCGACCGTCTTTCTCTTTTTAACACCCCAACCACTCTGCAATACCAGGTCCCTTGTACTGCACACTACATCATCGAAGACATGCAAGTTGTATGTAGTACCAACTCCTACTTCCATGGTAGTACCAAGGAGGTATTAGAAAGGCTTTCTAATACCTCCTTGATAGTACTAGTCTAGGTTCTGTACCTGTATGCAGTGAATCCGTCCCTACAGCTTCACAGTTCACAGTGGTATTACGAGGTATATGGGGGAAAGGTGTAAACAGGGTCCAGAACCTAGACTAGTACCCCGGCCGTTAGACCGTATCCAACCAGAAATCGAGCTCTCTCATTGGGCAATAAAGAAGAAACGAAGGTTGTTCTACCAGTGTGTTAGCCCACATTATTGCATGTCGTTCTAGATACACACGAGATACACAACTATTACACATGAAATGTTTGGGATCGATGACTGCTCATATCACTGCATGTCTTTACACAGCAACACACTCACCAATGCATGGAGAAATACCCCTTCGATGTATGTCCTACTAAAAAGGATCGATCGTTCTTCCATCGATGGCTTATGACTCCATCCGCACGCCATATAGTTCATCCAAACATTGGACAAAGCCCTCCTCATAACTTTCTACGCGGCCGTTCCTATGCAGTCATAGAGCAACATGCGTGTGGCAGCTTCCTGGTACTCATCATACGATATTCATGCACACCATACAGTCACAGTGCGCGCATTTTGCATATCAATGAAGTCACTTCTGTCGCCTATATCTTGACCTTTCTTGGAAATATATTTGAGGTTGGGGTCTTTTTTCAAAGGAAATACTATACATTTTAATACTCTTGTGATGACATTAGTATATTACATGAAAAATTAGCTAAATATTCGATTCAAAATCACCCAAAATTGGATTATTTTACTTGTTTTAAATTGTTTTAAAATTCAAATTGCCTCCTTGACATGTTTATATTACCATAAAGAGTATTATGTGTTCTTCTTTTTTCAGGCATTTCCAGATTATTTAGAATTCTAGTCGAGTCAAATTCCACAAATTAAACCATCTAGTACACTTACGAGTTCGCCATAAATAGAAATATTATGCGTTCTCCGAAAATCGCGTAACCTGATTGGTTGGTTACCAATCAAGAAAGGTCACGCAAACTTTTGTTTGAGCGATTATCGGAGCAGCCGGTTACGGAATCATACAAGTTTGCCTGACCTTTCATGATTCCGTAACCAAGCATCAGGTTACGGGATTTTCGAAGAACGTTGGTCACTTTCGTCGTAAATCGAAATTGTTCTCATGTTACGGTCTTTCAAATACCATATGATAATGTGTGCCTCAAATCGAATTTGAAATGATTTTGACGCTCATCGTTGGAACTTCATAACCATTCGAGCAGAAATTAGATTAGATATTTAATCGGCTCGAGTTCCAAAAAAGAATTGAAGCTTGCACAAAGCCTGCAAAAAGACGATCAAAATTGAAGTAGAATGCAACGGACATTCGTAAAATGTCTAAATTTAATCAAAAATAAGCAAGCAATATGCCAAAATAAAGAGCGAAAATTATACTTCAACTTACCCCACCATTCTGCCATCTTCACTACCGGGGTTACCAACAATTCCGCTTGAAAGGAGGGATTTTCATAGTCACGTGAAATCTCGCGATTCGCGAGGTTATCACGTACCCTACAACACTAGCAATGCGCATGCGCGCATCCTTCGAGATTCTGAGTACGCCTGTACTGCTTGGCTAATCACGCGAAAAGTTGCTCTTTGGCTGCATGTATGGTGTTAGTTCATCTCTTCATATTTTCTTCTGTCTTCCTTCTTCTGTCTTTCGAGACCGAGACCAGGTCCGGTCCAAAATTTTCGAGGCCGATACAAAGACCCATTCGTTGAGAATCCTGTAAGCGGGGGGGGGGGGGGGGGGGGGTGGGGGTGTGGGGGGTGTGGGGTGTGGGGGGGTGGGGGGTGGGGTAGTCGTATCTATTTTTCGAAGCGGAGACCGAACATTTTTGACATTTTTTAGGCCAAGACCAGGGTTATTCAAACTGTTCGAGGCCGAGACCATCGTTAATGACGGTCGATAACTCTAAAATGTGGTCTAGAGGCCAGTTAAAATTTGAAAGGGAGGGGGTTCAAACCCCCCAAAACAGTCATTTTTGTGGTTAAGGGGGGGGGGGGAGGGGTTTGAACCCCCTAACCCCCCCCCCCCCCCCCCCCTGGGTACGCCTATGGATTTGTCTACATTCTACAAGGGTGAGGTCGTCCACGTACTTATATGAATTGAGTTGGTTGTCATGGTTGTGTGGATGTGCGTCGTTGGTCATTACAAGAAATATGATTGGGCCGAGATGTGTTTCTTGTGGTACTCCGGCTTGGACCACCGACCACTCAGACAGGGTGTCGCGATAATTGTCGCGCGGATAGGAAATCGCAGATCCATTGGATAACGGCTGGACGGACACCTAGGTCAATCAACTTTGATATTGCTATCGAGTGGTCTATTCGGTCGAATGCTTTTTTAAAATCTGTTTGGACAATACTTGAACATTATTTTGGCTTCTCGGCATTTATATACCTCGCACAAAAAGTTCCGCAATCGAGGTTAGCGCGTTAATAACTTTTCTTTTACACTATTAGTATTACCATTCATACATTTTGTATCATTGGAAAGCGTGAATTCTCCCCTTTACATTGATATAACATTTGCTATGAATATTTTATCATGGAATGTGCATTGCATCCAAATGTAGGACAAAGTCAAAAGTGAAATGTTGCAAAATGCACTGATTTTGTCAACAATGTGCCTTCCTTGGCTTGAATAGGGGTGAGGTGGTCATGCATTTAAGCCACGTTTTAATCTTCAAACAAAAGTAAGGCACACTGTTAACAAAAATCACTGTATTTTGCAACATTTCATTGTTTGCTTTGCCCTACATTCGGATATAATGCATATTCCATGACAAAATATCCATAGCAAATGTTATATCAATGTAAAGAGGAGGTTTCACGCTTTCCAGTGATAACAAATTCATGAATTGTAATAACGTAATAAGTATTCAAGCCACGTTTTAATCTTCAAACAAAAGGAAGGCCCTTTATTGACAAAATCTGTTCATTTTTCAACATTTCACTTTTGACTTTGCCCTACATTTCGATGCAATGCACATACCATGATTAAGTACTCAACGCATTATTTTAATGTAAAGGGGAGAATTCACACTTTCCAATGATAACAAATTTATCAATGGTAATAACCTAATAGAATAGTTATTAATGCGCAAACCTCGATTGCGGAACTTTTTGTGCGAAGTATATATACAGGATGGAGCATATTAATGAGGCGGTGTGATGACGAGAGGCATTTCCTGTGTCCGAATTGGTTAGGATCCAACTTAGGCGCTATGTCATGTAGTACCCATTCAGCAACGAAGCTTTCCGCGAATTTCGCGAAGTGGTCGGTTAATGATATAGGGCGAAGCCTGTCTATGGCTGCAGGACTTATTTTAGGGATGGGAACCACGATCGCTCGTTTCCACTCTTTCGGGATAATAATAATAATTATTATAATAGTGATAACCATAATAATGATAAATATACATGTAATAAGATTAGTATAGGTAGTGCATGTTGATTCCTTTTCACTGACCAGTGTCTTTAAATATGTATTGAGAGGGGGGTTTCACACCCCCAAAACGGCCATATTGAAAGTACAAATCAAGAACCCTAGGGTTCCTCCTTCACTAGACCGTAGACAGTCGATTAATCCAAGTTTTCGCATAAGTAGATACTAAGTAGATATTGCAATACAAGTGGCATTTTGGTCACTGGCAGTTTAACCTTTGGCATTTTTCCACTGGCAGTGGTGTCACTTACATTTTTACCACTGGCATTTTTACCTCTGGCATTTTTACCTTTGGCATTGTTACCTCTGGCATGTTTACCTGTGGCATTTTTACCACTGGCATTTTTACCTCTAACATTATTACCTCTGACATTTCTTCCTTTGACATTTCTTCCACTGACATCATTTTCTCTGGCATTTTTACCTCTGGCATTATTTCCTCTGGCATTTTTTCCACTGGCATGTTTACTTTGAGCCGCCACACCGTCTTGTAGGCTCCAACAATTCTTCCCTGGAGTTTGTTCAATTATACAGTGTTCTCCGTTCTACACGTGTGGAAGATTATACAAAAACAAAAACAATAAGCATCACATCCTCTCTCATAAGCATGGTTTCACGTAGTGCGCAAAGGGGGGAGGGGGGGGGGGGGGGGGTTCACATGTGTTCACTATGTTTCAATACTGCAAAACGCCTAGTATTTTGAAACAATACATATCGTACAATACATAACGTACAATTAATGCACGTCACTTAGCATAATGTAACAAATCAGACGAATACGATACATAGATGTAACCATCACATCGAATAAATATATTCCATAATAATTGTCCGTCGTACATGCTCGAGTGAACATATATAAGCCACTGTAGTAGGGTCAGACAGGCTTGTCCACTGTTTACACTCTCTCTTATGAATTGGGAAGAATGTTCCCCCAACCATAATGTTCCGTAGGCTGTAGCACATAGGTAACGAATCACCTACCTATATTGTATGCATGTGAATCAAAACATGGTTAACCGACAGTGGTTAAAACTGCAATCAACAACCCACGTAAGTTCAATCAACATCATGTTCGTTAAACTAACGTGGGTTGTTGGTTGCAGTTTTTTCACTGTTGGTTAACCATGTTTTGATTCACATGTATGACCATTGTACATCTCCGGTTAGCTGATCAATGATTGACAGGTGATATCATGAAGGTTTTTTTACTCTGGAGAGTTCTTTTTAGAGGTAATGCATACAAAATAGTTGGCGTGTACACTTCTAGTTGAAAACAACCTTCATTTTTATTTCAGTGAACCTTTAAAATGTTTAAAGCCATAATAAACTTGAATTTAATTAAGTGGCTGCCGCCCATAAACTACGACATGAACTTTTATGATGACGCAGCTTAGATGAATTTAGACAAATTTTCTGGTACTCAGACATGCTTTTCAGGATATTTCTCGATTTCGGCCAGTCTGCCATTGGTAGGTCGCAGTTGCGTAGATAAGGGGCTTCGTATACGCAAATAATGTTCCCCAAAAAACATCACAATTTATGTTGGTGTTGTTGTGTGAGGGGATGCGTGTGTGTGTGTGTGGGGGGGGGGGGGGGGGGGGTAAAAGCAATTTAAAACCCTCTCGTATGTCAAAAGCATCCATTTTTAAAACTAAAATTAACATGTTCTTTTCTTCTTTTTTTTCGTACTGTGTAGTACTTCATGGACCGTGCACATCGAACCCTTCTGATAATGCCCGTTGTGTCAATAGAGGAGGACCATGTCACCAGCATCACCAAAAGGATGCCTTAACTGCCAATATAATTGTACAATGACATCAACGTGTATGTTTCCTGTTGTCGGTATAACGCTCATGTGTTCTAACTGCGGAAATCTGATTCGTTGAAACTCGAAAAATGTGCGACTTACAATGAATTTTAACTTCCAATCGTTCATACGGGCCCATGTTATGTTATTTGATTTTGTTTTACTTTACAGTAATTCCTGAACCATGCACATCAAACCCTTGTGAAAATGGACGGTGTGTGAACAGAGAGGGAGTGGGTTATCAATGCATGTGCGATGACCAGTGGGATGGCGTCAACTGCGATATCAACATGAATGCTCCCATCAGTGAGTTGAAAGCATCATTTGTTTATTAAAGGGATCTACCTACTTTGTTGACATGTGCAAAAAGTGATGATTGCTCGATACAAAGTGTATTTTTGTGATCTGATATGTCCACCAGTAATTTGTGAAAATTTCACGTTAAATGGATGTTATATGGCCGAGAAGTGAGCAGAAATGTAGATGACATTGCACTGACTTTGTACACGGTATCACTATCCAGTTGATAGTTAAAAATCCGAACACTTCAATCGCACAAATATTTTTAAGGAAAGGGAAATTCGGAAAAAAACGAAACCTGTCCAATGCGTATACATGTATTGTTAATATGAATACAAGGTGTGAGAGAACCGCTAGATTTCCAAGTAAATGTTGTGTATTTGGACAATTATAGATCAGTGTAACGTTCGTTTATTTTTTGTTGTGTTACCAAACAGATAAAGAACATAGCACAGTAGCTAATGAATAATAAACACATAACTGTATCCTCTATACTATAATTAATTGATTCGTGTGCGTCTGCTGATGTTCAAGTACCGATCGATCAAATGAAAATGTAATCATGGTAACCATTTACTCTTATGTCAACAAAGTCAACATTTTGCTGGTTTGTGACTCTATTGTATACTCGTAAGTAAGATGAGTCAGAACAACCCTTACATGCTTGATATAATTTCAACATTACACATTTTCAATTCCTAATTCAACAAAAAGAAGATGCAAAGATCATGTACATTTGTAGTTTGATATTGTTAGGACTAAACTAGTCGGGATTCTCGACTCTATTTATCACGTTTACCCTATACATGTATCGATAACAGCAATTGATGGCACTAAGCCAACAGGATTGAGCGATGTGCTCATCTTGAGAAAAGCGGCTGGAGACGGACGTTGCGTGTTCAAGTGCCATCATGTTTGTAGTGAATTATAAGGAGAGATTCTAGAAAATATTAATAATAGAGTCTACAGCATGGACTATGGTTATGACACGGGTGGACAAAACAAAACCAGACAACTTTTTCCAGATATGAGGATACCAACAAAAAGAGGCCATTCCATGAAACTTATCAAGGACAGACGCAAATTTGAAGTCAGGAAAACAAATTTCAGTCAAAGCGTTATCAACATATGGAACAAACGTCCACAAATTGCAATCTAAACCCCCTCACTCATAATTAGTTTTACTGTTTTCTATCTTGGGTTGTTACAACGAGCTGTAAAGGTCCCCCAAACCGAAACCTCTGACACACTAAAATATATCGATGAAGATGTGAGTTTGGCCTACAAGCCAAGTATGATTAAGGAATGACAAAATTGTCTATATTCTTTGATACCGGACATGTGGCTCAGAGACATTGGTAGAAGAAAACAAATGCTACCTACGGACTCCCAGTCATGTGTCTGTCATTCAAGTATCGAATAAGTGTAATACGCCTTAATTTCACATAATTTTGCTTGGCCTGCTGGAAGCCGGAAAACCAGTGTTTGTCACTGAAGTGGCTATACTCGGGGTAAATAAAACGTTATATTATTAACATGATAATCATTAATACATTTTCTCATAGTGCCAGTAGAAGTTATTACCTCCCCGCGCAGTCAGACGGTGGGTCTTTTTGACAGGGTCATACTCTTATGTAGCTTCGACAATGCCGTGAGCTTTCAGTGGCAGAAGGACAATGTTTCAATTTCTGGGACACAGAACGAAGGTTTCCTTACCATACCATCGATGACCCCGAGGGATATCGGTTACTACCGGTGTGTAGGCATGGGTGGCAACCAGGACAGAGCAGTAACGAACCAGGCGGCACTCTACATCAAAGGTACTACTACTACTACTACTACTACTACTACTACTACTACTACTACTACTACTACTACTACTACTACTATTACTACTACTGTGGTGGGGGTACCAAACTTCGCGCGGCACAAAACTCCGCGCAGTTAAATTCGCGCAGTTAACTAGTGATTATGCATACAGCTCCACACACATGAAAATGCCTCAAAAATGACAGAAAACAGCTACAATGGGCTTTTAAGTGCGCGTACAAATGAATGGGAAAACTGCTGCGCGAAGTTTGGTCCCTTTCTTTTTTGTCAATAAAAATGGAAGGGTTTAAAAAAAAAAAAGCCGAAATAAGTAATTTAAATTGAGTGATCTTAAAACCAAAACATGTGTATTATGCTACACAATATTCTGAATAAAATGGTATTATAATCATCCAAATCAGTATATTGTTTGTCGAAATGATGTGTTAAAAGTTAACTGCGCGCAGTTTGGTACCCCCACCATAAAACTTCTACTACTACTACTATTACTACTACTACTACTTCTTCTTCTTCTTCTTCTTCTTCTTCTTCTTCTTCTTCTTCTTCTTCTTCTTCTTCTTCTTCTTCTTCTTCTTCTTCTTCTTCTTCTTCTTCTTCTTCTTCTTCTTCTTCTTCTTCTTCTTCTTCTTCTTCTTCTTTTTCTTCTCCTTCTCCTTCTCCTTCTCCTCCTTCTCCATCTCCGTCTCCTTCTCATTCTCCTTCTTATTTTTCTTCTTCTTTGTCATTATTGCTGCCCATTAATAACTGTCAAATCGCGCGCATTAGCTCTGCATTGTCAATGCGAGTAAAAGGGCAATTGCATTTTGTCCTTTCTGCATGCATGATATCGGCGCATTAATTATCGGCGTACAATAAAGACCAATAAAGGAATGCGTATTAACTCCATTACAAAGAACTGAGCATACGCCAAATTAAACGACTTGGTATCATTAAAGCCTACGTAACTTTTTCACTAAACATTGTTACTGAGTAACGCAATTGGAAAAAATAATTTCCTAAAATGTTGTTTCTTAAAAAAAAAGTATGCATCTGTTTTTGCTATCGATACCGTCAATTTGTCCTTTTACTTGCCCAGCGACGTTGTATTGTTGTTTGTTTAAACCGTATTGAGTAGTATTGTAATGAGTATTTTACAGTGAAACATGTCTATAGCGACCACTCAAGGGACCGGCAAAAAGTGGTCGTTATAAACAGGTGGTCACATTAGACAGGTTGGCGGCCAATTTTAATTTCTGGTCTCATGAATTGTGCCTATATACAGATGGGTAATTTATAGGCATCTGTACGCACACGTGTCGATATTTTTTGCATGCATAACAAAACGAGAATTGAAATTATGTATTATTATTATATATTATTATTTCAAATGATATTAAATGTTTGTGTTATCTTTTTACGTGCAATTAAAATGTTACAATGTGTCAATATGTCATTTGTTTACTCATCATGAAACTTATGAGAATCAACTGCACTTTTAAATGCGCAGGTGTATAGTTTCTATAAAATTATGAAGACAAAATGCATTGTTTGGTCGAAACAAGCGCATTGATTACCATTGAAAAAGAATAAGAACTACAAGGGAAATGTTAAAATATTTGTTAGATGGCATTGATGAATTGGTTGTGATGTTGAGTGAAGTGCATTTGTTTTACGCATTTCTGTATCAGCATTGGGTACTGGAGTGAAGTGCACAAATACTCTTCGTGTATGAGTATGAAGCACTTGGTGTCTGTTATCAAGCGTCCGTCTGAAGTTCACTGTCATTTTTAAAAAGTTTGTGTTGACATGCTCAGAATTGGAGCCTTGCACGACCATAGATCACCGCATTGATGCCTTGATCGCTCAGGCGGTATCTTTCGGTCGCTATACACAGGTTTATACGTGCGTCGGGACCCAAATGGGGAGGTCGCTGGTCGCGTTAGGCAGGTCGTTTAACACATGATTTTTCAGGGGAGGACCAGAGGTTATAAGCAGGTTTGACTGTATTATATTGTTTTGTATTGTACTTCATTTTGATGTAGATTTGGCTACAGTTCAGGTCAGAAATGCTACTTTCAACATCACCATATCATCACCGGAGGATCTGTCTAACCCAAACTCAGCAGCTTACATGGAAGCGAGTAGTTATATCACGAACACTGTGAGTAATGACCTCATCGCGCGATACATTAACATATTTAGATCCAGGGACAGTTAATGAATAATATCCTGCTGCATTTATAATCAATAAGAATCTCTATAAGGGGGGGGGGGGGAGGTATCTACAAATGATTGAGGGAAGGCATTGATGTAATATGAAATCCAAGGGTAATTATGGGAGCAGTTCATTTATAATCGCGTGGTGCCGTATTGCGAATGCCTTGCGCAAGTTGTGAAATATACACTGGCTCAGTGTTATGCAGTGCGCGCAATCAGGCCTTGACAATCTGTATATCCTCTGTTCTTGCAGATTCAAAACGGACTTCAGAACATCTCCAGCTTGTCAGCGACCGTCATCCCCTCAAATTTTAGACCAGGAAGCGTGATCGTTGACCTCAACATATTCTTTGTCGCCTGGGCGAACACGTCATCGATCGCTCTTCTAGACCTCGTGACATCATCTCTCCAATCACTGGCTGCCTCGCTGGGTAGCCTGCTTGACTTATCACAAAGCACTATCACCTCCACATGTAAGACTTCGCCTTTCAGTAGCGTACCGTGGTCGGATTGATTAGGACGGGGGCACACAATGGTTCCGCTAGGCACGCTATTTTTTATACATGTTTCTATATCTTGTGAAAAGACTTACTCTCATGTTGTTAATTGCTTGTATTACATTATTTGTTTATGATGGGGGGGGGGGGGGGGAGGGGGCTCTATGTATCCCCATTTTTCGATTTTGTTTTCATACGATTGATTACATACAGATTATCCGCATTTTACACTACTGCAAAATGTTTTGTTAAAATGTTTTGTTGTCTGTATTGAAGTATGTTTGTATATTAATTACAATATATTGTAATTCATTTCCTCTGATACTGATCTATTATATTGCAGCGATTTGTTATGGAATCGAGTGGAATTCGAGATTTGGACGAGTCTCCTTCGAGAATGGGGAATTGAACTCGTGGACCAACTCGACAATGAAGTGTCCTTTCAACACAACGAATGGTGAGTTGACCTTTTGGAACGGGCATGTAATCTGATAGCCTAATCCCAAACCATTAACTGGCATATGTCGACCCAGCTTTGAATATGAACCTAATAGTATTTAAGTAAGCTTACAGTAAAATGGAAAGCCTGTAGTTTGTATAATGAGCTTAATTCCGAAAGGTGCTAAACCCACTTTTTCAATTACGGAGAAAATCAGGTTTCTTGTCTAATTTCGTGCACATGCTTATGGGAATATGAAAATACAACGTTTCATATTTTGATTTTGATCGATTGATTCGTCCTAAAATGTCGATTTCTAGAAAGCTACGTAGCTTATCAATGCGTTGATATCGTTAACTCATTTGCTATGGAAAGTGGATTTAGCACCTTTTGGAAATAAGATCTTATTGTTTATCTGGCTTATGAATGAGTTATAGTATTGTTGCCAATTTATTTTTCTCTTTAACATCTTACTATTAGCAAATAATGTTCTCTACTCATTAAAATGAACCGTTGATTAAATGATATCAACATTATCATTGTATACTATAGCTCACCAGCCAGTTGCCCGTGCCCAGTGTGTCGGCGATAGAATCAGCCAGGCCAGCTGGAGACCTATTGACAATTGCGGTCCATTCAGGAACGTTTCAGAACTGCTCGAAGAACTGGACGAGGTGAACTTTTAATGTTTATTTCAAAACTAAAAGTAACTGTTTATCTTGCAAAAGAGTGTTTTTTCTTTCGAAAGGGGTTTGAATTTTCGTAACTTTGTTATTGTCCAAGCGCTCCTTAAACTAAAACGTTGCAATGTCTTCAATATTCAATCATTTTACATACCAAATGATTTACGCGGGTACGGGGCTCCAACGTACTTATTTAGCCATCATACTCACATGTGTTGGCAATGACACCATAAGATAAATTGTATACATTTTAACTACAATTATGACAATGGACGAGACATAAATAATTACACGAAAAAAGTTATTATTTAAGCAAAGTTAGTTTGGAACTTGCCATAATTATAGAACTGTTGCGCGTAGAGAGGAATCACGATGAAGAAGTTCCCTCTATTATTTGTTTTGGTCTGCTACATGGAGGTACATTTGACTAAAACCTAGACATTCTGGATACTCAGTAAAATACCTATTCAATGATCGCAACATCGTCTGTATTATTGTTTAATTTTACACCAACCAAAGGTTTCAATCTCGGACAGCAACGTAGAAGAAGTAACAAGCCAACTTGCAATAGTCACAGGCAACACGATGGAGATAACGTCAGATGACATCTCCACGGTCGGCAGTATTGCAAATGATATCGTCAGTCAGAATTCCGGTGATCAGGAGGTGAGTAATCAGTCCGTAATGCTTTATTGGATGGTTGTTTCATGAGTTGCTTGGTTCGTAACTGTATGTGTTGTTTTGCCTGTTTGCTTGTTTGTGTGTTTTTTTGTGTGTGTTTGTTTAAAAAGAATAAGAACACAAATTTAATAGAGTTATTGTGAAAAAAATCTAACACGACGATTTACCCGTATGTGTCATAATAATAGTGAAAACTTTGGTTGGTTGGTCGATTGACTGATGTCGGTCTGTTATTTAGTTGGTAGATTTGGCTAGCTGTTTCTTGTTTGTATAATTATATTTGCTGGCTGGTTGTTGGTGGTCTGTGTGATTATTCGGTTGGTTGGTTGGTTAGTCAGTTAGTGAATTATGTAAGCTATTTAGTTAGTTTTTAACTTCTAGAACAGGAGCTTCGAAACGTGCCATGTCAAAATATATTCATTTTTTTAGTTTACTTAGAACCATTTCATAAAAACAAAAATGTCTTATTAATCAAATTATTGTTGATTTATTTGAGTTTATTTGGGTATCAAACACAAACATTTTTTCAGTTCTTCAGTGGACTTTTTAATCCTGCATATTTATCTTGTTTATTTTGCATCTTTCCCTTTGAACAGGTGACTAGATCTGTAACTAATATCGTCAGCAACATCGCTATGGTTGACCAAAGTGAACTGGAAGCTGCGCAGGAGAATGACAATTCCGTATCTGGCATCGTGCAGGCCTTCGAAAACCAACTCGAAAACGTCGTCGTCGAAGTAGGGAGTCCCCTTAAAATAGCGGAGGAAAGCGTTATCGTGCAGGTATAACAAAACTAAACCAGTAAACACTGAATAGCACACATTTAGTCACAATGTCTTGACTAAAGTTAGATTGGCCTTTTACATAACTAAGTAGGAATGTAGACAAATATATAGGGTATACAAGACCTAGCTTAGGACATGATACATGACTTCAGACTATCCAATTTTTGCTCACAACTGACTTAATGTAATCAGGACCTAACCGAGAGGTTAAGTGAGTTCAGTTTAACGGGACTTAGACGCGAGAATACGGGTCAGTCAGTTGATCTAGTAACTATGCTGACCTGTGGAAATGCTGTCTAGAAATACATTACATACACTGTACCATTGCTATCCAGGTGCAAAGCGTGCCCCCGTCAGATCTCGACCAGGGTCTCGTCTTCTCCGTCACGGGAGATTCTTCATCGGACCTTTCCCGCACCAACATCACCGTAGACATGATCGACGACAAGAACGTTGGTAACGAGAATCAGGGATTGATTGTCCAGGTACTTATCCATTACAATTGTTATGTTTCGCCAATGATTATCTTACGTGAGGTTTAACATTATTTGCCAGATAAATAATACTGCAATGAATCTATTTTACAAAAAATATATATGTATATTGTCACTGAAATTGTCTGAAATTAATATTCATGCTATTTGATAGTACTCCTAAGACTTGTGTGATTTTAGCAAAAAGTCTCACCACTAATCACATATTGAACAAACAATTGTATGTTTTCGTATATAGCCTAAATTTCCCATATCGCTTTCTTTTTACGATTTACAATTTTCTTCTTGATGAATCTAAAATAAGTTCGTTTGTTTTGAGGTATCATACAAAAGTTCATTTCTGCATGTTTTGAACACAACACAAATATTTGCCATCAACTATCATCCTTGAAACCTGACTTAGACAAAAACATGATATAATGAAGACATGAACAACATTATAAACATACATTTTTTCAGTTTTTAATCATGGCAAATATATGTCTCTTCTAATATAGGTGAGCATTCCTCCAGAGATCGCAGCCATTGTCTCGTCACCATCAGATGGTAACCAGGGCAACGGGACTGCTGATACCAACATCAGGGTGATCATGAACGTGTACGCGACACCGTCTCTCTTCATCTCGCCTTCGGTGCGTAACTTCAGCCAGACGAACGCCGAGTTGAACCGCACGGCAAACACTCCCGTTATAGCCCTCAGCTTCGCTGGTCGAGTGGTGGAGAACCTCGCGCGGCCAATCAACCTCACGTTCACGGCGCTGGAGGTAACAAAAATATCATTGTTTGTTTGTTTTACCCAGGTTAGACTCTTCAGTGTGTTTTCTCCGGTCCCATATTAATTAATTGATGCGAACTCCCTTGAATCATTCCAGCCAGTGCTACTTAAAGTGTGCAAACATGCTTTCATAGTTACGCACCCTCGATTCTTACCAAGTACACATTGATAATGTGATAGTGGCGCATACACCAACACACACTCAAACAAACGCACACCCACGATCAAACTCACACACCATCAATAAAAGCACCACTGCCACTATCTTGACCGGAAGGGGCTAATTCCATTGCCTATAACGGTTACGGCAAAACATCTCTTTAAATAGTTTTTATGTTATATAATTACTATGAATAATTGATATAGTCCTATTCAACATTTGTTTCATAATGCGTTGACCGTGAATAAGTTTATATAATATCCTTTCCGTTGTCCAAACTACAGCCTGGCTATATTAATCAGACGTGCGTGTTCTGGGATTTTACAACCAACGACTGGTCTTCGCGCGGTTGCAAACTGATGCCAAGGACTACGACTGCACCGGACAATGAGAACAGTGAGCACCCCTCAAGAGAGACGTACACCTGCTCGTGTAATCATGCCACCAACTTTGCTGTGCTTATGGTATGATGTAATTATCAAAGTGTTACTGTATCAATATACCGTTCAGTAACTGTACATAATCGCTGAATAACCCGTTCAGGACTGATTGATTTTGACATAACATGTATTCTCCATAGACCCAAACCAGAGTATTCTCAGGACCAGACCTGGACAGATTAAACAATAAATTAGGTATATACTTACATAACTAATATAGGTATAGTGGTTGTTTATACGATATGTGCATTTCTATGTTCCATTTATTGTATTCTGCTTGTATAATATAAATTGAGAGTGAACTCGAAATTTACAATTTTGCTAGAAATTATAGGGGAAAGAACACATCATTATGCCAATACAGGTTTCAGGTTGTTCACCATAGTTCAAAATTGTCGGTGGACATTACATTTTGAAGAAACTATCATTATTATTTAAGTCTGTGTTGGTTTTGTTTATAATAAATAATCACATTTGCAGCGGCGCACGAAACGTAGGTAATATTTAAATTCATTGTTGACCATACATTACGAGACAAACGAATATCATCACCGATATTATTTATGAAATAATCAGATGTTGCTTTAGGATAATGAATAGTTTTTATCAGCACTATTTTGACACCTTTTCTGTGGCATTATTATTTATTTTCGTTAGGATATCTACCAATCACCTCCAGTGCTTACATACAGTGTACTGAGCTACATTGGGTGCGCAATATCCATAGTGTGTCTGGTCATCACACTCGCCAATTATCTGTGGAACAGGTAAATGATAATGGATGAAATATGATTAAAATATGTTCAGGGAGGGTGAAGATTATTGCCCGACCATTAGTGGAATAGCCCCTTGGGCATCATTCATAATTCATGTATTCCCCATATCGAGCGCCCCTGATTATAATGTTCTAAAAGTAATGAACATTAACTACTAAATCATGTTACTTGAGAAAAGGTTCTCCCATAAAGAGAGGTAATTGCTATACTCGAATATAAGTTGATTTTACAAGAATATTTATGTTTGTAAAACATTAATCGCATTGTTATTTCCCAGCAAGTGATCGCCAAATAATAACTTGTTAGCCAAACCTCATTCTAATCTTGTAAACCTTCACAACACAACACAAGCTTCGAACCCTTTTCATTAGCTTGACTAATGTATAACAACAACAAATACTGCTACAACTACAACAACAAAATCAACTTTAACAAGATGAACACCTTCACCAATGGCTCAAACAGCTACCTATTCCACAGCTCGAGCCGTCGAATCCTCCAATCAAATACATGTAATACAACTTAATGTATATGTTACAGTTCGCTCCATTAAGTTATGGTTTTGTGAACCATTAACTATCGATTTCTAAAACTAACAACTTTAGATAACAAAGGTGCGAACGGGTTGAACAGAAATGTTCACTGGCTGTTCTTTTGGGTCACAGTAACAGAAGTAGGCCTTTTGCGTTATTCGTAAAACATTGATGAAGAATATATGTCTTTATACAGACATGGGAGATGTTGTACGTTAAAAGTACATATATACTTGAGGCATAATTTGATGGATGCAATAGGCATGATAGGATAATGTACTTTCATCCGTTTCGTCTGCAATTATGGGAATCAAAAAGTAACATACTACTCGGTTAATTTTGATATTTCATACTGAATAAAATAACTGCGGATGGAACACTCTAAAATCCATATGTGTGTCACGCTGTCGATACGCTACGTTTCTTATTATGGTTGGGTTACGTGCGATAAGAGACGTTTCAGAGATGACATCTTGTTCACACTTTGTGCAACTTCAATGAATTCAAAGATGCATACATACATATTTACCTTGTGTTACACTCTTCCTGCTCGTTTTTTGTTTTCATTCTGTAAATAAAGTAAACTTCGGAGTCGCCAGACCCATCAGATTTTCATCTGCTTGTGCGTCACACTGCTCTGTCTCTACGTCACCTATCTCGTCATGGTCGGGGTAGACACGATGAGGAACGAAGCCGAGGTCATGTCTGGCGCATGCGGGCTGCTGGCGGCGCTCGTTCACTACTTCGTTCTGTCTTCCATTGCCTGGATGGGCGTCGAGGGGGTGAATATGTACCTCCTTCTCGTCCGTGTTCTCAACTCCTACGTCCCGAACTTCATGGTCAAGGCGGCCATGGCTGCTTGGGGTGAGTTTGTCCATTTATGTTGCAGTAGAAGTAGTAGCTCCGGCAAACTGATAGACAGGCTTTTTGGTCATGTTTTTTGTTGGTAAAGAAAATATGAAATATGCAAGGGATAGTTTATGCTCTATCATAAATTAGTATTATTGTATGTGTTTCATTATTAGGTATTCCCGCCTTAATCGTCATCCTAACCGGAGCCATAGCCAACAAGAACTACGCAAACGAAGACATGTAAGTACCTGTAGTAATTGAATTGTCTGATTAACTGTGCAAATGTAAGTGCACTGATTGTTTCCTATTGACAATTATGCAGTGTCAACTCAAGACCTGTTCATTAAAATGTTGTTTGTTTACCTATTTTTTTAAGGTTAATGCGTGTTGATTGCCTTCTAGGCACTGAAAGGTTGGTATATAGTCACCTTCATCTTTTTAACTGCATTATATATTTCTTAATGTATATAAATCACAAATTTAGTGATACTAATTCAGGTTGGTTTTGCATAGTACATAATTATAATCCTTTTGAAATAAGAATAAATCCTAACATTTTAGTGATTAAAGGGACTTAGTAACATTGTCCAAATCCTCAAAATAAATTGTTCATTCTAGCGGTTCCCTCATACCTTGTTGTATTCGTATTAACAATAAAATCATGGGACAGGTTTCGGTTTTTCAAATTTCCCTTTCGTTACAAAGATATGTACGATCGAAGTATTCAGATAAGAAAAACTCCGGGCGAGTTTTTCTTCTGTGTACAAAGTGAGTGCAGTGAGTTATTGAATATCATTTTTCATTTTTGCTCATTACTTGGCCATGCAATGTCCATTTGACTTAAAATGTTCACACAATACCCTGTGGACATATGAGATAACAATAATATGCATTGCATTACCCATTCATCACTTTTTGCACATGTCAACAAAGTTACTAGATCCCTTTAACTTTTCTCTCAAATCATAATCATCCCGTTCGCAGTTGTTTCCTGAAGTTCTGGTCGCAGATCGGTGGGCTCCTGATCCCCGTGGCCATCATTCTTATCATCAATGCCGTCATCTTCGTGCTCGTCGTCCGTCAGCTGGAAAAGTCGGCCAGGGTGAGCGGGAAGGTAAGAAAGGACAAGGATGGCGAGCGACGGGAGACGGTGGAACGCATCCAGAACGCCGTCACCATCTTGGTTCTGCTCGGTCTGACCTGGATCAGTGGTTATCTCCTTCTCATCAGGGAAATAAGTCAGGTATTTTTATTAAGGGTTTTATGCAAATAATGACAAAGTCATTTCTTACAAGCCACATCTTGTTTCAAAAAAAGTAATGTGTTTTTTTAAAGATACTATTTTGTTCATATGAGGGGTGCTCAAAAGAATTGAAATTGACACAAATTCTTAAGTCTGTTTGTGCGCATAAACACTCCATAATGTATCAAATCACTAGAATATCCTAGTGTGTCGCAATATTTCATTTTTATGATTTGGGAATTTTTAAATTCTCCATAGCATAATCCCATCTTTGTTGCGATATATTACTTGTTATACTTCTTATAATTCAACCGAAGTAATATTCAAAAATACTTCACCCTTCGAAAAGGGTCTGACATCTTGCAATCCCCCCCCCCCCCCCACAATAATTTGTCCAAAAAAAAAAAAAAAAAAAAACATAATTGAAGGTCTTACACTAAATAAAGAAATACATAAGGTATGCCCCTAATAATGTTCGTGCCCTCCAATCAGTTCGACCACGCTACGACATTGTGCGCAGTGCATTCCTAATTTCCTAAATTAGCTCAGCTTTATATTTGACTTTACAAGGGTTTCCTGCTTAACAACAAGTACGTATATTCACCTTCAAAATTATCTCTGTACAATTCTTATCTTTTATCACTATTCCGCAAATCATCAAGCGAGTTAACGAGTTAGGAATGCATGCTATATTCAAATATGCTAATGTACACACCGTTGGAATACTTTCAATGTATGTAATCTCTCCTCAGATCATGCAGGCGGTGTTCATAGTCTTCAACTCCTTCCAGGGGCTCTTCATCTTCCTGCTGCACTGCGTGCGCAAGCCAATCATCCGCAAGCAGTGGGGCCTGCGCTGTGCCGCGTGCGGGGACGGAGAGAATAGCCAAACAAACACGACTAAGAGTTCGAGCGGGTCTGGTAACCCGGGGTCTAAGGGGACTGCGATCACCAAGATCGTAAATATGACCAGCCATAACAGTCCCAGTGACACCTTCACATCATCCCAGACGGATGGCCCGACGTCAGAGGTGTTTGACAATCCCACGTATGGAGGCGAATCTGCACTGTCGATTACAGATGAGAGTCACCCCTAATAAAGCAAGAGAATGCCCGCCGGTCTTTGTTATATATTATAGAGTGCCGAAATATTTCGACACAGCTATTTATATGCAAGAGTAATGGTTCTAAACAATGCCAGGCAAGTCGGAAATGTGTGACTTAGCGGTTGATAATAGGGCAATCATCCGGCTCCAACGTCCTACCAAACGCCCGAAGGAGAGGACAAGTTGTTTAGAACCATTTCTATCTCATATGAAAAGAATGAGACGTCACTTCTTCGGTACTATTCTCTTTAGTACTTTGTTTAGAACATCGGATCCATTACATCAAATAAACTAGCTACTATGCATACTTATACACATAATAAACGAGAATAAGATTATACGTACGGTACAGATCATCAAAAACTGCCTGAAGTTGCATAAAATAACAAAATAGTGTTGGCTTTAATTTTGCACATGAGTGCTTGTACTAAGTATATTAAATTAACTCAATACATCCATATTGGTACATATGTTGGTTTATCTAAATACGAGATTTCATTCCAGTATAAATTCCCGCTAAAGTATTATTTTATTGTTTACAGCAACATTTATCTGCAGTAATGAGGGAGTAATAATGATTGTGTAGCCATTTCAGTCTAAATGAAACTCTTCTGCATCCATATAGCATTATTTACGTTAGCTTTAAACCAACTCTGTTAGGGACAATCAATCATGAATTTATTGATATACCCCACACACACGAACATAAATCAATAAATATTCAATTTCGGTGGGTGCACGTTTTGTTTACGACCTCATTTTCTTCATCGTATAAATGTATAATTGTATAATTTGTATAAGCACTCAATAAAAACAGATAAATTACGCCATACAAAAAAAAACAGATGCATAGTGCGATGCAAGTGTAGATTCACCTCATCTCCTCTCCTTCGTATGATGATGATGATGATGAATCCTATCATCATCATCAGCAGCAGCATCATCATCATCATCATCAACATCTTCATCATCATCATCATCATCATCATCATCATCATCATCATTATCATTATGATCAGCATCATTGTGTTTATAGGTCAAGCCTCTAGATCAGTTGGAAATGATCACGGAGTGTCATAATCAAATATAAAATATTACATTCTGTTGTTATGATTATAAATACCTGAATATAATTTTAACAGATTATGTTTGATTTAATTGTATTTAATGAGCTCATACCGACTTATAGCGATTTGATTGAAAAGTATTTTGTATTGTGGATAGAAGATGTACATGTATTCAGCTGATGTCATTTTTTCTGAACCTGTTTTTGGAATGTGGTGTCCAGAAGGATTTATACTTGAGATTTTGGAAATTTGTCGTGTTGTGTAAATTGAAAATGTTTACACAGAAATGTACTTGGCTTCATCACTCATTAGTATATAATTCAATGTAATAACGTCATTTAAGGAGGAATGCAGCATTTTAGTAGTAATTGCTTTACTTACTCCAGAAAGTTTGGCTCAGTAACATCCAGTTAAATGCTCTATTACCTTTTCGTATATTCTGGTTTGCAGTATTGAATGTTTATAATCTTGAATTTCATCATGGTTTTGTCATCGATTATTTGATTATATTTTGTTTGTTCATACCCATGTCCGCGTAACTTTGTTCCATAATTCAGAAAAAGCAACGTATACTCTTGCTTAGAATAAGGTCACTTGTTCATATATACGTAAATGAATTATGTATGTAATAATGTGTACGATAATTAAATGAAACTTAATTATTAGCAACTGCTTTACTTACCATGAAAGTTGCGTTTAGGGTTACTTCTAGTTACTTATTATACTAGTTTTTCATATCTTTTAATGTGGGATCTATATTGAATGTTAGATTCAATGGTCTAATATCGATTGTTCGAGAGATTTTGATTTTAGTATACCCAGATTCATGAAACTCTGTTTCATTATTCAGAAAAGACAGATTATATTAATTATACATGTACTTAGTTCATTCATTGCATGGATGTAAACGAATGATTTATTATGTATTAGCACTAGCAATGCCTCCACCATCGCATGCATCTGATGAACTTTTAAACACAGTATACATGTTGCTGTATAATATGATGTTTCAGGTCCAATAAAGGGTTATCTTGAAGATATATTGGGGTTTATAGTTAGAAATCAAATAATTCATGATATTATAATAATATTATAATAGTATCATATTATGATTGAAAACTGGGTCACCGATATGTGATACCGAATGTGTCGTCACAGCTATGTATTGTAATGGGTAATTGTTCCAAACAATGTCAGGCAAGTCGGGAATATGTGACCTATCGTTTGATAATAAGGCAATCATCCAGCTCCCAAACGTACTACCCAAAGCCCGAATGAGAGGGGAAAATGTTTAGAACCATTTCTATCTCATATGAAAAGAATGAGACTAATTCACTACTTCGGTACTATTCCCTTTAGTACTTTGCTCAGAACTTCGGATCCATTACATCAACTTAACTAGCTACTATGCCTATTAACCATGTTAACAGGATAACCGATAATACTATTATACGTACGGTATGCCTGAAGTTGCATAAATTAACAAAATAGTGTATGCTTTATCATTGTCTATAAATAATTTACGCGTAAAAGCAGCTTAGAACACCTGTATCCACTCAATAACTGCAAAAAAATGGTTACTTTGAAATTACATTAACGTCTTACTAGCTTAAAGATATGAGTGATTGTATTATGTAGATTAAATTAACTCAATACATCCATGTTGATACAAATGTTGGTTTATCTAAATACGAGATTTCACCCCAGTGTAAATTCCCACTAAAGTATTATTGTATTGTTCACAGCAACATTTATCTGCAGAATTAAGGGAGTAATAATGCCTGTGTATCCATTCCAGTCTAAATTAAAGTTTTCTGCATCCATATAGTATTCTTTAAGTTAGCTTTAAACCAACTCTGTTAGGAACAATCAATCATAAATTCATTGATATACCCCACACACACGAACATAAATCAATAAATATTAAAGTTAGGTGGTTGCACGTTTTGTTTACGACCTCATTTTCTTTATCGTATAATTGTATATTGTATTTGTATAAGCACTCAATAAAAGAGATAAATGACACCATAAAAAAAAGCAGATGCATAGTGCCATGCAAGTGTAGATTCACCTCATCTTCTCTCCTTCTTATGGTGATGATTATGATGAATCATATCATCATCATCATCATCATCATCATCATCATCATCATCAACTTCATCAACATCTTCCTCATCATCATCATCATTGTTTTTTTATAATTCAAGACTACAGATCAGTTGGAAATTTAAAATTGGAAATTATCACGGATGGTCATCAAATAAATAATATTCAATTATGTTGTTAGGAATATACATTACTGGATATAATTGGAACAGATTATGTTTGATTTTATTGTATTTAATGAGCTCACACCGACTTATATAGCGATTTGATTGAAAAGTATTAATATTTTTTTTTTTTTGGTAGAAGATGTACGTGTATTTAGCTGATGTCATTTGTATGAACCTGTTTTGGGAATGTGGTGTCCAGAAGGATTTTGGAAAGTTGTCGTGTTGTGTTAATTGAAAATGTTTACTCAGAATTGTGCTTGGCTTCATCACTTATTAGTATATCATTAAATGGAATTACGTAGTTCAAGGAGGAATGCAGCATTTCAGTAGTAATTGCTTTACTTACTCCAGAAAGTTTAGCTCAGTACCATTCAGTTTAATGCTCTATTACTTGTTCGTATATATTCTAGTTTGCGGTATTGAATGTTTATAATCTTGAATTTCATCATGGTTTTTTCATCGATTATTTGATTTTATAAAACGGCTCCGGTAAATTCAGTAACGTGATTGGCTAATACCGATCACGTGGGCATTGATTACTTTTCACCAACTGCACACCGTGCCGATACTGTGCAACCATCGTGCCGATAGTGCGCAACCATCGTGCCGAAGGTGTGCAACCCCGTGACGTCACAATGCTTGTTTACATAGTTCTACGAAGACAAACTTGCGAAAGTGATAAAAAGAAGATAGAAAATGCTTCGTTTTGTAAATTATCTGTCCTGTAGTAAATAAATCTTAGCAGTTTCGTAAATTATATGGTATGTGGTTTGATATTGGTAAGTTTGGAATGGAAATAATGGATAATTATCACTTTTACGGGAAATTTTCGGTAATTTCACATCGACTGCATTTGATCTGCTGAGCTGCAGAGTCAAATTCAGAGAAGCGAGTGCAGTAGTGATGATAAATTTTGTAAATTGATAATAAATTCATACTTTAGAGAGTAGATATACTGGGTTACTAATTGTGGCTAGTCTGTTTTCAATAATCCATCAAAATATACAATTCCGTGGTTGAGCTCGTTTTATAAAACAAATAATATTACGGTCTTATTATCGTGCGTCTTGTAAATGCATCGCACTCTCGGCCTTGTTAGCTGTGCGTTGCGCACTCGGCTTACGCCTCGTGCGCAACGCACAACTAACATAGCCTCGCGTGCGATGCATTTACACAACGCACTATATACCGTGTATTATTTGTATAATATTGTGTTTGTTCATACCCATGTCCGCGTAACTTTGTTTCATTATTCAGAAAAGGCGACGCATAATCTTGCTTAGAAAAAGGTCACTTATTCATATATATATAAATGAATTATGTATGTAATAATGTGTACGATAATTAAATGCAACTTAATTATTAGTAATTGCTTTACTTACCCTGAAAGTTGTTTTTAAAGTTACTTCTAGTTACTTATTATACTAGTTTTTCATATCTTTTAATGTGGGATCTATATTGAATGTTAGATTCAATGGTTTAATTTCGATTGTTCGAGAGATTGTGATTTTAGTATACCCAGATCCATGAAACTCTGTTTCACTATTCAGAAAAGACAGATTATATTAATTATACATGTACTTAGTTCATTCATTGCATGGATGTAAACGAATGATTTATTATGTATTAGCACTAGCAATGCCTCCACCATCTCATGCGCATCTGATGAACTTATAAACACAGTATACATGTTGCTGTATTTGATGTTTCAGGTCCAATAAAGGGTTATCTTGAAGATATATTGGGGTTTATAGTTAGAAATGAAATAATTCATATTATAATATGATTGTAAACTGGATCACTGATATGTATAATTAGTAACCAAACGAAACAGGACTCTGTGTTGTATTATATCCAAGTATCGAGAAGTATACTCTCTACAATCATACTTGACATGTAAGTCCATTATCATAACGGCAATATGTTCTTTAAAAAATAGCAAATCGTAACAAACATGGTTTGTTTGATCCTTCCTAGGATGCAAAAAGCACCCCCCCCCCCCCCACATCCACGAGACCTGAGCCCTATCGCGTCAAAGTTTGGCATGAGCAAATTATGCTCATGTATTCCACAAGACCCAATCAATATTAAATCAAACAAATTAGAGCTAATTAGTCTCACGCAAATGTGTTGATGTATGGTTTCGATAGCTTGTTTTAAATAATTGCTAGTATGTGTATGGACTTGCAAATGTTTCGAAAGGTGATTCTGAGGATAAGCTAATACTTTGCACAATTAATGAGTAATTAAAACTCTTCCGAAGGGGGAAATACACAAGCATATTTAGTTTTAAAAAGAAAAGGGTTTAAAAACGACGTGGTGTCTCACGCAAATGTGTTGATGTATGGTTTCGATAGCTTGTTTTAAATAATTGCTAGTATGTGTATGGACTTGCAAATGTTTCGAAAGCATATTTAGTTTTAAAAAGAAAAGGGTTTAAAAACGACGTGGTGTGAGAATGTCATCTCCAGTCTCTTTTAGAATTAAAGAAATGTCATGTTTCCTCTTGTGTGCTAAAAGTGCACCAATTATGTTAAATGGTATAATAAGAGTCTTCACAGACTGGTAAGAACTCAAATGTCAAAGATGGTCCTTGGTCGCTTTAAAAGTCTTGTTTGTGGCGGAGGCATAGGGCTTGCATTTTAAGCATGATTACAAATTTTAATAATATTATCATATATAAATGTTTTGCGGAGGAATGGGGTTTGCATTTTTGCATATAATCAATACAGTTTATGGTATTCACATATATTTGTAAGCAGAATAAACGTATTCATTCGCTCGTGATTGCAGAATGAATACAATTTGGACATGGGATATATGCATGTCTAAGTTAATTTTATTTGGGGGCCATTTTGTTCAAGTGTGTGTGTGGGTGTGTTCTGAATGTGTATACGCGTGTATGTTCCCCTCTAAATGATTTATGTTACACTTTAACAATTAAATCGAGATAATATAAAACAGAACATTACAGTGTAGTACAACAATTTAAATCGAATTCTAATAAAAAATGAACGCAAATTGACGAAATTGCTTTCGCTTGTATTTGTTCAGCAACTGTGACCGACGATTTCGAATTGTATAATTGACGATAATGTGTGACAAATAACTAAATTGAGTGGTCTTTTTGTTAGATTGATCAACAAAATACAAAATTAAAGTTAGGATTTCCGCTCTATTATTTTCTCGTGACGAAATTGAAGTACAAATTTATAAAATTGAATGAAAAAAGTGGTAAAATGAACGGGAAAACCTACATTCATACATATTACATCACAATAAAAAATTAAATGGTCATGATGGTAGAAATAAATTTAATGCATGAGGGCGCTACTTAGTCCTTTTGAAACATATTTTTCAGTAACTCATAGAAAAATTAGCAGACATATTGTAAAAAAACAGGCCTCTTCGTATATTTCAGAATTGTGTATGCTTTGTAATGTTTGTTTTATGAAATTGCATATCATGGTTGCATTTATTACCCACAATATGTATTCAACGACTCTTTCAAGGAGACCTATGCACCTTAAAATCACGGACACCTTCGTTCTTCTGGGAAGTCTCTAAAAGAAACAGATTTTTTACCTAAAAGTGCCATCAAACAACAGTTGCCGCTCTGACCTGGTTAACAAAGACGACTGCGTATATACATGTAGGTCTTACAAAACTAAAATGTATGGATGATTAAATTGAATGCGTTTGTATTGTTTGTTTTTCAAGAGTGCATTACTTTTAAATTTCTTCAACTTGATTTTCTCTATTTCACACACAACGAAATTTAACCTACCTCCACCTCTCAGCCATAATTTAACTGTCACTTTAATGTTACAAAATATTACGGTTACGGATCGGCAATGCTTTGCATACTCATCAGACATCAACATAATATATGATAATGCGTCTTTGGACAATTGCATAGCATTGTTGTGGGCATTAGTGTTTAGCTAGTTCACGCGCACGTTCACGTTCGCGTCTTGCGCCTTTTCGTGAAACAGGTCACCCTAGTCTACGAAGTGTTGGGTTACGTGACCCAACAGTTTGTTGACATACTATATGCAATCCACGAAAGCTCACGTAAATTGGGCGCTTGCGTTAAAATAAATTATGTCAATTGTCATTGAGAAGATACTAATTCCCGGTTTAAATTCAACAGAGTATTAGAACCAGTCCTACATACCGACTACAAGTAGCTAGTTCGGGTGTCAAATAAATTAATTTATTTAATTGAATGATTGATTGATTGGTTTGATTGATTGATTGATTGATTGATTGATTGATTGATTGATTGATTGATTGATTGATTGATTGATTGATTGATTGACTAAGATCGCGGAAACTTCTGGCGTAATGCGGAGTAAATGGTCAGCTGCGTATAGCAGCGGTCAGCTGCAAGTCAACATTTGTCAAAATTCACGCACGACACTCGTGACACGTCTTTAGAATTATTCTAATAACAAGCGAACTAATGAGAATGGTATGGTTGTACATTGACTAAATGACAGAACTGCATATTATTGTCTCAGATTATTCTGAATTATGCACAGAAATATCATAAACATAATGATTGAAATGATTTGATAAGGGGTTTCGACATTTTTTAACCCTTTTGTCCATGTATGTCAAGTGCTTGCAATTTTAAAAATCTTGATTAAACACTCACGTCACGGTTTGGTAAACGCGACTATTCGTGTTTTACCGGCGTGGAAAACAACGAATGGTAGGCCCTACACTTCGTAAATTAGAGTCACCTGTTTTACGAAATAGCGCAAGATGTGAACGTGATACGTGATACGTGACTATTTGTTGCAAGCCCTTCATTTTGGTAATAACAGGGATTATAAAATGATCTTAAGCTCAACGGCCAGTAGCCTACTAAATTGATCAACTTAATCTAGACAGAAAGAGATACCAGTAACCTGTTAAATTGTTTGAGATAATGAATATGAACAACTAGTTCCCATCTATTCTCATCTACAGCTCTGTCTTTGGTCGGACTTTGAGGTAGCGTGCGATGCCATCAATGTTCTGGATCTTGGCCTTGTGAGCAACCAGCCTGGTGAATGGGGTGACAACCTCGGGCATGCTATCAGTAAGGATGTCGACGATGTTGCAGACAGCGAGGTCGGCCAGTGTGAGTTAAAATAAGACGTTATTTTTGGTTTATACATGCTTCATTCAATCATAAACAAAAGGCATGTACAAAAATCAACCCAGGCTATCCACTGCAATACAGCAGTGGAATTCATGTACAACGTATACATGAACATATTATAACATTAAGACGATTTGGTAGTCAGCCTTTACTTGTTAAAACGATGAATGAAAAATTATATTGATGAAAATCTTATTCTAGACGCAACTGACAGATATATTAACCCCAGGATGACTACATTGTTTGGCTTCTTTTGATCCAAAATCGTATACATCAAATTTCAACAAAGCCCGAGATGCTTTCAGAACAAATCACAAATCAACTTACACCGGATCCGACGATGAAGCCAGATGAACTCTTCTCAAGTTTCTTCTCGAGGAAGGAGAGGAACAAGGGTCCCTTGACTTCTAGATAGTTCTTTCTCGACTCTTCCTGAAAACAAAAACAGAACAAGGAAAATATTAATTACAAACAACACACTCAAGTATTACAGTTTACTTTTGTGTTGCTCCCCCGTTTTTGCTCAGATTTTCGCTCATGATTCCTCTTTTTCAGCAAACATGAAATGTCTGGGGTTGAATTTCCCTTTAATGGTGGTAATCCCATTAACTCGTTCAATGATCATGTTCGTCAGTAGCGATTCAAATGTATTAGAAACCCATAATGATAAGAAATCAACTAGGTGGAAAGTATTCAATTGCGCCATGGACAGTCAGGACCACTTTCGCAAAACCGCTATCGGCCAAAATAGCGGAAAAGCACTATTCCGCGATTATCACGTGACACGCAGTATTGCGTCATTTTCGGTTCCACGTGTTGTGGCAATGGGGATATTTGTGCAACGACTACATTCAATTAAATTACATTTTTTTTCGCCCAATGTTCTGGACAGATCATCTAAATAGTAAATGTGTAGCATCCTTGATAAATAAACTAATGGTGTGTAGTTTGTATAAATGATCTGGCCAGAACATTTTAAGAAAATCTTGCTCGATTATGCGGGTTCGTTTTTCAAATAAACGGTTGATTCGAGCATAGACTTACGCGACAGGTGTTTGATGCCGTACGAACTAGTACGGTGCGAAATAACGAGAGAAAAGGAGGGAGCGTGTGAGAGAGGCGTATAGCTCGGCAAGATAAGAGAACGGCAAGATAAACTTAGCACGCGGAAGGCGAGAATGGCGGACACAAAGCTGCATATATGTAAAAAACGGCTGTACAAAATTCTATTTTGTTTCGATCACCGATAGTATCGCATGGTACTATCGCCACGATATATGCGCCATCTAGCGACATTGATTGGAGAATAGTGGGAAACCGCTATTTTCACGATAGTGGAAAAGCGAAAGTGGTCCTGACTGATGGAGATGTACTCTAACCAATCAGAGATTACCTCCCATTCTTATTTCACACTGGAGACGTGGATTCTACTATATATAAACCCCTCAAAAAAGTTCGGAAACTCAACTTTGATCGATTATATCACTCTTATTGTCAAATTGTATTTTGTGGTTTTAGTGTCATTACAATCCATGATCATTTCCCTTTAAAATGGTACATTATTTGTCATTTATTTCAAATCTGGGAATACGCAGTGCGTTTCAGAATGGAGGAGGGTCAGAAGTCAAATGTCGCAAAATGGGCCGAAAGTATTCAGTTGGGAAATTTGCCTCTTGTATCGTATTTGTTAATGTTCAAGTTGTATCGAAGATTGAAGCGTGTTAAATGATTTAAACTTATCAAATTTGGTATCATTTTAAAGCCCATGTGTCTATCTTTTAAATACGGTTATGTCCGTAACAATTTTATTAACAGGTTAAGTATGGTACAGCTGAATATGGGGGAAGGCCGAAAGTGAATGTTGCAAAATGCATTTCTTTTTGTGAAATTGAAGGCGTTGCATCGAAAAACGACTATTGAAGGTGATGTTTTGGGTTTTAAATTGCATAATCATCAGTCAATTTAGCATCATGTGAAAGCGTGTTTATTTTTCCTTAAAATCATGTCACACCTGTAATAATTATGCTATTGGGGTGTGTGCAGTAAAACCGGATATGGGGGTCTTAACATGCTATGAATTTAAGACCGTGGCTTCTTGTTTCAAGATTCCGGTAAGATATTGTTGTATTAATCATAACTCTATCATCATTACGTTTTGCACTATCGGAAAGCTCGTTAATGTATCTTTAATATGATATCTCATTTGCCATGATGATGCTGAATATGAGTGTGCAATACAGGAAACTCACAAACTTGATGTATTGAAAATGCTTCAAATTTCTCTAAACCTACGCAAACTGACCAGAACTGTCATATAAGCGCCCTCTATGACCGTGTAGGTATGCCCTTATTACCACATATCAAACGGTAGAGAGTCGACATTGCAACATGTCATTTTGAGCCCCATACATTTAGAGGTACTACACACACCTCAATCACATATCCACTATGAATGGGGCATTATTTTATTGACAAATTAACACGCTTCAACATAATGTTGAATTTCATAATGATGTAATGATGTAAGTAAAGTACTAAGATATCCCCACAAAAATTCGTTTTTGGATGCAACGCCTTCA
Organism: Echinarachnius parma; assembly: GCA_037951105.1. Classification (NCBI taxonomy): domain Eukaryota; kingdom Metazoa; phylum Echinodermata; class Echinoidea; order Clypeasteroida; family Echinarachniidae; genus Echinarachnius; species Echinarachnius parma. The sequence continues at coordinate 185,582 of JBAMJV010003788.1, read as the reverse complement.
ATTTCACACAATCAAATGCATTTTGCTTACATTTTGCTGTCGATCCTCCCCAATATTCACCTTAATTGCACCTACCCGGCTTTTTGTGACATTTCACTTCTGACTTTCCCCCATTCTCAAATATACTGCGCATACCTCGTGCTCGTGATGTCTACGAATTTGGTATCATTTTAAAGAGGTATACACACTCTTTTAAATGATACCAAATATAACCATTATGATTTCATAATAAAATAGATATAATCGATCAAACTGGAGTGTTTTTTTTTTTCCGAACTTTTTTTGAGGGGTTTATTTAAAGGGGACCACCAGGCAAAGAACAACACATAGTGATATGTTTTGGTACCGTTTTGTGATATCAAATAGATACCCAACATTTTCAAAGGGTTGTGTAATTCATAAACAAAACAATTAATTTCCACCACTTACGGAACCACTACTATTTCCTGGTTCCGCGTACGTTTAGAGACAATATAATCCCGGGCGATTCGTTCGCTCTGGACAAAATAGTCTCGTACATGCAGACCCGTGAACGCATGCTTTAGAATGGTGATGCGTATTCCAATTTGTTTTTCTTTCTGGTAACATATTTGTGTGAACTTGTTGATGCAATGGAATACTAAAGATGTTACCTTTCATTTATAAGAATATTATTTTTGGGTGGTTTTACCTTTTAAGTTTAATTGATTTGTTCTTTTAAAAAACACATGATGCAAATTCATTACTGACTAAGTGCGCTTTATCTCATCTTAGGCGCTGGAAAGTCTCGAAAGAATGCTGCGTGTATAGGTCAGGGGCTGTCATTAGTTTTATGTGCGTGTGTTGATGTTAATTACTGCAGTTAAAGGGGTAGTTTAGTTTTGGTAGAGAGGGCGCTGCACATCGCAATTTTGTTGTGAGGTAATGAAAAACTGAGTGTCGAATTTGAGAGAACATGCAATTTTAATGGCAGAATAAACTTTATTTGGTAAAAATCGACCCAGAAACGGCTGAAATATCAATAAATATATCTGATCTTATAATTATTTGGGGCCAAAATAATTAGATGATTTTTTGAAAAAATTTTAAAAATGCTTGCACTTTTTCAAACAATTTTAAAAGCGTTTTTTAAATGGTTGTTGATGATCTCGCTATTTAATCATTATATCAACAAAACATCACATGCATAATTTTGGTTGAAAATGGTTGAAACCAATGCCTTTTAAAAAAGCGCCCTCTTGTCTTTTAATGGCTCTTTTTGAATGATAACAGGCGTTTTACTTGGTCGTTTGTAATTTTGTATACCTTTCGAGCATGGTGGAGTTATAACTATTAGTTTATAATGTTACTGTGCAGGTTTTGGCTACTAAAGTTCAGCCTTACCCAAACTAAACTACCCCTTTAAAGAGTACATCATAATTTAATTTATTCGCTCTCACAAACATGAACTTCTTGGAGTTGAGTTCATATAGTAATATATAATACCAATGAATATTGGTCTTACTTTGACCAGAAAATGCGTATAGGATAACCATTCATATATGTATATGGCATTAGTGTATATATTACGCCCCAACCGGTTACTTTTCATGAAGGAATGTTCTATGAATTTTTAAAAATGGTCTCAAACCTTCTTCACAGGGTCTTGTTCCTGGTACCACCATGGTCTGGCATATTCTATCAGATCGTCAACTGTTTCCGTTATTTCATCGATATAAGTTGTTGCTGCCATACAGTCCTGGGGAGAGGGAAAAACAAACGGTGCTTTAATGAGGATGAACTAATCATGACAAATTTTTAAATTTTGGAATAAAGATTAAAGGTATGGTGAAATCCCGGCTTTGATTCAGGTTTATAGCTTTAAATATGTGCTTATATTGATATACCACACTCTTTTTTTCAAAGAAATCTTTAAGTTGGGCAAAAAAGGTAAATTTCATGCATTTTTTTGCTTGTTTTCGCATCGGCGTTCCATGCTGCTAAAAAAGTTATTTATAGCAGAGCGGGAATGTGCGCACGTGCAACCCGGATCATGACATCACAAGCAGACCGCAACACGGAGGAACGTGCATGGTTTACATGCAGAGCCTATGACTTGCTAGTAAAACAAACTCGTTTTTGCTTGTAAATTGAGGCTTAAAGGGGTAGTTTAGTTTTGGTAAGGCTGAACTTTAGTAACCAAACCTGGACAATAACCTTAAACACTAATAGTAATAACTCCACTATGCTCGAAAAGTATACAAACTTGCAAAATGACTAAGTAAAAAGCATGTTATCATTCAAAAAGAGCCATTTTGATCACGAGAGGGCGCTTTTTTAAAGGCGTCAGTTTCAACCATTTTCCATACACAATAATGCATGTGATGTTTTATTACCAGACTGATTTTATAGAGAGAACATCAACAACTACTTAAATAACACTTTCGAAATTTTTTGAAAAAGTGGAAGCATTTTTTGAATTTTTTGAAAAAACCGTTAATTATTTGGGCCCCAAATAATTATAAGATCAGATACATTTATTGATATTTCAGCCGTTTGTGGGCCGATTTCGACCAAATAAAGTTTATTCTGCCATTAAAATTGCATGTTCTTTCAAATTTGACACTCAGTTTTTAATTACCTCACAAAAAAATTGCGATGTGCAGCGCCCTCTCTACCAAAACTAAACTACCCCTTTAACTGAACATTCCTAAGAAATGAATTATAGCAGCTTGCAGCAACACATCTGAGTGTAGATCGTCCATGATATAAACTTTAACAAATGTTTGCAAATATTGACAAAAATCGAAATAATATCTCTCTGTCAACGTGAGTATTGCACTCAGCGTGTTCGTCTATGACCGAGCTATACTGCGATTGCCTGCATGTGACGTCACAAAGATGACGTAATTTTTCTTCGCCTGGACTCAATTTGTTACGGGAATTACTAACGTGAATTTAAAAGTTGATTTTGTTTTATTTTACTGGGTTTTCCGACGCGGAAAATATGTTTTTATTAGTAATCTTCATGACAATCTACCTTAGATACAGTTAAACACAATTTATAGGTAGTTTTCTTGTCAGCCAACCTTTAAAGGGGTAGTTTAGTTTTGGTAGGGCTGAACTTTAGTAGCCAAAACCTGCACAGTAACATTATAAACTAATAGTTATAACTCCACCATGCTCGAAAGGTATACAAAATTACAAACGACTAAGTAAAAAGCCTGTTATCAGTCAAAAAGTGCCATTAAAACACAAGAGGGCGCTTTTTAAAAAGGCATTGGTTTCAACCATTGTTCATACAAAATTATGCATGTGGTGTTTTATTGATATAATGATTAAATAGCGAGATCATCAACAACTATTTAAAAAACGCTTTTGAAATTTTTTGAAAAAGTGCAAGCATTTTTAAATTTTTTTCTAAAAATCATCTAATTATTTGGGCCCCAAATAATTATAAGATCAGATAGATTTATTGATATTTCAGCCGTTTCTGGGTCGATTTTGACCAAATAAAGTTTATTCTGCCATTCAAATTGCATGTTCTCTCAAATTCGACACTCAGTTTTTCATTACCTCACAAAAAAATTGTGATGTGCAGCGCCCTCTCTACCAAAACTAAACTACCCCTTTAAACAACTTGAGCTTTCGAGCAGAAACCATCCGCTGTTTTACTCTCTATTTACAATTGAAATCTCAAGCTTTAAATGTATGGTGAAATCCCGGCTTTGATTCAGGTTTATAGCTTTAAATATGTGCCTATATTGATATACCACTCTCTTTTTTTTAAATAAATCCTTAAGTTGGGCAAAAAAGGTAAATTTCATGCAACTCTTTTGCTTGTTTTCTCATCGGCGTTCCATGCTGCTAAAAAAGTTATTGATAGCGGGGCGGGAATGTGCGCACGTGCCACCCGGATCATGACATCACAAGCAGACCGCAACACGGAGGAACGTGCATGGTTTGCATGCATACCTTATGACTTGCTAGTAAAACAAACTCGTTTTTGCTTGTAAATTGAGGCTTAACTGAAAATTCCTAAGAAATGAATTATAGCAGCTTGCAGCAACACATCTGAGTGTAGATCGTCCATGATATAAACTTTTGCAAATGTTTGCAAATATTGAAGAAAATCGAAATAATATCTCTCTGTCAACGTGATTATTGCACTCAGCGTGTACGTCTATGACCGAGATATACTGCGATTGCCTGCATGTGACGTCACAAAGATGACGTCATTTTTCTTCGCCCGGATTCAATTTTTTTACGGGGATTACTAAAGTGAATTTAAAAGTTGATTTTTTTTATTTTACTGGGTTTTCCGACGCGGAAAATATGTTTTTATTAGTAATCTTCATAAAAATCTACCTTAGATACAGTACAACACAATTTGTAGGTAGTTTTTTTGTCAGCCAACCTTTAAGTTGATAATTCCAATCCTAGTACTTGGAACATAACAAAAAAAGCAATTACTAAACATAAGGGCAACATTACACGATATTATTGTAAACAAAGTTGACGTTAAAACACTCAAGTAAAGGATGTAGTCTATCAGATCTTCAACCGTTTTTGTTATTTGGTCAAAGGCGATACTTCCCGGAAGTATTATGAATCAAACATTAACTATTTATTTTTGTTTAACGTATTCCTTGGGTTTATGAATAGACAAAAGTGTACTTTAAAGAAATACTGATTTTGATCTTAAAGATAGTAGCGTACAGTTTTGGTCAAACAGAATTTTAGTAACTAAAATTGGAAAGTTATCATTAAAAAGTAACAGGTATAATTCAATCGATACTTGAATGGCAGTAAAACATATACACGGTTAAGTTACAGGGCTATTTCCAAGCACAAGTGAAAACACATTTCTTCTTCGTTTGACTTAAGTCATGTACAACTTACATATTACTTAACCCATTGCCGTAGCCTTATGAGCCTTGTATGATAACTATGGGATTGCAAAATCTAGAACTTTGTATTTTTACTTCCAAGATTATCTCATTTACAAACCATATTCCCGGGCTACAAAACGCATGATGGCTTTGCTTTGTACCATGACATGACCGTCCACCTCCAGGATTGGAAGCTGACCGAGCGGAAGAACTAAAAAAAATCATGATATATAATTGACAAGCATTATTATAAGCTAGGTATTGATTATATCCTACAGGTCTAACAATTGCATGTACCCCACAGACAAAATGGTGTCCCAAGGATGATAAATATGGGGGTATGTCCCCCCCCCCCCCCCAGAAAAAAAAAAATATATATATATGATATATATATATATATTATTATTATTATATATTATATAATAATAATAATAATAATAATAATAATAATAATAATAATAATAATAATAATAATAATAATAAATAATAAAATAAATAAATAAATAAATAAATAAATAAATAAATAAATAAATAAATAAATAAACAAAAAATCAATAAATACAAATAAATTAAATAAATAAACAAATAAATACTAATAATAAAAATAATACTTAAATTCAATGAATTCATTAAAAATTAAAACAATAAAAACATAAGGGTATCTCCTTTACAAATCAGAGAAATACATTGGACCCCGATACAATCCACTGGCTGCAAAATGTACGCGATGTAGCATAGAAGATGTACTGCCTCATACAAGAGAAAAAGAAAGACATAAGAGTGTGCCCCTAATAATTCCCCCCCCCCCCCCCCCCGAACAAAATATTTTGAAAATAAAATATAATAACAATAATAATTTTTTTAAATTCTCAGTCCAACCAGTCGACCATGTTCTGCCACTGTCCGGATTCTGGAATGGTCTAAAGCAAAGATGTATTTAGATCACCCTTACAAAGATCATGGCCCGAATTCACAAAGCAGGTTTGTACAAACCATGGTTTATCCATGGTCTACATCTATGGAGTGCTGCTCGTATACAAGTAAAACAATTTATAATTCATAATGATATGACTGTTAGTGCTTGCTAACCAGCACATTTTTTTTACCATGTGAGAAGACAAACATTTATTTGGTGCATTTTGTAAATGTGTACCATCAACATGGTTAACAAGCAAGGAGTTTACATTCTTTCTCCATCAGTTTACAAATGGCACTCCATAGATGTACACCATGGATAAACCATGGTTTGTACAAACCTCCTACAAACCTGCTTTGTGAATCCGGGCCACATAATGTTGATCAAAGTTGTTTGACTCTAATCCTCTATCCCTCATTTCGGTGTCAAAATAAAGATTAATAGACAAATACATATTAATTGACCTAGAGAGTTATTGCACTGGGAGGGCAGGTTTTTTATTTGGTGGGGGGGGGGGGGGGGAGGGGGGTTGCTTGCCCTTGATAAATCCTATGCCTAGCTACGCCATGAACATTGCTCTGATTGGGGTATATCCATATCCACATTTTCCTACGCGTACTAATTATAATGGGTGGTTGTTGTTCTTTTGTTGGGTTGGGCACAGCGGCACCCCTGCTGCAAGTCAAGGGGTTAAAGGTGCACCCGTAAAGTGTCAGATATTGCCCAAAATGACATTTGAGACTTCAATCCTATACCAAGATCATTGTATGTTATGTCCGAATGATGTGTAAAAGTTTTATTGAAAAAGAAAACTGCTTTCCTGGTTAAAAAAGCGAAAATTTACGTCAGCTTTTACAACGAATTACTGTATCACGTTTGTGAAGTTTATGACCGTTCATTAACGCTCTTGAGCTGAATGATAGGTATTGTCATACTAAAGGGGCATTTGAAAAAAATCTAACCCTAGTTTATTCTTCTCTTACCATAAGCCAAACAACACGGTAGAAGAGAAATGTGGAAGCTCAAATTAATTTCTGTGGAGTTAGACACTTTACAGGTATCCCTCTGCATGTTGTATTGTAAATGGTACGCTAGAGCATGAGTTGCACTGGATCACAGTATAGGTATAATTCGTATCATATTATCATAAATGATATCATTTGTATTATGTATAATGTATTTACCGCCGCTTGGACTTCCGGAACTCCTCCCCATCTAACATCCTCGAATGGGATGCCTTTGGCATGGAACATCAAATGAATGACTTCAGGTCTGTATCGAACGTCGAAATATGTCAGCTTGTACGACGGCATGATTACTGTTTGACAACCGAGATATACAATGGCTAACTTGGTATTAAACTGGTTGGAGCTGTGCCATCAAAATCGTGTAAATAATATAAAGTGGTATGATACTCACGCGTGAATAGCGCTATATAAATAACCGTTATTATTAGTAGTATTACTATTGAAGAGTACGTATGTTGTGACCTGTGCCTCGTTACGAATCGATGTACCTCAATGGTTAAATACTGTAGTATGTACATGCGACGTGCTGATACCTGGATAACAACCTTATTATACGTATGAAAGGCGGCTCTTGTTAAATAAATAGGCACTTTACAGTAAGACCGAAGAATCAGTACTATTCCGACGGTTGTTTCTATATAGGGTGGTAGTACGAAGTCAGATTTGTAAAATAAATTCCCATGCATAGTTCATGGTTATTTCTGACTAATTTACAGTATACCATACATGTGTGGTGTACCATGGGCCTAGGCCTAAATTAAAGGGCGATGATTTAAAAGTTGACTGACCACGAGTTGCATATAATCGTAACGCTTCTTATTATTTCTTGCATTGATCATGAAAAGGCTGTATAATGTAACGACTATAGATTAGATATTCAACAGTCTTAAAAATAACTTCATGAGCATGATGATTCTGTCTTGTTTATCAAATCATTCAATGATAGCTGTGTTTATTGAACTGAACTTAACGTTCCATTAGCTAAAGATACTCCAAAATATTTACACGAGTGCCCTTGCGGTTCAGAAATATTACATTAATTCACACCGTGAAACCATGAAACCGTGAAAAAAAAGGGATTCTTCTTAATAGATAATCATACAAATCAATTGTATAGTAACCTGCTGTTTCGCTAGTATGAATTGTGCGCATTGTATATCCACAGATATTTGATTTTGAATGAACAGTATGTTGGTATTGTACGTAACATAATTGCATTTGCCTCCTGTACAGAGTGTATTACGTCAACCACATAGTGCTATGAACCCGGGCCATGAATCTCACCCCTTCAAGACGACCTCACTTTGGTATATCGTGCATTCTCCAAAAACCTCAGGCCAAGTGTTGTTGTTGTTTTTTCGCGGCGATGTGTCTTAAAGGGGTAAATACGTGCAACATGCTCTATAACCAGCAAGTTTGGCAGGTATGCCTTGGCTGTCTGAACTTTGGTTTAATAAACAATATTATAACCGAAATTAAGAACTCCAATGCCTACACATAAACAAAATCATAGATTTTGTAATGATTATGTTAATGATTACGCTCCAGAAGCGCCGTCCGATAGCCAGACTCTCCTTGCTGTACAAAGAAGCACACTCACTAATACCAGCAAACATTCGTCACCTATCGCTCAACAATCAAGATCAAGATATTTTATTTTAAATGGTTGAAACCGATGAGTGTTTAGAGAGCGCCCTCTTGAGTTTTAACGGCTCTTTGTGAATGATAACAGGCTCATTACTGAGTCATTTGTAATTTGGAATTCCTTTCGAGTTATAACTATTAGTCTGTAATATAATGGTGCAAATTTTGGTTACTAAAATTCAGTTTGACAAAAACTGTACTCTCTTTACCAGAACTCGACTATCCCTTTAAGGCAAACAAAAATGTATAAATGTATAACTTGCTATTGTTTGAAGAAAATATTTTTTTTTTAGTATGCGGTAAACAAATAACTGTGATTATTTTGCCAAGCCTCATCGTAAATGGTATTACCCAGTAAAGAAATATGTTTTTCTTTAGTATGATATTTACGTGTGGTTTGGTAAATATTAAAATGTATCGATTGTAAGTCAAAACGGCTGTCATTTTAGACCCAGCCTTGTTTTTCGAGGGGATCGCAACCAATTCCTTCGAGTAACACATTTTTGATATTGTAAATAATTTGACGTAATCCATTTGACAACACTTAACAATAAGCTGGTGTACTCTAGTTGTAGAGATCTAGCAACCTAACTCCAGTATAGAAAGCCACCTTTTCGGCATTGGCCCTCCACCTTCCTCCCACATTGGGATGAAGTTATTCCAAAAGTAACGCAGTATCAATCGGCATTGACTCATCGGGTCCATCAAAATAAAGACAATTATTCCTAACACGCCCTCATGTGTTGTTATTCCTGTCATTATTATTCAGTTCCCCATGGAAAGTGGACAAGGGGCGGGGGTGGGGGTTGGAGAGAGAATATCATAATATGGATATGGGGTATTTAAACTTGACATTCACCTTACAAATAACACTGAATTGGGAATCACTATAAAATAGCATACCGCAAATACGTTAAGGAGGCCCCTTGAAACTGAAAAGTCATGTATTAAAAGACCATAAGGACTCATGACGTTCATTAGTGAGTGAACGTTTAAATTGTTGAATACCATAGACATTGTTTAGGCTTTAAATTATATTCAAATGAGGATGTGATAAATCCCTAGAAAATTTCAGTTAACGGCTGGGGAACAAAATCCATTTTCCTTACTATTCCACGTACATTATATTGCCATCATAGATGTAGTCATTGGTCACATCATACAAGCTCCACCGGTCAATTCATCTTCCGGGATTCGTCCAGCCCATTCGGAATATATCCAACTTTGTAAAAAGTCGTTTTCCTATGTTATTCTGCTCTCTATACATATCCAATTAGTTACTTAAAAAAACAACTTGTGAAATGTGAACGTGTCCGTTCATTTATACTTTTAAAATCTTGTTTTTTAAAACTTTGCTGATTATAAATTGCAGTTTTCGTTATTGATGTATATACTAATGTTAGTCATTGTCATAATCCTTTTAATGATCTGCTGTTAAAGTATCGGAATTGAATTATTGAGAAAGAACAAATTAGGGTTCAATTTAATAGGTGCCTAAAATGTCGTAGTCCTGTGTTGTCTTCGTTATCTAAATAAAAATGTGCATTGGATGAACTGTTAAGTTGAATCCCTACCATTCAGCCATATTTGAATGATAAATATTAGTTTGCAATCATAACACTCAAGTTGTAGTGACTTACATTTAGTCCAACTATAACATCTCGTATCGCGTGTTGTTATGTCGGGTATGGTAACTAATATATGAATCAAGATAAAACAAAAACACTATAAAGAAACAGCAAAAACATCGGAAAACTGCAATACAACTGCCATTAGTATTGTAATAGTTGCAAAATCATTCATGTTTATAATTGTATTTGCAGAAATAGACACATTTGATAGCAGATTCAGAGTAGGTGCTCACTATACCTCGGTCCAAGGTAGAATGTGTGGCAATGCAAGGCAAACCAACAAACCCAGGGTCAGGACATCCACCCCGGTCGTGTGTAAGCGTATTGCTAACATCAGGCTCTTTGTGGATGCCCCACATAATTATTGAATCTATTTACATTTACAATTGTCAATTCAAATTTACGGATTAATACAATGTTATGAATTGAAATGTGTTATTCACATCGGATGTTGTAGTGGAATTCCCGAAGTATTATTTGCACGCCGGCGTGGGCGAATGTGATCACTGCTGATTGGTTGTTGAGGTGGAGAAGGGGTGGTGGAGTCGTTCATGCGTGTAGTTTGATATTCGGAAAAACCTAGCGATATCTAACAATTCAGTCGCAAGACAAACACTGCTAAGTCTAGTTCAAGTTTTTGCGATGATGCTGCTACACTAACTGAGATTACTTAGTCGGAATATTCAAGATGGCGGATGGAGGGACTATGTTGGTCATCCTGTGTTTGTTGCTTTGCCTTGGATTGCCACACCCTACCTTGGCCCGAGAAAGTGAGCACATACACTGAAATTCTTATTAATTTGATCTCTTCCACCATTTTGATACTATCAATGTCAGTATTATTTTAGGCTGTCTGTGTTCATCATGCTTGTCAGTGTTTTGTCTCGTTAGTTGATTTAAATTATATGATGGCCCAAATACAAACGAACGGCATACATCCCATAATAGAGACAGTGAGACTAGATTCACTAGATGAGGAATATTTTACTGTGTAAAATTATGCCAAGGTCAACAATTTTGGTTATTAAGTAGTTTTAGTTCTAGGTCGCATATTGTGACCCCAATAATGTCAGGTTTCAAATTTGACCAATTTAAAGAAAAAAATTGTGTATTTTATTGGATATTCTTGTCATAGTATTGAGTGTGGAACACACATTGATAATCACCTTTCTTTACAATGTGCGACTTAGCAAAGGAACGCAGATGTATTATGATGTATTCTTCAATGACAAGCGAAAGTTGCGAAATAACGGGCTAAAGTTATGTTGACATTTGTCAAATTCGAACAAGGGGTCGCAAAATGCGACTTAATTGGAACGAAATCTATTTAGTACTCAACCGAATTTGTTAATTAGTTTTCTTAGTAAAGGTTTGTCCATCCCTGAAACCAGTCATTCCGGGCCAATATCTCGGAAAGTGTGCCGCTTTGTTGTATTTTTGCCACCCTGTATATTAATTACCTATAAATTTATTTATTTACCTTACACAAGCCAAACACCATAAGATATATTTGTGTTATGGTTGGACTACATGTTAGTCACTAAAACTTTATCATTGTAAACTATTTTTTATCATTCAGACATGGCTGAACGGTAGGAATAAAACGTAAAGGCTCAATCAGTGCTCATGTTGTATTCGATAACAGTCATTAACACAGGAGTAGGATATTTTAGACACCTATAAGGTTTTAGATTTTCTTCTTCAAAATGTTCAATTGTGATACTTCATGAACATCTCAATAGAAAGATTACGAAAATCTATTTGGAATCATTTTGGTATATTTAATACGAATGTGTAGATACTATAATTCTCGATTTAAATGTGGGAACTAAGTTACATGCAGATGATAAATACATGGACGAATATTATAGTCGTTCCTTTACTGATCTTGCACATACAAAGTGTATGGTGTTTACAGTGTCTTAGTGTTAAATTACCTCACAATAAAGTATTTGTTGGAGTGGCCTCTGAAAAAAGGTCCTTATTAAGGTTAAACACATAATGCAGGAGGCAGAACACCCTCTGAATAAATATTTCTCTCTTTTGCGTTCAGGTAAACGGTTACAAAGCCTGAAGAGTAAGACTAGCCGTTTCTTGAATTCATTTGTGCCATTTTCAGTTAGGACGTACAATGCCTCTTGAGCCCTTCATGCGCGGGACCGGCTCGTCCTGGTCCGGCTGGTTTTCAGTCGGCTGTCGCCTGTCTGTATTGCTCAGTCGAGGCCGACTCAACATGTTGAGTCGGCTTCGATTGATCACTGACTGGCTCTAGTTCGGCAAAGCTGTACCGGCTGTAAACCGGTCGGACCGGGCTGGGTTGGCTCTGTGTTGGGAGGGATTAGGAACCCATGAACCCATCAATTAATGATTAATGATAAATAAATGTACCTCCATGTTATTCCTCTCTATTCCCATTTGTCCGTTTCCATTTTCCATTTCTGTTTCTTTTCTCTACCTTTCTGTCTTTATGTCGCTTTTATGTCTTCTTTTCTCTCTTGCTGTTTCACTTGTGTCTTCTCTTTTTGTAAAGTTGGTAAATGTTTTGTTTAATTATATATATGCATGGGGCTGAAGAACCAAACTACAGAACAATTAGTACAATTTAATTAAAGGTTGTTTTCTTTTCATATTTTCTTTTTTCCCCTTAATGTTAGGTATACAATGAACCAATAATCAGTGCCTTTAATGTCATTTTATTACAAGGAATCAATGATCAATAACTTCAATGCAATTTGTCTCTCTCTTTCTTTCTGTCGTTCCGTCAGTAGTACAGTATTTTCTGCTGGTTTACAATTATGAATTTCTGTCTTCTTTCATTATTTCTTTCTTGCTTTCTTTCTCTCTGTCTTTCTTTATTTCTTTCTTTCTTTGCGGAAGGGTTGAGGGTCATAATGGCCCCCGGCCTTATTTGGATTAAACTGGTTATCGGTAATTTTAGTATTTTTCAGTCAAGCTTAAATTGATACATTTAGTAGCATTCTGGCCCACGAGTTATGTAATATGTGGCGATCTGTACCATTCATCATGTGCTTTTAGTCATTGGAAGGATACATTCATTCAGAATCATTTGTTTTCGAAATATTTTATTTTTGTTTCAAATTAATTAAATGAAATTAATGTATGTATGTTTGTTAAATAATGGGGAGTGTATATACGGAATGAAATTTAGGTTAGCGAATGAGTTTTTGAATTAATTATTGTAATACGTACACATAATTTATCACTTACATTTTCCAAGATGGGCCCGAGAGATCTTAGCAAAATTGGAAATACTGCAAGAGAAGATACATATAATAGACATATCATTGCCTAGTTTTTGCAAGTGTTATCTTTTCAAAATACGCAAGATAGTGCTCGTCTTTTGCAGGCATATTCAAGTTCAAGTAAACATTCCATTAAATAGGATACTACGTACATCAAATTGTTGACATTTTGAATTTCACAGTGATATATTAATGCCTAAACTATTAATCGCTTTAATAGAAGTACTAATGTCAAGCTCATTTCATAATGTTGTTTTTCTTAATTATTGTGTACATCAATATACGAAGTAAGAGAAAAGAGAAAATCACCATGTTACATCAGGGACGTTTAGGATTGAGGGCGCTTCAATTTTGCATTGCGTGGTAAACGACAACTAGGTATAGTAGCCTTACAACCAGCACATTCGTAGAAATGATTTGAAGTGATTTGTTAATCATTGGTTATGATGGTACGTGTTTGTCATTATTGGTTTAGAAACATTTTGCAGAAAAGGGTTAATTCTTATTATAGCCTGAATTGTGTAATTTCGCATTAAGGTTACAAATGTTGAATATTATATTAAATTATATAATAAGGTATTTATCAATCACGCATGGATCAATACTCATGGTACATTTTGATTGATAACACACATGCTTTAGCAACTACTATTATTGTTACAACAAATGTTCTTCCCCTAATAAAATAGGTACGTATAGATGTTCTAAAGATACAAATTAAAGAGATTTATCCTGTGAGCTAATGTGAACACTACGTCTTCCATTAACATGTTTGTTTGTTGTTATCATAATTCTTGTATTAATTAAAAGAGCACCTTTAAAGTGTCAGATATTGCCCAAAATGACATTTCAGACTTCAATCATACACCAAAATCATTGTAAAAAGAACACTGCTTTCTTGGTTAAAAGAAGGAACATTTGCGTACGACTTTAGAACGAATTACTGTGTGACGTGTATGAGGTTTATGACTGTTCTTTAACGCTCTTGAGCTGAATGATTATCAATGATAGCTATCGTCATACTAAAGGGGTATTTGTCAACAACCCTATTTTATTATTATCTTACTATAAGCCAAACAACACGGTAGAAGAGAAATGTGGAATAGTACTTCACAGGTGCAAATATAATTTTGTATCAATGTGACAGTTTCCATAATTATATGTCTCCATTTTAATCATAACTTGTTTAAACAAAATAGTTATTACCAGAACCATGACTATGTAGCAACGTTGATTTAACTCCTAGTATAAGTGTCTGGAAACATTAGTGCGATTCAATGATGTCTGAATTATTTGAATAAAGAAAGCGCTGAAGAAAAGCAGATAATATCTATATATCTATAGTCATCTATATAATATATATATGATATAAAGTGTGAATAATACATGCTGCCTAACAAAGACTGTATAGAATACATCATATCATATTTAATCATTTTAATTGATTCATTATTTAAATGTATAATTTCAGACAAAGGCAAGCACAACATCAGTACATCGCCGAACAATACTCCTTCGATATCGTGGGCGGCGTCGGCTCATGAAGTCAACGTCTCTGACAGAGGAACGTTAACAATCCTTGAAGAGAAGTTAGGTATCTTACTATATATGAAGAGCTCGCTTCCAAAAGGCGCTAAATCTACTTTCCATACAAATCTACGTATCTACGTAGCTATCTAGGAATCCACATTTTACGACACATAGCTCACTCAAAATCAAAATATAGAAAGTTCAATTTTCATATTCTCATAGGCACGTGTACAAAGTGGGACAAAGAAAACTGTTTTCCTCGGAAGTTGAAAAAGTGGATTTAGCGCCTGTTGGTTGAAAACTCTTCATATTTTGTATTTGATTTGAGTATTTTACCTTTAATCGATAAAATTATAATTATAACTAAAATGGTGATAAGAAAATGTAATAATGTCAGTTATAAAAATGTCTTGATGAGTTGTAGCATGAATCGCATGCATGATCTTTGTCAAATCTTAATCATATGTATTACAACATTATATAAGATTGTATCATGTCCATATTTTATGTAAAATAAGTCATATACAGTTCTAATACTAGTGTACATAAGGCGCCTGTACATTTTGTTGTATATTGTATTCACCGATTCTCTCTATGAAACTGACTTATCTGACTATTATTTTGTTTCGCATCCATCATGTTTCATTCATATAAACTTTCGTTTCACTGGGCGGCACACTTAGTTTATTTGGATTTCCCCCCACCGATAATTCGCTTCGGAACTTGAACTTGTAGGTTGATTCAATAAGGTAGCGATTACATTACAGGCCACCAGTGAGTGGTTAATTAAATGGATAATGTATGCAGGTACATCACAGACCTTTTGATATTTGTTTTGTTACCAACATTTTAAAGATAAACGTGTTTTGAAGTATCGTTATTGTATTAATATTCAAAACACTGTCATCTTTCGTGGAGATATCTCGACAGATGAGAAGTTTTCCATCGAGAAGTCTACAGTGGAAATGTTCACGTGCGATGACGGTCAGAGGATCGAGAAAATGCGCGTGTGCGATCACGAGGTCGATTGCTTCGATGGGACCGACGAGGACGATTGCTACGATCGTAAGTCTTGAATCTCTAATCCATCATCGTGTAGTTTCGTGTTATCAACAAAGCCTATGAAAACAACATTTTGTTTAAATCGTGTTGTGTTTATTGTTGCCCCATAGTATGAAGAGCACAGTTCGAAAAAACGCTAAATCCACTTTCCATAACAATTTACTTAACCATATTTATACATTTATAAGCTGGGTAGCTATCTCGGAATCCACATTTTACGACAAATTACTCACTCAAAATATAAAAATATCAATTTTCATATGTCCATAGGAACGTGAACAAACTTAGGCAAAGAAACCTGTTTTCATCGAGAGTTGAAAAAGTGGATATAGCGCATGTTGGAAGAAAGCTGTCATATGCATTTTGACATATTGGGCGTTTGGGAATGTATGGAATTATGGATGAAAAGAAGGTTACAGTCCGTTATTCCGAAGGTTCGTTATTCCGAAGGTTCAGTTATTCCGAAGGTTTGTTATTCCGAAGGTTCGTTATTCCGAAGGTTCGTTATTCCGAAGGTTCGTTATTCCGAAGGTTCGTTATTCCGAAGGTTCGTTATTCCGAAGGTTCGTTATTCCGAAGGTTCGTTATTCCGAAGGTTCGTTATTCCGAAGGTTCGTTATTCCGAAGGTTCGTTATTCCGAAGGTTCGTTATTCCGAAGGTTCGTTATTCCGAAGGTTCGTTGATTCGAAAATAAAATCGGGTTCGTTATTCCGAAGGTTCGTTATTCCGAAGGTTCGTTGATCCGAAAATAAAATCGGGTTCGTTATTCCGAAAATTAAATCGGGCTTGTTATAATACTATAGTTTGTGTTTTGTTTATTTAATTTACAGCCTGCATTAGGCATACCCCTCCCCCTTTCCCTCCCTTGGCCAGACCAATCAAACATTTAAGTTTATTTTATCTCTTTATATGAAATTATAGCATTATAACAAACCCAAATTCATTTTCGGATTAACGAACCCAATTTCATTTTAGGAATAGCGAACCTTCGGAATAACGAACCCTCGGAATAACGGACCTTCGGAATAACGAACCTTCGGAATAACGAACCCGATTTCATTTTAGGAATAGCGAACCTTCGGAATAACGAACCTTCGGAATAACGAACCTTCGGAATAACGAACCTTCGGAATAATGCAACAAATGTTCGGATTAACGAACCCTATTTCATTTTCGGATTAACGAACACTCAGGTATAGGAAATTTGCGTGTTCGGAATAACGAACCTTTGGAATAACGAACCTTCGGAATAACGAACCGCACCCGAAAAAATTGAGTGCTTGAACAGGATCGACGAAGAGGTTTGCTGCAACTTTGAGTCTCAACTCATTATTATAAGGTATCGTGCTATAAACATAATCAATGAAAACAACATTTTCTTTAAATCGTGCTTTGTTCGTGTGGGCAAAGTGGGTTGCGAAACAATGTTTAGCGGCTAGACACGTTATGTCAAGTAATGTATAGAATAACCACAAACTGATGAACAAGTGAATTAATGCTGTTTTACATGTTCATGTATTAACTGTTTTTTCTACTAGCTAGTGTGAGTTCCTGTAGTTAAATTGACAACTAAGACGGTTATATAATATCGGGTACGACATTGTGAGAATTAATTCAACTACTGGTCAAACATATTTCAACATGTATTATCGATCATATTTATTTTTGTGAGGAGCTTTTTATGTGTGTTTTTATTTTGCTTTGAATGTACTGTCAAATTTCATTTTCGCCTCTATCCATTACAGTGTTGTACACCGACCAAAGGCTAAGATGTGAGTATGACACCAGTCGTAAAATCCAGAATAAAACATACAACCAACATAACAACTCAATATTCTTGTCTGAGTGTGGCACTGTCACTACTTTAACCAAATTGGCTATGTACAACGTCTATGACGATTTCAGAATCTCGAAGAGAACCGGACATTGATGAGAATGTAAATGATACCCGAAAATTATTAGTTTAACATGTTCCCATTATATTGCACAATTATATATTGTTATTCTCTAATTATTTTATCAAAAGAGTCTTTGTTTGTGTAACGATTACAGCATCTGTCACAATATCTTTGTCCAATAGATGCCCGAGACGTTGGTTCAGGCATGGGCCCAACAACAACAACAACAACAACAACAACTGGCAAGTATTGATTCATTGTCAGATTTAAATCACACATGTTACTGGTGTTTTTTATAGTCATGCGATATCCTAGTCTTGAGGATCACAAAGTTATAAACAGAAAATAACGACGGTTTCATGTCACACAATCCCACGCTATAAATTTCCTTAACGTATTGTCTATGGATACTCGTATCGTATTTGTGTGTGTATGGATGGCAAAACATTGTATTGAAGCAAATGCTATATTGTATGAGCTAAAGAGGAATCACTAGTTTACTATTATTGTGTGTTTTTAAACACAAAACATGTGAAGAGGGACTTATTTGTTTCTTATATACTGTTTATTCTTGATAACATGTTATGGTTTGTTTCACCTAATGTACATTTTCTTACAACAGATGACGGAGAGTATGGTTCTGGATCCGGGGCTGGACCAACAACAACAACAACAACAACAACAGGTAAGAGCGGAATCATTTTCCGTTTGAAAACAATATAATTAATTCAGTCCGGTTTTAAGTAGACCCCCTCCCCCCTTAAAACCTTGCTACGGGCAGTGCTAAACTTGTGTCATTGTCATTTCATATTTTAAAAAGAATTAATAAAGCATGTTTATTTTGGGTTTGTGTCTGTATGAACATTTCGCGGAAATCGACATTTTGCCAGCATTTTTACCCTTTTACTGACATATTGACTTTATGTCTTGGACCCTTTTGAAACCCCTTTTGAACCCCTTTGAAAAGCAGCTTGTAGCTGACAAGAGCAATCCATCCCATGAGTGGAGAATAAACAAATTAAATAAATAAATAAATCAATAAATTGCTTCATATTTTTCGACTACAATCAATACCGTTCCTAGAACGAATTTAATTCAATCAAAACTAATTATCATATTACCATAATCGATAACCCGAGTTACAAGAGGCATGTGACATCTCCAAGAAATTGTAATTTAATTTGTAAAATATTATGGATCGCTTTAAATATAGTTAATGCTTGGCATTATTATGCATATGTCCAACAGATCCCTGGGATTATGGTTCTGGATCCGGGGACGGTCTCACGCCAACAACAGGTGAGTTGGGGTTTATTTTATTTTTGAATAACAACTGTAATGATGATATGATTATATTCCTGTAACCAGAATGACGATACTATAAGAAAATTTTCATTACTCACATGATAATGTACTAGCTTCTTTATTTGTTCTGAAATGTCTATGGATAATTTGGTCATGTCTTCAATTTACCGAAAGGAACGATTCAATCTTCTCTGCTGAGCACGGTGGGATGCCTCAACTAGTGTTAAATTATTAAATGACTCAAAATTAGCTACAATCAACTTAATTATGTAGATACTATTCATTAGCCTTAGCATTAGTGAAATTAGTACATGCGGTAAAATTAGTATATTGTTGTTGTAGTTGTAGTATCCTTCTATTTCGTACTCCATTTACCCCGTGGGCATCCTGGTGTATATTTATGCTGGCTCGTTTGGTTACATCCTTATTTTGCACGGGTTTTGTTGAATAACAACCATACACTGAAAAACCGGGGATGCGGGGTGCTGCAGCACCCCCTGACCCCTTACAACAAAAGTTGGGGTGCGGAAGCTGCTAGCATTCATCTCCAACGTGAAACTTTGGATTCTATTGATATCTCTTATTTGGTGCAGACATTGTGTTTGAATAAACCTGAACGCTCCCGCGCATTTGGCAGAAGGAGCAAAGGGCATACCTCTTTATTACAGAAATAAACAGTGGGGTACTGCTGTCATGCATGAATTTACCACAGATTGAACAAAAGCTTCATTCGTATTATGAACTTATTGAAAATCCCTTTTTTTTTGTACAGACATGTACAATGTCTTTTATTGAGTTTTGTATAAAATGAAGGGGTTGATTCCAAATCTGCTTGGGGCCAGACGTGAAAGATTGTTCATGCACGTGTAAAATGTATGGCAGTTTTAAGTAGACTAGGGCTTTGCGAGTAAAGCCCCACGTGTGTAAAAGAATATCTGTTTTGTTTTAGTTTCTGATCAACCTATAATTATAAAGGTGCTTCCCAAAAAATTGAAAAGTGCCCCCCCCCCCCCCAAAAAAAAAAAAAAGAAAAAAAAAAATGTAATACTTTTAGAAAATGTTTATATATGGATAGCTGAAGATCCCTTCTGTCATATCTGACAATATTTAATGCTTTGGTGACCACTAGCCACTTTTGTAAAGGGTATGAAAATTATGTCATGCCGGAATTGGTTGTGCATTTTGGCTGTCACATTTGTTTTATTTGGGAGCTTTTTCAAAGTTTTTTTTTTAACACTCAGTATACAGTACCTACAAAGAAGTCCTGATTCCAGGACAAAAATCTCTCTCTCTCTCTCTATATATATATATACATATTTATATTATAGGCCAAGTATACTTTTGGTACATTCGAAGAGATTTGTATAATTTTACAGAAAAGTGCACTATTCTTTCCGACCATAAAATAGCATAAAATTGCCCTTGAGTCACTTTGATGACAAATTGTGAGACACTACAGGGAGCTATTTACTTGAACCTATACAGAAAACATGAAGTCTCCCCATGATTATATGTGTTTGCTGTTGTTTTTTCTTCAAAAGTTGAGAGTTCATGTAGCTCGATTGATTAGACCCATTATATTTGTGTTGTAAGTTGACTGTGTATCGGAACTATACTGGGGCTTGAATATATTAGTTCAACTCGTCATGCATAGCGGAAAAGCTCTATTTATCTACTTTAAAGGGCATCAAGCGTGGGGATGCTACACAGCGGGTCGCCATTTTGAACTGGGCCAGTTTGCGCGCACCGCATGACACTGAGCTAACGTGCATCACGCACCGTGCGCAACGTGTACTTAAGATGGCGCCGCGCATCTGATTTGACGAATCTGAAGTACCTTTAAAGGGGACCACCGGGCAAATAACAACACATTACTACATGTTTTGGTACTGTTTTGTGATATCAAATAGATACCTAACATTTTGCAAAGGGTTGAGTAATTCATAAACAAAGCAATTAATTTCCAACACTTACGGAACCACTACTATTTCCTGGTTCCTGGTTTGCGAGTGCGCCAATTCTACTCACGCGTACGTTTGTAGGCAAAATAATTCCGAGCGATTCGCTTGCTGCACCCGCGGTAGTCTACACAATTCAGACCGCATAAACGCATGCTTTAGAATGGTGATGCGGTTTCCAATTTTTTTTTTCTTTTTCTGCAAACATATTTTTGTGAACTTGTTGATGGAATGGAATACTAAAGATGTTACCTTTCTATTATACAAATATTAGTTTTGGGTGGTGGTACCCTTTAAGAATCATGATGTACAATGTGGTTTCCATAACCCACGCATTATTACTAAAACATCAGAAAGGGGTTTACAAATATTTCATTTACAATACAATATAAGTTATTCTATAGCGCTAAATACATAAATGTTTCATAGCGCTTTTTTTGCATGTACCAATTTAAACTTGTGGTAATTGTTATGAAAATATAGCGGATACTTCTTAAATGAGGTTTTTGGGACCAGGAAAGTTTGCTTGTTATACATGTATCATATATGTTGTTATATTAGTAGTAAGTAAGGAATGTAAAACAAACAATTGGGACCCCTAAAATGAGTTCGTTGTATTAGGTAAATTGTTCGAATATCAGATGTACTTTATATTTTTCCTGTTGAATAATTCTTTGCCATATTCATAGATCCCTTTGAAATGGTGACAGCACACAGAGGAATAGTGTTACAATTTTGTTGGCATATTTTATTGCTAAAGTCTTTTTCATTTGCTCATGTAATTAATTCTTTTCAGAAGTCGATTTTCCGAAATCAGCTCAAAATATCCTTAATGTTAGAGTGTCGTGAATAAGATACCTCAGCCTTTTCTTTTTTTGTAATGGTCTTTTATTTACAAACTTAGATCATCCTCGGCTGAATAGAATTTGTTATGAGAATTAACAGTAAGATGCATAACTTTCCTAATTACGAATTTGACCCTCTGTTATAACATTGTACACTTCATCTATGTGATGTCACAATTCAAAGTAAATGGTGAATAAGGCAAAGAGTTTTTGTGAGAAGAAACAAATAAAGTATTTGTATCTAGTTTCAAATGTTCCACTAATCATTTTGGAAAATGAAAAATATCACAAAATCAAGTATTTATTTTGTCTTTGATATGACCCCTCATGTGTAATGCTAATTAGCTGTCCTGATCTAGCAGCTAACATTGACCTCATATAATAGCATTGCATTGTTTCCATTGCATGTATTCAATTATCTATGTCATACACCTTTGAGATTACATGAAGATTTATTAAAAATTAATTGTTCCCATTGGCCTTTTTCCAAGATTTAGGCTTTTCTATAAACAATAAATAATTGGTATTAACGTAAAAATATCCATGTTTAACAGATGCCGGATGGTATACTTCTACAACACGCCCAACGCCAATTGCAGGTGAGTTTGAATTTATTTTCTGATCTGAGAAAGACACAATTAAAACCAAACTGTGTTATTCGTAAGTGCGTAGATGTAATAGGAATTGTAAAAAACACAATTTTTGGAAATATTTTTCCAAAATTAACATTTATGCCACGTTCTTATACTCATCAAGC
Organism: Echinarachnius parma; assembly: GCA_037951105.1. Taxonomy (NCBI): domain Eukaryota; kingdom Metazoa; phylum Echinodermata; class Echinoidea; order Clypeasteroida; family Echinarachniidae; genus Echinarachnius; species Echinarachnius parma. The sequence continues at coordinate 162,894 of JBAMJV010003788.1, read as the reverse complement.
AAACCCATAAGCAGATCAGATCATCTTCTTATTCAAATTCAGACAATCTTTACAGACTGGGAAGCAAATGTGCAATACCCTGCTAATTTTGTATTTGTATTTTATAACTTAATAGTATTCGTATTAAATTAAAACTTTAGTTCAATTGTAGTATATTTTGAAAATGACAAATGACAAAGGTATTGCACCTAAACACGGGAAATGGAGGGCAGAAATTCAGGTGCAGGGCTTGATTATAAACAAATAAATGACCTTAAATTGTTCAGAGTACGCAATAGTAATATAATGTGCTGATAAGGTCTTCAATAAAGTAGCACTGCAGCTACTAAACAATGTGTATGTTGTTTTTTTGTACGATATAATTTAAATTTCAATCTAAATTTCTAAGGTAGATGAGTACAATAAATTGTAAGTAATACACACAGTTCTCTCGTGGTTGTACATAATAACATAATACTCTGTGCAAAACAAATAATGAATACTTGATCCATTCTATTCTCCATGAATAATCATGTCTTAGTAGTTCATTTAACAAATTAGATGGGATTGGGGCGCATAGGTCCCCCCCCCCCCCCCCCCCCCCTCCCCGACCGAGTACACAATTCTCCCGAGATTCTAGATTCCTCTTCAAAGTAAAAATTTGTATCTTTGGATCCCAACTTGTTTTTCTTTTCGAAATTTCACTGTTTTGTTATAAAAAACATTGATTATTCATTACAACTGATTTGTACTGATGTTACACATTTTCGCCAAACAATGGTCATCTTCTGTTCGTAAACCTCAAATTTTTTTGTTTCGAAAAACTGTTCGTTTGTCGTTTCTAGAGGGCTTGTCAGATTGCCTCATACATTTGTATACACCACCTTCCCACTACAAGAGAGGTATGCTGGCACCGCTTGTTCAAGTTAGTAGGAACATGGGTGCCAGATTATATCGCAAACCTTCCGCTTTACCTTGTTTGTAAGACGAGCGTACCTGGATTGCTTAAAATCCTCTTTTGTATCTATAGTGAATAGAATATGTGCCATATGAATCAAGTGCCAATCATGATTTATTCCACACTGTATTTTATATTTCGTGCACTAAGGAACACATCAATCAATCAATCGTACAATTTGAGTATGGCAACCAGAGTTGAGCATGGCACCCAGAGGGTTAAAGTAATACTTGTAATATAGATAATATAAATAACACAGCCCTCTGACAATATGTTGAGGGATACAATAGGGACAGACTGTATTGTGTGAACAGATCGCGTGATTAGCCTAACTGTACAGGATCATGTCAGCACGCAATACTTGCATTCTGTCTCTTTCAAATTGCCCTAAATATCAAACTTTAAATTTAATAGAGAATTTCGGGCTAGGTTATCCTTAGTCAGTAGTCTGTCGTATATGAAAAAAACATTGTGTATTATGCCCTGTTCTGAGAAACACTGTCCACAGACTTAATTAGTATTACCATAATAATTAAACGGGAAGATCACTAAAATTATTGTGTGTATGATAATGACAAACAGAGTGCAACATTTGAAAGACCGTACAATTTCTAAAACAGAATAAACTTTATTTGATCAAAATCGGATCAGAAACGGCTGAAAAATCAATGAATATATCCTATCGGAATAAATCTGGGCCCCAGATTCATTCAGTGATTTCTGTATTCTTATACTTACACTTTTTCAAATATTTTTGAAAGAGGCCTTTGAATAGTTGTTGATAATTTGTCTCTATTTAATCATAATTTCAACAAAACATTACATGAATAATTTTTTTTTTAAATGGTTCAAACATGTTTTCCCAGCTAGCTGGACATGCCGATGTTGTAAATTTCAACAAAACATTACATGCATAGGCGTCGATCCGTAATTAATACCCATTCATCAGGGAGGATTATTTATTCATTCATCCCCGTGATGAATAGGTATTACGTAAGTATCGACGCCCATGATCGCATGCATATTTTGTTTGAAAAATGGTTGAAACCAGTGCTTTGTTACAGAGTGTCCTCTTGTGCTTGAATGGCTCTCTACGAATTATAACAGGCTTGTCTATACCTTCCCAGCATGGTGGAGTTATAATCACTAGTCTGTTAGTAAAGCTTTGATTTGTTTACTAAAGCTCAGCATTACCAAAACTTTACTACCCCTTTAAGTGATCTATTAACTTTGTCAAATTCAATCAAAATTACTCTGAGCTAACACTCTGGTCTTGTACCTTATTTATTGGCTTATGGAGTTTGAACTCATACACATCAATTACTAATGACGCCACTTCACAGAAAAGTGTCTCTGTTAGCCAGTAGCTATATAGGGTGACCTCAAAAAAAGGAAGGGGGCACTTCCCAAAGTATAGTAACAAAACTAATTATGTTCACTTATTATTAAGGTGTCTTTTTCAATGAAAAACGATACCAAGAACAGTCATATTGGTTGTGTAATCTTTGTTTTAGTGCGCTGTGAGGGACACCATGACAAGCTCCCATTTATGTAATGTTGTATTAAGTTAGTGTCTGATAAATCGTACTCACTGCCCACCATAGCATCGAACAACGAGCAATGCGCGTGCCATTGTTAGTGTACATTCAGCTGTGTGCCGAGTGAATTGGCATAGTTGGTAGATACTATGATGGGCAGGAAGTGCGAATTATCAGGCACTGAATTGGCAAAAAATTGAAAAACTGGGAACCTCACAAGGTGTCACTTACAGCGCACTAAAACAAAGATTACACGACTAAAATGACTGTTCTTGGTATCGTTTTTCATCGGAATAGATACCCCATCCGATAGACATAATTATTTTGGTATTTTATTTTTGGATGTGTGCCATTCCGTTTTGGGGGACCACCCTGTATAATGTATAAATAACACGAACCGTAGGGTTTTCCGTTGACAAAAAAGAAACTCGAAGGGTAAAATTTAACTAAAATTTACAAGCGAGTGATACATTAAGGTGGTGTATTCTCTTTAAACGTCATTTGATAATTGTTTTGTACAAAAACATGTACAATTGTAATTGGCATTACAATACATTTTTAATAAATGCTTTGTTGATGGTATCTCTGATCAGTTCCATAGTATGAATTATGCAAAACGGATGTTCAGTGTAATATTCGTTCCAATGTATTTCTTTCTTTTCTTTTCACGATCTTGAAGACGTCACATGCGGCGCATGGCCTGCTTACAACTCAAGCGGAGACGGCTTAGTAGAAGGAGCCAATGCAACATTTCCTTGGATGGCCTACCTAGTGGACTCAGACGGAAAGTTGTTATGTGGAGCTACTTTAATCGCACCAGAATGGGTGATAACCGCTGCGCGATGCATGTGAGTTTGATAAATTAAATGTCGTTGCATTAGTTGCATTTGTTATATTCGATCATTAAAAGTGCACTGTGAAGTGTCAGATATTGCCCAAAATAACATTTGAGACTTAAATTCTGTACCAAAATCATTGAAAGATATGTCTAGTGATGTAGAAAAGTTTCATTTAAAAAGGACACTGATTTCCTGGTTAAAAATCGAAAATATGCGTCACCTTTTAAAACGGATGTTTATGAGGTTAATGGCAGTTAATTAACGCTTTTGAGCTGAATGATAGATAAGGGTATTTGAAAAATATCTGACCCTATTTTATTCTTCTCTTACCATAAGCTTAACAACACGGTTGAAGAGAAACGAGGAAGCTCCAAGTAATTTTCGTGACACTTTACAGGGCTGCATCCCTTCAAGTAACGTTTTAAAAATCCACAACATTTACCTCGAATTCTAGCTGTTTTCATACCTCATTGTTGGTTTATAACCGATACAAAATTGTCCGTACTTTCAAAACGAATCTATGAGAAAAGTGTTCGGATTTTAAATAATTTACTTGAAGAATTTAAATGTGTACAAATGTAATAAAGTTGGATAGCACAAACCTCTTTGCATTTTACTCAGTACTCGGTGTTATGACACTTATTTATTATGGGATTTAGACATATCATATCTCATAAAAACACACCCATCGTCAGTTTTTACACAGTGTGTGTAACCTAAATATTTGCAGTGATTTGGAGCAGCATTGTTTTTCCTTTATAAACCAAACACAAAAGGTAGCTACCCCCATAAACAACAACTCATATTTTCATAACCGAGAATCGATTCAAGATTTTGTTTTACCAAAATATATATATGATAGTTAGGAGAAACATATGTACAAATTAGAGGTTACCATTAATCCATGCATGGTTGAGTAAGCACACATGTAAGAGGGGAAAAAATGTAATGATTTAAAAATTCGAAAAAGTAATATTATTATGCTGTTTATTGAGTATTGAGAAATTTCAAATTGCACTGTTATACTAGTGTAATTAATGTATTTTACCACATGTGCCATAAACAATGAATGAAATGTCAATCAGCATTGGTTTCTTAACCATAATTAATGCATTTAGCAACATGTGCTGCTTCGCAATATTGTATAGACATGCGCATGTTTCAGCAATGAAGTGATAGATATGATTTATAACAACTGTACAAATATTATGGTAAAATTACAGCTCGAGGCCAATATTATTAATTCAATTATTAACATTTGTTTAGAGTATTTACGTGTTGCGCTCAGTTAAGATAAGGGTAGGACTTGTTTCAATCTACACCCTGTATTATAGGTAGCTAGTAAAAAGTGATGAATAGTTAATAACAGGTGTACTTTTGTGACCTGAAAATGATCCACTAAGTTATGTGGGAACATTTACAATAATGGATGTTACCAGTTCCCCTTTAGCTAAACGAAGAAGTTCCCATTTGATTTACCAAACGCAATACTTTTGATGTATAGCTGGGGTATTTCGAGGGATAAATACATTGTTTGGAAACAGGCGACGTTAGGGTGATATGAAATTTAGAAAGATCTATCGCCAATAGGTAATCGTCAGTTCGTCACCGTTCATTGAGTTCAGGTCTTCTAAGCATTTTGACAATAGGTATTTTCTGTGCGTAGCTACGGTGGAGGGGGGGGGGGGGGCAGGGGGAGCCTGTGCCCCCCCCCCCCCCCCCCGCCCGAATAATAAATATAAAACAATACAAAACATAAGGGGGCCATTTTTGGAAAAAAACAAAGGAATACACAAGGTGTGCCCACAAATTAGTGTGCGTGCCCCCCCCCCCGGTCTGTCCGACCACGCTACCCCACTGGGTATTTTTGTTTAGTGTATCATGTTTTAGATTCGTACTGTATGTTGTTGTTGTTGTTGTCATATTGTATTGGCCCGACTAGACCACGTGTCTAGATTGTTTTTTCTTGGGGGATTTTTAGGAGATCACCTTTATTTGAAAACTTGTTTTGATTCCTCCATCTATTTATTCTGATATGTGTGTATGGTCCATGATTGGCATACCATATACCGTATACTTTGCTTCAAGTCATACCTGTAAAGTGTCCAAATCCACGAAAATTACTTGGAGCTTCCTCGTTTCTCTTTTACCGTGTTGTTTAGCTTATGGTAAAAGAAGAATAAAATAGGGTTTGATTTTTTCAAATGTCCCTTTAGTATGAAGATAATTATCATTGAAAATCATTATTTCTAAAGCGTTAATCAACGCAATTGAAAAAAAGTACAATTGTCTCAGCTGAGAACGTCCGCATGCAGCACCCGTGAGAACATTCCGGAGATTGAACTTTGAGCCGAGCGAGTTCAAATTCCATGAATTATGTACTACGTGTGTAAAAATACACGGGTGCGAATATCTCAAACGGATCATTCATTACTGCGACAAAAGTATGGCAGACCATCAGAATTCGGTGATACAATATGAACTCAATATTCGTTTTTTTCACTAGGTAAACAGTGTTCGTTTTCTTTCAAACTTTCACAAATCGTTCAATTGTATTTTGCAATGATATTGATATAGGATTGAAGTCTCAAATGTCATTTTGTGCAATATCTGACACTTTACAGGTATCACTTTAATGTCAAGTTGTGTTTGTAATGATTATTGTGGAAATGAAATATAATAAAATAAAACTAAGTATATCAATAGAACAAATGTAAAAAAAATATTATAACAGTGGCATGTTTACGTGGTATTCTTAATGCTTTGATGCATTAAAAAGAGAAACATAGTATAAGTGCAATATTGTTGGATCTGCGGGAAGAAGAACAATCATGAGTGTACAGACTGCACATATTTGTTGCAAGGTGAACCCAGCTCCAAATTCGATTTGCCCGATGCGATATGCGTGGGAAGAGGCATAAAACAGAAAAAAAAATAATATTCACCATATAAAAGCTCACGTGCTGTGTTGTAGAGACTTTACTTTCCAGGGGATAGTTAGAAATCAAAAAACTTTAATCGTAATAACATTGACGTTTTTGTAACGAAGGAAAATTCGAAGGAAAAAAACATGTTCAATGCTTATATTGGTAATACGAATGCAACACTCTATTAGAAAACCACGAGAATTATATTTAAACGTCTTGGATTTGGACGATCTTACCAGATTCCCTTAAGCTGGGAGGTGAACTTCATATTTTATTTACCAAACGCACTCCTTTGATGAATAGCTGGGGAATTTCGAGGCATGAATACATCGTTTGGATACAGGAAACGTCAATGCCCTAGGGATTTTAATGATATGAAATGTCTAAAGATATAGGGTTAGGGTAAATGTCTAAAGATATATCGCCAACGGGTAATCGTGAAATTTATCGAGTTCCTTTTTTGTAATCATGTTGACAATAATATCAATTTAAAAAAATTCTGGAAAAATGATGAAAGTTGTATAAACCATAGGTAAAGCATTCAGCAACATGTGCTGTTTCACAATATTGTACAGGCATGCGCATGTTTCAGCAATGAAATGATAGATATAGTTTATAACAACTGTACAAATATGATGGTAAAATGACAGCTCGAGGCCATTATCAGTAATGAAATTATTAACATTTGTTTAGAGAAGTAGTTACGTTTTGTGTTTCGCTAAGATAAGCGCGGGACTTATTTAAATCTACGACTTACAGGTAAATCGGCTAAGTTATAAGTGAACATTTACATTAATGGATCTTACCAGTTCCCCTTAAGCTAAACGAAGAAGTTCACATTTGATTTACCAAACGCAATGCTTTTGATGAATAGCTGGGGAATTTCGAGGGATGAATACATTGTTTGGAAACAGGCGACGTTAGGGTGATATGAAATTTCTAAAGATTTATCGCCAATAGGTAATCGTGACCGTTCATTGAGTTCAGGTCTTCTAAGCATTTTGACAATAGGTATTTTCAGTGGCGTAGCTACGGGGGGGGGAGGGGCACGGGGAGCCTGTGCCCCGCCCCAACCCCCGCCCCCCCCCCCCCCCCCCCACCCACCTCCACCCCCAATAATTTTGAAAAAAAAAACAATACAAAACATAAGGGGCAATTTTTTGAAAAAACAAAGGAATACACAAGGTGTGCCCCCCAATTAGTGTGCGTGCCCCCCCCCCCCCCCCCCCCCAATCAGTCCGACCACGCTTCCCCACTGGGTATTTATTGTTTAGTGTATCATGTTTTAGATTCGTGCTGAATGTTGTTGTTGTTGTCATATTGTATTACCCCTACTAGACCAGGTGTCTAGAATGTTTTTTTCTAGGGGGGTTTTTAGGGGATCACCTTTATTTGAAAACTTGTTTTGATTCCTCCATCTATTTATTCTGATTATGTGTGTATGTTCAATGATTGGCATACTATATTAATTTTCATATCATTCTGTATACTTTGCTCAATGTCATGTTTTGTTTGTAATGATCATTGTGGAAATAAAATTAAATAAAATTCAAATTAAGTGTATCAATACAACAAATGTATGAACAAGATATAGCAGTTATACCAATAAACATTAGTATGTGTACCTGGTCGTCTTAATGCTTTGATGCATTATAAGACATGCATAGTCTAAGTGTAATATTGTTGGATCTGCGGGAAGAAGAACAATCGAGTGTACAAGCTCCACATATCTGTCACAAGGTGAACCAAGCTCGCAATTCGATTTGCCCGATGCGATATGCCTGAGAAGAGACGAAAACCAGAAAGAATGAATATTCACCATAATAAAGCTCACGTGCTGTGTTGTACAGTCATTACTTTCCAGGGGATAGTTAGAAATCCGAACACTTGAATGGTAATAACATTAACGTTTTTGTAACGAAGGAAAATTCGAAGGGAAAAAAATATATTTAAACCTTTTGGATTTGGACGATCATACCAGATTCCCTTAAGCTGGAAGACGAAGTTCACATTTTATTTACCAAGCGCACTACTTTGATGAATAGCTGGGGAATTTGGAGCCATGAATACTTTGTTTGGATACAGGTGACGTCAATGCCCTAGGGATTTTAATGAAATGAAATTTCCAAAGATATATCGCCAAAAGGTAATCGTAGTTTCACTGAGTTCAGTTCTTTTCAATCAAGTAGACAATATTGTATATCAATACACAAATGAATGGACACAATTATGACCGTTAAATCAGTGAATATTAGTAGATGTACGTGATCTTCTGTAAAGTCTTCAGGCATTAAATAAGATAACGACATATGATGTGTTTGTTTGTGTGTGCGGGAATGAGAAAATCATGAGCGTACAAACTCCACATATTTCTATTAATAATAATAATAATATACATCACTTGTAATGCGCCATGACTCTAGTACACTATTCTCAGGCGCAATAGTATTATTACCCCGGTCAACGGATACACACTCCAATCAATCCTGCACAATAAGTGCACATTTTCCACTCCCTGGGGAGTATTCCAACATGTCGCACACAGTGCTAAGGAAACACGTTCCCATCCTTCCGGGTACCAATTTGTACACCTGGGTAGAGAACAGCAATTGTGAACAAATTGTCTTGCTGAAGGGCAAACGCAGTGAGTGGGGTTCGAACTCGGGATATCCAGATCGGAAAGCGAGCGCTCTACCAATCTTGCCACACAAACTTCTAATTCGATTTGCCCAATGCAATATGTATGGGAAGAGGTGAAAATAGAAAGTATGATGTTTACCTATAAAGCTCACGTATTGTATCGTACAGTCATAATTATAAATAATTATTGACTGATTTCTTTATTGTCCTCTTTTTGGAAAATTTCTGAAAAGAGAATTCATTTTCGGACAGTATCCTTTAAAAAGAATTATACTATTTTGTTTTAACCTCGGTTTAAGGGGAAAACACAACTATACTATTCACGCTTTATGTTACATTGTTCAAATTGTACCCCTGATATCTCACTTCTTTTTTGGCAGTGTCTAATATGTGTATTGTGTCCGTCTTCTCCTATCTTTGTCAAGTAAAGTTCTCTCTTGTCCCACTTTGGTCTGTGCTGGCATCCCTTTTTTCTTATTTATAGTTCTTCTTTTTTGTAGTCTAGAATGTGTTTATTAAAATATACAATATCCCTAACTATCATTTTAGGGGTCCACAATTGTACAAGCACTGCCTTTAAGTGGACCCCTCTTGTTTGCACTATGTATATCTATATTGTGTAAATTACTATAATTCATTTGTAATGTTTTGTTGGAACCGAGGGTTAATTGAAATAAATTGAAATTTAAAACCAAACACTAATCGTAATGATATTATTTCGAAAAACCGAAACATCTTCAATGCGTGTAATGGTAATACGAATACAACACTCTATGAGAAAACCACTTGAGTTTTATTCAAACCCTCTGTATTTGGACGGTCTTACCAGATCCCCTTATACTGAGAGAGGGAGTTCTTATTTGATTTACCAAATGAACTGTTGTGATGAATAGCTGGGGAATGTCGAGGCATGAATACATTGTTTGGAAACAGGCGACGCCAATGCCCTGGGGATTTTTAATATGAAATTTAAAATGATATATCGCCTAAAGGTAATCGTCAAATTCATCGAGTCTCGTTTTGTGTAATCATGTTGACAATTATATCAATTCAAAAACGTCTCGGAAAAGGATGACAGTTATATTAGTGAAGATTAACGCGTGTAGGTGGTCTTTTGTAATGCCTTCAGGCATTTAATGACCTTTATAACGATTTTTGAACGAAGTATAATGTGATGTTTTGCGCTGGTAAGGATAAAATAATGAGCGTACAAACTCCACATATTCGTTGTAACTCACAAACTCCCAATTCGATTTGCCCAATGCAATACAGTATGCCTCCGTTTGGATATAGGTGACATTAATGCGTAAGAGATTGTAATAATATTACATTTTTAAAGGTTTATTGCCAATAGGTAATCGTAACAGTTCATTAAGTTCAGTTATTTTTAATAAAATTGTCGATACATCAATTCCGATAACAATGTTATTGTCTGAAAGTTCAATCAGTGAATATTTGCACCAAACACCTCGAAGCATTTAAGGTGGGGTTTTGATGGTGAACACATGGGTTACAAGCATACTTAGGTCTATATCCTCATTAGACGCAAAACCAGGTGGGCTTTCCACATGGGATGGAGCCAATGTGTGTTGGTACTGGTGGGTTCTGCAGTCCCAGATACCCAATTTTAGCCACGTGTTGTTGCATGGATTAGATGTGGGGTCATATGGGCCAACTAGAATTTATATGGGTCCAGTGTGTGCCGGTATGTAGCCATGGAATCCATCGCCATATTGTCAAGTTTGCTAATACAAAATAAATATAGCATTACTACGTAATACTTATCTTGGTCGAGCTATCATAAGATATGATTTTAATTTACTACCCTATATCCTTACCTACCTATTCATTGCATCGAGCAATGCGAAGGGTTTCATGGTAGCGTCCCCTATGCAAGAGTCTGTGTGGCCCACTGGTTGAGCACCGTTCTAGTAATCTGGAGGTACAGGGTTCAAACCTCGGCGACGCCCTTTTTTCTTTGGTTATTTTCACTCACAATGTAATATTAGCAGATCGGGATATAATATACATAAAAACCAGTATAATATAAGTTTATATCTAACGAAATGGATGGAATTACCAACGTGGAAGCCACGCCCTGTATCCTGGATAAATAGATCCGTATTTTATATGCATGCCCATGCATTCCTATAATATATCGCCCTCTACGGGCAGTTGACATACACATTACTCACATATTCATGTGTTGACGTACAATACAGAACTGGTAACCGTGGAAACTCGGCAATATAATATGAAGTGTACTATTACCTCATAATGCCCGATTATTTGTAGCTATGACTGATAGATAACCAATAACAATGAATAACACCACACTGCTAAATATTATGTTCATATCCAATTAGAAAATGCATAGGAGCAAAAATGTAAAATCAATTTCCCGTTTGGATGAAGGCAACCCACAAGCAAAAAATAAACGTATACAAAGCATAACATAATATAAATTGAGAATTTATACAGCGCCTGTGCAAAGAACAACAAAACGCTTGAAAGTATAATCTCATTATTTATTCATTCTAGTCGAGAATCAGATGTGGACAGAGTTGCAGTAGGAGAACTGCGTCTATCCCCTGAGTTAGTGAAGGTGTACCCGGGTTACGACTCCGGTACTACTGCTGGCGATGTGGCGCTTATTAAGCTGCCCAGGCGCGTGGACTTCACGAATGTAACCAGATCTGCCTGCCTCGTCCCTCAAATGAGCAATGAAACGCAAGAATACACCAAATGCTTCAGCTCAGGATGGGTCAATACATTACCTGGAGGTATGCATGACATATCATGTACTACATGATCTAACCCCAATCCAAAAGTTTTCCAAAAGTAATATTTGAAAATTCAATCAAATACCAATTTCGTATATTGACATTGACAGTGGGGAGAAAAAAATATGTTCACCTAGTGAAAACAATGAAGAAAATTTCTGATTTTATTCCGATCCTTCGCTTTTCAGATTGACATGTGAAATTTGTAAGATGTTAACCTAGTAAAAGCATTCGGAAAATTGCCAATTGTATCCCGATCCTTTTTGTTTATATAACATGACCATTATAATTTTATATATTAATGCGAAAATATTCAGTAAAAAATAGACGTTACAGATTTAATGAGGCATATCTGACATGGTTTTGGAGCTTGGGGCGGGGGGGGGGGGGGGTCGGGGGGGGGGGCTAAAATAAGGTGGTGACAAATTCGAATCAACTTGCTCAATGTGACTCGATCCCTTACAACCACTGGTCTAAAATCTTCCGTTCTAACAGGTTACCCGTCAGATACACTACAAGTAGTTGTTGTTGCTGTTTGTGTTATTTTATGGCAATCAGTCAAACTTGACTATTGTTGCCAATTTAATTTCTCTTTAATTTTCTTCTTTTTTGTGTCAATTCTTCTTTATTTGTTTTCTTCAAGTGCTGAACGTAGCATTGGTCGATAACAGCCACTGTGCGTCCCTCTACGGCGAGAATTATATCACGGATACCACGATATGTGCTGCATATCAGCGAAGTGGCAACAGCTCTTGTCAGGTTTGTTACTTATGGTGGGCCTAAAGGGGACATTTCAATTCGCGAATCTCGCAGTGAAAGGTAGATAAAGTATGCGATTTGTCCGATATTTCTTCGCAAATTAGTTTGTTTATTGAGTTTGCCGCTGTTCATCCGAAATATTCGTTGGTGCCTACACCAAAACTTCATGACAAAATAAAGACACGTATATATATCTAAACCAAGTGCGATCATCACGGACCAGAAGATTGAACACAAACAAGTTAAATGGAACGGAGTATCAAGTATAACTACCTTCTTCTTGCGTATGAGGCAGCGCAGCTACTACGCGACATCTCGCAAATTGTAAAGCCAATTAACGGTGTCGGGGTCCAAGTTGGTTAAATCTGGGTTTGGGTGGCCAGGTGGGCAAGGATTGGGCACTCTTCGATGATGTGGGAGGCAGTCTGCTCGGGTGCTCTACATGTGCAAGCCGGAAAAGGTCTCAGTCCCCAGCGGTGCATGCTGCCGTTGAACCTGCCGACCCCTGGTCGGAGCCTGTTGATGGTGACCCAGTCCTTTCGGGGTAGATCCGCGCCTGGTGGTAGTTTTGTGTTTGGGGTTACTGTGAATTGATGGGGTCTGGGGGTCTCCTGCCAGCTGTCTTTCCATGCGGTGAGGGTATTGTTGGTGCCTTCCCGCAAGGTGTCAGCATGGCGACTGAACGGCCTGCGTGACCGGAGACGTTGGCGGACCGGTTGTGTGTTCTGGGTGGTACGGTGTAGAGGGTGTGTTCGGTCTTGGAGGGCCTTGTTGACTAGCTGTTTGGTATAGTGTTCTCTGCGGAGGGCGGGGGTGCGATACCAGCGAGCACTGGTAAGAGGTCAGTTGGTGTGGGTTTGAGGCATCATGTAATGATCCTCATAGTTTTGTTTAGGGTGGTGTCCAATTTGGGCGAGTGTGAGCTGCGTCACCACGCAGGGGCAGCATACTTGGCAGCACTGTAGAATAGTGCAAGGGCGCCAGTACGAAGTGTGTGAGTTTTAGCACCCCAGGTGGTGCCCGGAAGGCGGCGGAGTTGGTTGTTCCTAGATGAAACTTTGGCTCGGAGTGAATCTAGGTCTGGTTTGAAGGTCAGCTGTCTGTCTAGCTTAACTCCAAGGTATGTTGGGGTGGGGGTGTAGGGCAGTGGGTTCCCGTTGACTTTGACTGTGAGCTGGCGGTTTGCTTCTTTGGTGTTGAGGTGGAAGGCAGTTGCAGTTGTTTTTGCAGCGCTCAGCTTTAGTCTCCAGGTCTTCAGGTAGTTCGCGATCTTAGCCATGTCAGATGTTAGGACGTCTTCAACTTTTGACCAGATTTTGTCCGAGTGGAAGAGAGCAAGGTCGTCTGCGTAGCCGTACTGTTGTGCGGCAGTCTTGGGCATATCACTGATGTAAATGTTTAAGAGCGTTGGTGCCATGACTGAACCTTGGGGGAGTCCGTTTCTGAGACGTCGGGGGCGACTGGACTGTCCGACGCTGGTCTTCAGGACAAGGCTGTGGTTGTATAGGATGCTGGTAATAAATACTACTAGGTGGCGGTCTGGTATCATCTGGAGGAGCTTCAGGGTGAGTCTCTGCGGTTAAGTCGACCAGGATGGTACCAGCCTTGTGGCTCTCTCAAAACTGCTCTCGATGTCATTGGTGAGCAAGACTACTTGTTGGACGGTGCTGCGACCGCGGCGGAAACCTGCTTGCTCGTCGGGAAGTTGTGGGTTGACGCTCGGTTCCAGCCGGGCTAGGGGAGTCTTTCGAGTAGCTTGAAGGGGATGCAGAGGAGAGAGATTGGTCTGTAGTTCTTTGGGTTGTCTAAGGGCTTGTTTGGCTTGGGTAAGGCGATGATGGATGCTTTGCGCCATATCTTGGGGATGGACTGGTGGGTGAGGCAGGATGAGAAAAGTAGGAGGAGCCATTCCAGACATTTTGGTACGCAGTGCAGTAGGAACTCTGGATGCAGGTTGTCTGGTCCTTGAGCCTTTCCACTTTTCAGATGTTTGATGGCAGTGGCGATCTCATCGGGATTGAAGGGTGATGACAAGAGTCCATCCACTCCTGAGGCCTGCCAGAGTTTGGTGGTTTCTTGTTTGATGTGACGAGTGTGGTTCTTGATTGCGTCTTTGAAGCGGCCGTTTTCGAGGAGCTGTTCCGCTATTGAGTTGGCGGTCACGGGTCATTGTTTGGCTTGGGACTTCTGCCGGTGAGGCGATTGAGCGTTTTCCAGCCCAGTCTGCTGGAGTGGGTGAAGTCTATTCCTTGAACTCCTCCCTTCTCTCTCTATATAACTACATATTTGCATGTTATCATTAAACAGTGTGCTCTACATTGATAAAGTCACATCATGCGTAGCGGGGGCGGGGGCGGGGAAGGGGGCTCATTGTATGTAAGCTGGTTCCTTTGATGTGGGGGCTTTTAACAGATAATATCCAAAAGCTTCCGGCACGTCCACCACGTTCATGCAAAGTTCCTTTATTCGACATTGATGAAATTGTCAGGGACCGCGGAACTGGGGGGGGGGGGGGGGGGGGGGGTGGCAGCCCCCCACTTTTTTCGCTAAAAACAAAGAAATGCATAACATAAAATAAAGAAATACATTACAGTTTAAATTTTATCAGCCCCCCCCCCCACACTTTCAAAACCATTCCGCGGTCCCTGCTTGTGCTTGTCAAATAATCTCTTATAATAATACTAACGACTTCACTGTATTAAGATCTTGTTGTTATCTGATATGTCCACAGGGTATTGTGTGAATATTTCACGCCAAAAGGACATTGCATGGCCAAGTTATGATCAAAAATGCAAAGTGATATTCACTAACTCACTGCACTCACTTTGTACACGGAAAGAAAAACTCCGCGGGGGGGGGGGGGGCGTTCTTTTCTGAATACTTCGATCGTACATATCTTTGTAACGAAAGGGAAATTTGAAAAACCGAAACCTGCCCCATGATTTTATTGTTAACCCCTTGACTACGGGAACCGAGTCGGTTGTGTACAAAGTCTATGAGGATTTCTAAAACTCGTAGGGAACGGGTTAATACGAAGACTATAAGGTATGAGGGAACCGCTAGAATGATTAACAAAAATTAGGATTTGGACAATGATACTAAGTCCCTTTAAACGCTGTAGACCAATGTATTCTTATTTATGTCTCAAAAACAGGAAAACCGAGGCGGTCCGTTGGTGTGTGAAGGACCTGATGGAAGGTGGGACCTCATCGGCGTGTCTAGTCGAGTCCACGACTGTTCTCAATCGAGCAATCCAGGGGCCTACACGAGGGTTTCCGAGTTCCTGATTTTCATTAACGAGACCATTGCTGATTACAGTGAGTATTGTTAGCCGTTTACAATGTTTAATGTCTCAATGAAAGCTAGGGTTAGGGTTAGCCCTAACCACATCATTAAACATTGCGATGGGGACGTCATACCCTTCAACCGCAGCTGAAGGGTGCTTTACAAAGATCTTAAGTTGAACTTAACTCTAAGTTGGACTTAAAACGTATTGTAGGTCAATAGTTTCTTTAACAAATTGCAAAACTCCTTTTTTTCAAAGTAATACCATCTTGTTGCAATTCTTTAATATGTTTTATTATTAAAAGGATTGTATGTAATTGATGAAACTTTTATAAAACAATTCTTAAATTCATACTTTTTGCTTTTGAATACTTGTATTCCCAGGCTTTAAATGGCCTTCCATAATAGTTAAGTCCAACTTAAGTTCAACTTAGGATCTTTGTAAAACACCCCGGGCCTGCTGATCCTGATATGGACACTGAAATATTCTGTCTGGTGTTGTATAGAGTTGGACTTTTACGCTGAGTTATTATAACTTGGCATACTTAGTGCTTAGTATGACATTTTGTTAATACACAGTGGGTGAAAGAAGACTGACAGGTCACATGAGGATGTATGTCCAAACTCCACGCACGCGAAGTGAACAGATTGCAAAGAAAACTATAGCGTAGCGCGAACTGTAAAACTGTGGAGATGGCGCCATGAGAGAAAACAACGCGCAGATTAGGCGCATCGAGGACGGACTAAGGGCATATATCGGGAAATAGAGCAGTGGATGGACTCTAAAATCGTACTCGCAGGCCGGAATAATAGTGTGATGGGCGACTGGTGCCATGTATGGAAGCTGGAAGAGTTCGGCAATGCCATTGCGCTTGTGTCAATTAAAATATATATGTCAAGTAAACGTATTGGGCTCAAGGGCTGATCGCGGATGTAATATCCAGATTCTTTGTAATTCACTCCACCCTGCAAACCTGTTTATCAGACCACCACATGATGTGTCCATTCCCTCATTTCCCTTCACCTAACCCCGTGCTCCATACCCATACGTAAGTCGTAAATATTATGATTGTACTTATGTGCTTTACTAACCATTACCTATTTGTTCTACTGCCGTTACTTTGTAAAAAAAACTCATCAAATATCATTAATCATCATTACTATCAGAGCGACAGTATCCTGTTCAAGTCTCCCCACGAATCCCAAACATAACAGCGGTTAGGTGTGAACGCATCATTATCATGCTTTTTAAATAATTATGGTTTTGTTTGTATGATGGCCTATCCTCCAAATGAAAATATTACAAATGAGGCTGTCAATATCAGGAGTCGTTGAGGTATTTATAATTGTATATTGATGTAATACAAAATGTAATCTTTCTATCGTAGGTGACTACATCTGTAGTGTGGATGGCACGACGTTGTACAATGCTTTGCTATGTGACTACACACCAGACTGCCGAGATGGGGCCGATGAAAGTGATTGCTGTAAGTTATATTTTATATTAAAGGTGCACCTGAAAAGTGTCTAACTCCAGAAAAAATAATTTGAGCTTCCACATTTTTCTTTTACCGTGTTGTTTGGTTGTGGTAAGAGAAGAATAAAATAGCGTTTGATTTTTCCAAATGCCCCTTTATTATAACGAAATCTATCATTGATAATGATCTAATTTAGCTTAAGAGCTTTAATGAACGGTCATGAACCTCATAAACGTTATAAAGTACTTCGTTGTAAAGCTGATGCAAATTCAAGTTTTTCAATTATACTTACACACATAATTCGGACATATCTTACAATGAATTTGGTATAGGATTGAAGCCTTAAATGTGCACCTTTAATGTGTGAGTTTATGACCAATAAGCATGCGTCGGTGGTTACCCTTTTTCGAAACATGGAAATGCACTGGAAGAAGATTTACCTCTGACCTTTATTCAGTACAATACTTATCACACACATTATTCTAAATTTGACCCGCGATTACATCATTGCCATGTATTAAAAACATGTCTACCTCAAAAAGCCATTTATTTTGAATGAATGTATGTAAGTCTCTTTTACATTATGTTTATATTAATATTGAATAACTAGTGGAGTAGCCCTCAAACAACTGTGAGGGTACAGATTGTGCTCAAGGTATTCCAGTGGTAACACCTGGCCCAAGGTCCCCAAGGTGCGCCCGAGCGCATTTCATGGCCGCTGTCATTTTGATTGTCTAAATCTTCATCTGCCCAGGCCTCTTTCCATCTGGCACTAGCCGCTTGTTATCTGTATTATTCACTTAGATTACGAGATGACACTGGGAAAGGTAGTTCGATTGGCGTCTCACAGCTATCCCTCAAACTACCCACCCAATTCCAGCGTACTCTGGACTTTCGAATATGCTGCCGGAGAGAACACTGCTGACATCTTCTACCAGGTTTCATTTGGACTTGTTCATCTTGGACAGGGCGATGTGCTGAAGGTCGGAGCAGGCTCGAGTCCCACAAACTCTACGACTACGGTCACTCATGCTGGGTACATGTATGAATACCCGAGACTAAGATACTATGAAGCAGGAAACTTCTTCGTCGAATTCAAATCCGATTCTTACGATGAAAGACGGGGCTTCGAGGTTGTGATTGTTGTCATAAATTCCTCAGGTAAACATAATACATGCATTCGCTACCGTATATGTGTGGGCATGTTCAACTGGAACAGAGTATATTCATTAACTTATTTTGGAATATCAACTGGTCTGTATCAATTTATAGATGACACGCTTTGAATATCGCACATGTTTAAGCCTAAAAAACAAATCCAAAACACATGAACAATTGTGACATATCTGCCAAATCAATAATATAGTGTATGTCTCATGTTCAATATAAATCTAAACAGTAGTTATATTAATCAGTCCCTATTCAAAAATTCACGTAGACTGTGCTCATAGCCTACCGGGTCTCGTAGATAAGGGAAATTGCATATAGGCCTTGATGTGAAAATGTATACGAGGTTAAAAAAAAAACAACCTTGGAATAGATTCCATGTACAAAATTAAACGCCATTCATGGTTGAAATTTGTTTTGAACTTCTCTCGCTAAATTATATCTACAGATTGGATTTGTTTCGTCATCGCAAAAATGTTGCAATCCCGTTGCAATATATAAAGATGGAACAGTTAGCTAACACAGTCAAACCTGTTAAAGCGATCACATGTGCCAACAACGACCGCTGTCTGGTCCACCCGGACAAAATGGTGTTAAGTGACCAGCAAAATGCGCCCACCTCCCTAAATCGACCAGCGACATTCCCCCATTTGCTTTACTACGCACATATAAATCCGTGAATAGCGACCAAAAATAGCGCTTGGGCGACCCAGGCGTCCACTGTGTCGCAAAAGGCACAGATTCAGAGCACATCAGTGCATACAACAAACTTTTAAAATGTCATTGAACTTCCGACAGACGCTTAATTACCAACATCGAGTGGTTCTGGCTCGCAAAAAAAGAAAAGGTAGTTGTGCCCTTTAGTACCTGATGCTGATACAGAAATGCATCGAACAAAGACACTTCACTAAATAGCACAACATAATTCAACATCTAACAATTATTTAAATACGTTACATGCAAGCAACTGCTACTATCATACATGAACATGCGTATGAATTACACATATATTATGATAGGCGAAGTATGCGACCTTGAATTCGAAATGGCCGGGAACCTGTCTGTACAAACTACCTGTCTATAAAGACTACTTTCTGCTAGTCCCTTGAGCGGTCGCATTCTACGTTTTTTAATGTTCAAGACAGTTTAGGCTTAATTATATAACACAGAACTATTTTAATGAAAAGCATTTCAATAAATAAACCCTATCAAGTACCCTGGGTTGGTAGCTGCACAGTTAAGATAAGTATACTGCTACGCGAATGCTAGATTGTAGAAGTACCTAGACCGTTGTTAAATGTGTATTTAATGATATACAAATGATTTTAGAACCTTTAAGATGTTTCTATTGTCATGGTCTATTGAAATAACGTGTAAATTGACACACCAATATGTTTCGCGTGTAGACACTATGACGGATTCATACGTATCTGTACCACCTATCCATTAATTTCTAGATGAATGGTGGGTTATATTTTAATCAGTTGTTGAGACTTAATCGGTGCTATTTTTGTATCAATGCTATCCATTCTTGATTGATATTCCCAGATGCTGTTGTGTGTGACATGAACTCTCGCATCGTTAGTTCGTCCTCTGTGTGCGACATGACGGCAGATTGTAATGACAAAACTGATGAACGACATTGTAGTGAGAATAGTAAGTACATGTACATGGCTAATCCACCTCAATACTATGAACATAATTCAAGGTACGAAAATACACCGCGCTGGTGGACTGCACCAGAACGGAAGAATAAGAAGAAGATAATTATTGCAATGAGCAGTGAAAACAAAATAGTCCATGTCTTCTGACCCATTGGTATAAAGTATTAAATAACACTGTATATTGACATGTTTTCATTTGATTGATTTATGTGGAGAGTAATTTGAGACCAACAATACAAATTATCATAATAGTAGCAGTATTTGATATGTGACCTTACACCACAAAACGACCAATAAGTCTGGAAAACTGATTGTGCTGATTTGCATTTAACATTAAAATAGACGTCATTTTCTGTAAAATGGTATATAATTTGTCATTAAGGACTAAGCAAACCTTTATAAAAAAAACAAGATCACATTTATTAGATGAGAAATTATATTCAAACATGATTTCTAACGCCCAAAACTGTACAGGAGGTAGATTAAAATATGCTTATTCAGGAAACACCATGATCCTCAATCTCATATTTTGATCAAGATCTTACTAGTTTAGCTCATACGAGAGAAACTTATATACCGCGGCGACATAACGGTCGTTTTGTGGTGTAGGTTCACATAATATGATCAAAATGTTTAAAACTGTCATATTCATTGGTGTATGACATGATATAAAACGATGCTAGATCGTCTACGTTGAAATACGATCATGATTACAAAACCAATGAAATAAATTTGTAGTGTGAATATTCAGTACAAGTAAAAATTGGCTTGCGCACGTACTCTTGTATGTTCTTTCTCCTTTTCATTTGTTTACTTTGTTCACTTTGTAATTGTTGTTATGTTTAAAGGTATACAGCTGGATCTGAATACAGTCGTTCACCTCTCATCCCCAAACTACCCATCTTACTACCCACCTGATGTGTATATCTACTGGACAATAGAATATGCCTCCGAACAGATACCGGCCGATACATTCTACAGGTTCTCGTTTGGAGTTGTCTCGCTGCACTCTGGCGATGTTTTAAGAATCGGTCTCCGCTCTGATCCCGATTCAGAAACACCCGTTTTGATTCGTGGCTATTTTTCGGATACCCCAGATGAGCGAACTTTCAAAGCCGGAAATATATTCGTGGAGTTCGATTCCAATTCGTATAGCGAGCTCGGAGGATTTAGATTGCAGATAACTGCACTTGTATATCCAGGTAAACATGTTATTCTTTATACATGTTATATGTCCATCATCTTTCCATGAATAAATCAATTTCCAGCTTTATCTTCCTATCGATGAACGAAGATCATTAGATCAAGATCTAAAGCAATTGGAATGCGTACAAGCTAGTTTGATATGTGGTATATATTGTGTCAGGGCTTCGTCTGTCAAAGTTAAAGGGATAGTTGAGTTTTTGTAGAGAGGGCGCTACACATAATATATTTTTTGTGAGATAATGAAAAACTGATTGTAACATTTGAAAGAGCATAATATTTTAGTGACAGAATAAACTTTATTTGATCAAAATCGGTTCAGAAACGGCTGAAATATCTATAAATATAACAATTTGTAATAAACTGGGGCCCCAGGTTTATTAGAGAATTTTAAACCAGCCGTTAAAAATTTTTAAAAATGCTTCCTCTTTTCAAAAAGTTGTTGATAGTTGTTGGTTATTTCTCTATCTAATCACTATTTCAACAAAACATCACATACACAATGTTTTATTCAATATGGTTGAAACCGATGAGTGTTTAGAGAGCGCCCTCTAACGTTTTAACGGCTCCTTTTTAATGATAACATGATCTTTACTACGTCATTTGGAATTTGGTGTTCCTTTCTAGTTATAACTATTAGTTTGTAATGTAATGATTACTAAAATTCAGTTTCACCAAAACTGTACTCTCCTTACCAGAACTCAACTATCCCTTAAAGGTCCCCATTGCGATATGCGTGACTCTCAGCCAGGCTATCTATTAATAAATGAATATTACATAAATAAATAGCCACTTAATGCAATGCGTCTTTGCCAGTGCTTACAGACTGTATGCTCTCTGGGGAATTTAAATGTGTAATAGCAGAGTACCCAGTTAACAGGGGTATAAGTTACTACGTTTCCTTATTGCCTATAACTGTATGGATACTATGGGCTTTTCAAATGCCACCCATTTGTGTAATATTGTTGTTTTGTATTAATATATTTTCGATTATATCATATGTATTAGTATTGGTCATATGTATGGTAACAGTTGCTGTTGGTGTTGCAGTAGCAGTAGTATTATTAGTAAGTAGTGGTAGTAGAGAAAGTAATAGTATATCAGTACAGACTTTAAAAAACGTACAATAATATATTACTTCGTTACTAACCAACCAAGCGCTATAATAAAACATAGTTGATAAAGGGTCATGTTCGATTCCAAATTGCAAACGATTTAAAAAGTAATTTTATATTCGGGCTTTTATCCAAACATGATATCATGTTTATTTTGCAATTTTTTGGTTCGTTTTAGATGGCTTCGTATGCGACTCGGGCCTCACCATGACGAACACCTTCTCCACGTGTGATCTCGAAGCTGACTGCACGGATGGAGCAGATGAGCTCGATTGCAGTAAGTGTAGATAATAGTGTTTATCTCAGGATGTTCCACTTTGCAGAAAAAGAAAAAACAAACTAGTATGGTTAAAACATTGGAAAACGCATGACCTAACCAAAGTATGTGTTCATGGGTCTGCAGAATAAACATATATAATATTGTCTAAGACGAACGCATCGTCTGTGATGTTATTGTCTTCGAATGTACGCGGGAATTGATGTGTCACACTCGCAGACGTGTGGCGCATACGGAACATTGATGCCATGTTGGTTCAGTAAGTGGTCGTAATTATTTTGTTTTGTGTATGAATTAAATATTATTATACACAACGGTTCAAAAACATATGATTATGTGTTGTTCTTCGCTTGACAGGTGGTCCCATTTAAGCTGTAAAGGAAATACGATGC
Source organism: Echinarachnius parma (assembly GCA_037951105.1). NCBI lineage: Eukaryota > Metazoa > Echinodermata > Echinoidea > Clypeasteroida > Echinarachniidae > Echinarachnius > Echinarachnius parma. The sequence continues at coordinate 139,890 of JBAMJV010003788.1, read as the reverse complement.
GGCAGTAAATCTTGAAAAATCGGTTTAGCCCGATATTTTGGTATGTTATACAGGGTGCCCCCCCCCCCCCCAAAAAAAAAAAAAAAACGGAAAGGGCCACTTCCCGAAATAAAGTACCAAAATGTGCATGTACATTGGATAGGGTGTATTTCCCAATGAAAAACGATACCAAGAACAGTAATTTGGGTCGTGTAGTTTTTGTTTTAGGACGCTGCGAATGAGACCATGACAGGCACCAATTTGTGTCAATTTGTGCCTAGTCGGCGCATGTTTATATGCGCTCCCTGCCCGTAATACCATTGATCGACCATGCCTATTCTCTCGGCACACGGCTGAGTGCACACTTACAACGGCGTGCGTTATTTAACGCTATGAAAGGCGGTACGTGCGATGTTCCAAGCACTGGCTTGCTAAAGATTGACAAAAAAGAGAACCTGACATGGTGTCACTCACAGCGCTATAAAACAAAAACTACACGACCAAATTGGTTGTTCTTGGTGTCGTTGTTCATTTGAAAAGACACCCTATCCGATGGACATAATACATTTGTTTCAATTTTTTGGGAAGGGCCCCGTTCCGTTTTGAGGTTACCACCCTGTATAAGCACAACGTGTAACGGTTTAGCTACATCTAAACTGGGTTCCAAAAGAAACTTATGACTTCTTCAGAGCGACACACATTACAATCCAAAGCATAACAATTACTCATAATTGGGCATAGACTAGCTACAATATCTCTAAGCAAGCTCATCTAAAAAAAATGTGTTTGTTTTAGTTAACAAAGAATAAAATAAGGTGAAATCGCAAAAGGTCATTTTTCAAAAACCACAGAAACTGCTTGACTTCCAGGCACAGAGCTCGGTACGGACAATAGCCAGTCTAGTGGTTACATAACCCGCTTTGAAGTTGAATGAATAGCAATTCAAAGTTCTCAATAGACCGCCTTTCGTAGAGGTTCGCAGCGAGCAGTTTCTGTGATCTTTTAAAAGTGACCTGTAGTTATTCGATCGCATTTTCTCTTTTTTGGCAAAAGAAACTTTTAATTTTTAAGATATGCTTCATAAGGAGAGTGATAGCTTATCTGTGTCTAAATTTTATTCAACTTGATGCTGTGGATTTTAGTGAGCGTCGCTCTGAAAAGGTGATAAGTTTCTTTTGGAACCCAGTTTATATTTTCCGGTGATAAGTAGTGTGTTATGTCAATATTTGTTTAACACGTTGCCGTGAGTTTCAGTAATATGAACATTATTTGTACATTGTACTCCCTATTTTCAGACCATGATCTTCACGTTTTTTCTTTTTGTTTTTATTCGAATAGATACTGAACTATTTCTAGGAGATGAGATTTATCTGATGTCCCACAATACGCCTTTGTCCTACCCACCAAACGCATACGTACTTTGGAAATTTCATTTCAACTCGCGGCAGAACCAAACTAGCGATATAATCTATCAGATAGCATTCGATTACGTAAGGGTATCATCCGGGGACACGTTGCGTATCGGTTCCGATATGGAGTCCAGTGCAGCCGACGCGTCTGATCTTTCATGGACAAGTTACCGCGGAGACCCAGAAGACAGGTTCTTTGAAGCTGGAAATATATTCGTTGAATTTAATTCCGATTCATATTCCGAACGTGAAGGCTTTATTCTACAAATCAACGTGCTCCGATTTCCAGGTATCATTTTACTTAAGATTACCGAAGTAGAGATGATGATATGTTGGTAGTGGGGTTGGTCCTAAACCATTGCCTTCTTAAAAACTGCTTAGTCAGAAATGTATGTATGGCTCGCTTTACATTGTTTTGAACCCATTCCAATAGTAACGAATGTGTGTTACGTCACACCTCGAGAATCAGTTATCCTGATAATACGTGCCTTCGCAGTTGTTGCGATTGCAAGATCACGTGACAAAATTATAGTACGGCCGGATCGCCAAACGACGTAGCAGCCGCCGCTTTGTGTATAATGTCAATGGACCCTTCACTTCCTGCCATGACACCCGAAACTAAATTAAGATATTTATTCATGAATATCGACTCTATAACACTGTCATTGCATCTAACATATATCGAGAACAATATACATTTTCAGATTATTCAAGGAATACGATCGTTTGTTTAAAATTCAAGGATACAACTCGAGTTTGATTGACAAAAATGACTCTCATATCTTCCTGCCGCGCCGTACATTGCACGCAAACGTATGCAATTGGGCCCATTGGTTTCGTGTTTTGTATAACTGCAGAACGAAATCAAGAACCCGATCAAGCCCAAATTTAACTACTAAGTATTCATTTCTGACAAACTTGATATGATTTCCCCCTAGTATGGAATATCTAAAGTATATTTAAATGCTTTTCCATACAAAGACAATTCTTACCCTTCATTTGAGACTGTGTTTCTTGCAGTTCAAGCAGTTCCCGGGCCGACCCGGGTACATGTACGCACAATGCAAACAGTGCTTGAACTGCGTGAAGCTTGATTGCATGCAATGCAGCGCGCCGCCAGCCGTGTGATTATAAGTGGCATTCTAGTTTCGAAATATGTTCATTAAAATTCAGTTTGTCCATTACAATGTGACAGAAATGATCGAATTTGTTGTAAATGTTAGACAGATGTTGTTCTCTTTGCATAATTAGCACTGAAAGTGTCATGAAATTAATATTCATGAATATCTTCATTTAGTTTCCGGTGTCATGCCAGGAAGTAAAGGGTCCATTGACATTATACACACAGCGGCGGCTGCTACGTCGTTTGGCGATCCGGCCGTACTATAATTTTGTCACGTGATCTTACAATCACAACAACTGCGAAGACACGTATTGTGTACCACTAGTATAAATGCTCAATGTTAATTGCATAATGTATCCGATGACCAGGGTAATACTTTAAGTGTAAAGCGCTTAGTCATCATTATCAATCGTGATTGGCGCTATATGAATCGAAAATATAAAACAGGTTTGTCAATTATATCAAATTCAAGGAGGGTCATTTAAAACAATATACGGTAGATCCCAACGCTCAAATGTGAAGTACAGAACTTTTGGTGAAGGCTTGATATATGTATAATAATATCTATATAGATAATAATCATCTAACCTTCTTGCATTGAATTAACAAAAACATAACAGGTGTTCAGAGTATAAGTACTACTTCAAAGAGATCTTTTAAATTATTTTATGTTGAATGTTAACCTTTTAAGACTAAATGCAAGGATGTTTTACTTGGTAAAGGTTAATTTAATTATTTATATGTTATCTCACGCAAAGATATGTCTGTGTGCCGATCGCATCATCTATTCTACAACCCAAACGGATCCTCAGTATGTGACTACGAGCCGCAGTGTGTTGATGGAACAGATGAAATGAACTGCGGTGGGTATTTCATTTGGAACAAATTATGCTCGTTAAAGGGATGTTTTAACTGTGTTAACATGTGCACATATTGGCGAAGAATTAATACATTGCATTCCTGATAAGTCCACCCGTTGATGTGTTGAAAATCCTTGGTAAATCAATGTCATATGACCGAGCAATGTGCAAAACGCACATTAATATGCCGTCATACGATGTGTGTTTATGTCACTTATGAAATTACACTTATTTTTGTTAGTGTGCAAACAGGGTCATATTTCTCGACATTACAGTATATGTATGATGACACAAACAATGTTAGATGTGTATTGATGCAGTAAAAGTTCCTGGCGCATGCATGTGAAGTAAATATGCTAATTTCACCTGGTCAACTATGTATGAATAATATTTCCTGACCAGTTCTGTACTAACATACATACATTGTTCACATTCGCTGTATCCACTCTATCTAACTTAAGCAGCTTTCCTACTGGTAGGGCACAGAAACATAATTAATAAATGCAAGCATTTAGCCCACGTTTATGTTGCAATCATTCTGATGTGCCGTGGATGATGTCAGGATGGGAACATTTACGTCCTACATTTTCATGTTCAAGGTTTCGTACTAGTCCTTGGTGAAGTCGTCCAGGTTGCATCCTATGGTTATCCATCGAACTACCCGCCCAACTCCTACGTTCTGTGGACATTCCAGTATGACCCTGCCGGGGACCCAACTGACCACTTCTACATGGTCTCCTTCGGATATATCCGAATTCATCATTATGATCGATTGACGGTCGGTACTGGATGGGACCCTTCAAATACATCTATATCGCAGGTGTTCGATAGATACGTCACTGGAACTCAGAGAATAATGTTCCTCCCAGCTGAGAAAATGTTTGTCGAATTTTCGTCCGGTCCAGACTATGAATCTCAGGGCTTCAGACTCACAATTTCCGTGCAGTATTTTACAGGTATGTATGGCATTCCTTTTGAATATGCGATACATAAATGTAAACATAAAATCATGACTGTTCATTACCATGATTATAGCGGAAAACTATGTTAGACCGCTTCATGAAGCAGTATACAATCTATATTAATATGTCCATGCATATCAAACATGAACGCCGGGATTGAGGGAGGGGAGTACGGTATGATAATGCATAGCCAACATACCGTTGAAATATAACATTATGTGAAATATTTGTTTCCGGGATTCGAACCCGACAACTTCGGATTGCTATACCGGTGCTCTTCCAGCCGTGTTATAGAAAACCCCTACGGTGTGTTCTTCCGTGAAATCACTTAGTATTCAATGATCGTGTTGGTCTGGGACGAACATAGCGTAGGGTTTTCTGTAGCTCAGTTGGAAGATCACTGGTCTAGCAATCAGGAGGTCTCGGGTTAGAATCCCGGAGGAACCCCGCTGCCGTCCCAAGGAAAAAGGCAGTACACGATTCAGCGTTTTCTAGAAACTGAGATATTGACCCTTTTGTGTTTTTGCCACAGCCGCTCGGAAATAATAAACTTGTGAAGATAACTTCAGTGTGTGATTAATGGCTATATAGGTGTCTATTTTTCTTCATACATGAACAATTGAATTTTTCGTTTAATTTTGAGATTTTCATGAAAATGTAGATACTTTGGGAAAATCCCTAGTTTGTGACCGATTTCCCCAAGGAAAAACGCAGTATCTACATATTATAAATTAGGAGGGTGTTGAATTATGCCTAAGTACGTTATGGATAAACCAATCGAAAATGTTTCGGCATATATTATCTATGTACTATTAACATACTTTAAGGGGAAAAAAGTTTAATTAATTAAAAAGCTCCCTCTCTAGGCGAGTCAAACTTTTCTTTAAAAAGGGACTTATTGGCCCATATTTCCGCAATGAAGGAAATACGAAGCATGAATCGTATTCATTAACCACGCACAAATGATTGTTTATACATTTGTTATGAAAGTGTATAAGTTAAAGTTAAAACAAAACTTTGAAATGATAAAGAGCGCCCTCTCTTATCAAGTCTTAAGTTACTTTAAATATGGAATAATGCATGTTACATGCTCCCAAAACGGTGCGTGAAATAATATTTGAACTATTAATTTAATGGGCTGTAAGCCACCGAGCATGGTGGCTTAGCGGTTAGAGTGTCCGCCTCATGCACGGGAGGTCCCGGGTTCGAACCCAGACCGGGTCATACCAAAGACTTTAAAAATGGTACCTTCTGCCTTCTAGCCAGACACTCGGCATTTGTAGAATGGAGAAGGGAAAGTTAATCACACGAGTTACCAGAGGACTGGCCCCCTTCTGTAACTTTCGCTACATTTAGTAGACGTGTGGCCTAGGGCTAATGAAACGGAGATAGGCGCCGCCTTATGTGCCAACATTGGTACGGGAAAGACTTTAACTTTAACTTAACTAAGTGATATTTAAAAAAATGTATACAGTGCGAAAAGTTGGTTTTGTTTCAATAATATCTGTTTTAAGGATTGTGTAAATCATAGGCGATTTATCTACAAAGCTTTATAATGATTATTCAATATGTTTCGTCTCGTCGGGTACCCATCATGGCTGTCTGTCGAGTATCGACATATCATACACTTCTTAAGATTGCTTCCAGTAATGTATCGTCTATCACATGGTAACTATAATTTTTAAGATCATATTTTCAGGCTAATCTTATTATCAGATAATGTCTAGCAAATACGCTCTGTTTGATATACCCTGTATTGCGTCTTGCATGATTTCTAGAAAGTTACAATATGCGTAGGATGTGGGAGGTTTGGGCTGCATCTCCCTGGAGTTTAAACAAATTACTGCATTCGGGCAAAAAGCATACTATGTCATGTGTGGGCAAATCGTTCTCGTATTACGGCAAAGTCATGTCCTATTCGGGCAAATCCGTTAAATATTTGGGGAAACCCATGTCATATTCGTGCAAACTCATGTTACATGCGGGCAAAGTCATGTTCTTTTACGGCAATACGACATCATTTCCTGGTAACACCGTCCTACATTTGAGCAAATCATGTCATTTTCGGACTGTAACACCAAAATCAAAGTTGTCGCCCATCGAAAAAGCGAAGACCTTATGTTGGGGGTTTTGCTTGTCGGGTGAAAATGTGAAGGATAATCATTCTGGCAAAAGACCTCAGAGCCCCTTAAAAAATGTGCGCCTATGCCCATGCGGCGTACTTATCATTACAGTGTTACATTTTTCATAAGTACTAATTTACTGGTCCTATGACATCATGATTCTAATTCGACACACCCATGCCATGATTTAAACTATTGTTATTGTTTACACTGTCATTATCCATGATACGCAGATCCTTTTGTGTGCGATGATCGTAAATTCGTTATCAACGGAAGTTATGTCTGTGACTATGAGCTCAACTGTTACGATGGAACAGACGAAAAGGACTGCAGTAAGTACACGATATATGTGACCTTACACCACAAAACGACCGTTATGTCGCCAGGGCAGTTTCTCTGCTATTAGCTGAAATAGTCAAATTTGTTTTTAAAAATGGGATTCAGGATTTGTATATTTTCTGAATATAGTAATCTTAATCCACATCTGTGAAAATTTGAGCGTCAGAAATCATGTTTAAATATGATTTTTCTTAGATTCAAAATTATCACATAACAGTGCATGAATGGATGCCAATCTTTGAAGCAGTCTGTTTTCTCCGTTGTTTTAAAACTGCTTCAGCCATGTTCCGAATCTTTGGCGCTCATTTTGAAAGGGTTAGCGTAGTCCGAATATCACAAATTATATACCAGTTTAAAGGTAATTATTTCTACTTTAATGTCATGTGAAAATCAGCACAATCATTTTTCCCGACTTATTGGTCGTTTTGTGGTGTAAGGTCACATATGAACTCTCACCAAAGTTATGACCACATGGTATGATCATAATCATATGTAAATTAGTTTAATTATAATTTTGTGTAACATTCTTGACAGTTGAATGTGTTAATCTAAAGTAAAATTGCCTTTTGTGACTTTGTTAAAATGTTCTGAGATTTGCAGAATGATGAATATATTTTAGCAAATTTTTTTACAGTAAAATGTAGAAACCCAGTTTTCAATAACTGAAGCCTCTGATGTAATACAAAAGTAGGTAATTATATTGTTGTTCTTCATAGGCTTTTACCCTCAACCCCCAAACTTAACTCTCCCTTTAAGTTACCACATAAAACCAGTGTGACTGTATATAACCAATAAGAAACCTTATGCTTGTTTGTATTTTTCTCAATAATTGTTATGATTGCAGATTTTACGATAGCTTTTGGTGACGAAGTTCAGCTTACATCACACAATTATCCCTCCAACTATCCACCAAATGCGTACGCCCTCTGGACATTCCGGTACACACCCGCTGAGGACACTACTGATCTCTTCTACAACATCCTACTCGAACGCGTTTACCTGTACTATACTGACGACAGTCTGAACATTGGCGAGGGCATCAATGCTGAACTTCCAAAGATCACCTACGGGCAGTATGCTAACATACATTCGGTTATCAGATTTCTGAGAGCCGGTGATATGTTTGTTGAATTTCTGTCCGATTCGTCATCTGAACGCCAAGGATTTAGTCTTGTTATCAGCGTCGTAAACATGACAGGTTAAGTATGAGATATTATATTATTGTATACGACTAATCAATTATTCAATGTTATAATATTATTACATCAATCGAGTTTGTCGTCATGCTTGCTATTCTGCAAGTACTATTGATCGAACGACCATCATCATAGTAATGGGTAATTAGAGTAATAGCTAGTGTTTATTTGCTTTAATTCGTTATACCGTTTGTCTCAAAAGATGTGTCCCTGTCGTAACTTGTTATATTTTCTTCTTTTTTTACTTCTTTTTCTTAATAATAATAGTAATAATTAAATAGTGTATTTATAATTAAAGCATAATCGATGTGCTTTTTAAACTTTACAATAACCTTCAACAACAACAAAATACGTCTTAAACTTCATCTACAGAAAATGTAATTTGCAGATACATCTAAATTGATATCTCCCATTGTTGAGAGATTAATTTTGAAATGCTCTACATTGCAGAAGGGTTAATCTGTGATACATATTCAAGCCTCGGAACAATTTGTGATTTGACGGCCGACTGTAATGACGGGGCAGATGAGAGGAATTGCAGTTAAGTATTGTATTGTCCTTATTAGTCGTTCTACTTACCTTAGGAATTAATTCCATACTTGGGTTATCATAACCATAATATCAGATAAAAAGTAAATGTATCTTGTTTAAGAATATTTTAATTAATAACCTTACTTATACGTAGCTAGTTCAGAATGAATATCGTAAATTGTTATGTTTGGTAAACATAATCATAAATTATACTATTTGAATTTGTTTGAGGGCAAACGAGCTGTGCATAGCGGAGTATGTTGCTATTTTGAAGCAAACTGTGTTGAGTGAGCGCTACAGTACATAATGTGCTCGCACTGGATGACCTACAAAGGGGCTGGGTTATACAAACATTATCTCATGCGGGGGTGTTTTCGCACGGGGGGTAAAACACAACGATGGTTAAAGGGATAATATACTTTTTAGTAAAGAGAGTACAGTTTTGGTCATACTGAATTTGCAAACCCAATCTAGCACCATTACATCACAAGCTTACGGTTATATCTCCACCATGCTCGAAATGCTGGAAAAATGGAAGTATTAAACAAAATGTTGTAACGGCTAATTATAAAATAATGTTGGGGCCCCACAATTATTATGAATGGTTATGCTTATAGATATTTTAGCCGTTTCTGAACCGCTTTGATTAAACAAAACAAAAAAATATTCTGTCATCAAAATTGTTAAATCGCTCTCCCTGCCCGTAATACCATTGAACGAACATGCCCATTATCTTGGCACACAGCTGATTTCACACTACAACTCTATGAAATGTGTTACGTGCGATTTATCAAGCGCTAGATCGATAACAGTTGACAGAAAAGAGATCCTGACATGGTGTTACTCACAGCGCCCTAAACAAAACTACACGACCAAATTGACCCGAAACATACTCCGCCTCGTCCCATTTACTGACAAAAAATGACGGGCAGGCTTGGCAAATAATTAAATCTCTTTTTCTCGTAAATGTAAAATGCCTACATATTTCAACTGTATGGATAAAAGATATTTACATAATAGTTCAGTAATAAACACAACAAAAAAAAGTAACTCCCCCTCCCCCTAAGCAAAATGGCGTAACTTTTTTAACAAATAGGGTTTGAGCAACATAACTTGGCAGGAATGTTTCTAAAATGATTGGCTAACGTGTCGGTGAAAATGAATTTGATCCGCCATGCCATGCATGAGTGAGCACACATTAAAGGAAAATGTCACTTTTCAAAAGTCACAAGAGTCAAAAAGAGAAAATTCTGACTTTAATGTGTGGTCACTCATCCATGACTCGACGGACAAATTTCATTTTCATACATAAGTTAGTCAATAAATGAAGGAACAGTCCTGCCGAGTTATTTTGCTCAAAACCTTTTTGTTAAAAAGTTATGTTATTTGATTAAGGGGGACTCACTTTTGTGTTGAGTTTAATTGATCAGTATTGTTTGAAGAAACTCAACAAAAAATAAGTCTCCTCGTGATTAGAACAACATAACTTTTAACGAAAATGTTTTGAGCAAAATAACTCGGCGGGATTGTTCATACACTTATTGACTAACTTTTCTGTGAAAAGAAAATTAGTCCATCGAGTCATGCATGAGTGAGCACACATCAAAGGAAAGATTGGTACTTTGTGTGCTCAGGCATGCGTGACTCAATGGACCAACTTCATTTTCACTAAGAAGTTAGTCACAAATGTAGGAACAATCCTCCCGAGTAATTTTGCTCAAAACATTTTTGTCAAAAAGTGACGCCATTTTTATTAGGGGGACTTACTTTTGTTGTTGTGTGTATTACAAAAGCGTGCATTATTCATAAACACAACAACAAATAGTGAGTCCCCTAATCAAAATGGCGTCACTTTTTGACAAACTTGTTTTGACCATATTAATTCGGCAGGATTGTTCATACACTTTATTCAAACAATACTGATCAATTAGACTCAACACAAAAATAAGTCCCCCTTAATCAAATAACATAACCTTTTAACGAAAAGGTTTTGAGCAAAATAACTCGGCAGGATTGTTCCTACATTTATTGACTAACTTATGTGTGAAAATGAAATTTGTCCGTCGAGTCATGGATGAGTGACCACACATCAAAGTCAGAATTTTCTCTTTTTGACTCTTGTGACTTTTGAAAAGTGATATTTTTCCTTTAATGTGTGCTCACTCATGCATGGCATGGTGGATCAAATTCATTTTCACCGACACGTTAGCCAATCATTTTAGAAACATTCCTGCCAAGTTATGTTGCTCAAACCCTATTTGTTAAAAAGTTACGCCATTTTGCTTAAGGGGGGAGTTACTTTTTTGGTTGTGTTTAGATACTTTTTGTATTTGTCTGCAAATGAGTACATTTGGGAAAGGTAATTTGTTTAATTTTACATGTTCACTATTAAGATGTCTCACTGGACCTTGGTGATGTCGTCCATCTTGCATCTCATGGTTACCCATCGAACTACCCATATACGGCCTACGTTCTGTGGACATTCCAGTTTGACCATGCCGGGAACACAACTGACACTTTCTACAGGATCTCCTTCGGACATATCAGAATTCATTATTACGATCGGCTGGCTGTCGGTACGGGATGGGATCCTTCAACTACAGCTGTATCCCAGGCGTTCGATGGCTACTACACTGGAACTCCTAGGATATTGTTCCTCCCACCTGAGAACATTTTTGTTGAATTCGCGTCCACGTCATCGTATCAAGATCAGGGTTTCAATCTCACAATCACCGTGCAGAATGTACCAGGTATGCACGTCGGGTCAAGATGATACATTTTAAAATATAGACGATTTCATGAATAAAACAATATGTGGTCGATTCCATTGTTAAGCAGTCAACAGACATAAACATATATTTAAATATACTTGATAAAAGTGCCTTATTATTTACGGTGGATAATGTCTACGATTTTGTTTTACAAAGAACTTGATACCAATTACGCTTACCTGCGTTCAACATTGCAGTGAAGACCACACATGTGTGTGTTTGTGATTAAAACAAAAATGGAAGAGATGATATTTTAGTCCTACAATTTCTGGAAACAATTATGGAATTATTCTAAAAAAAAAAAAAAAGACATTCAAAAGAGCCAGGGATCGTAATGCTTTATGTCATTTCTGTGTATTGTTACTCGCAAAAAATGCGAGCTTGGCCCTAAATGGTATCCGAAAACAGATGGTTGATTTTGTTGTAGGTAAGTTTGTAAAAGCCCCCTTTTAAGACGAGTTTTGCCCCTTTTCACATACAAACAATAAATAATAATAATAACTGCCTTAACAACGTTTGTATGTTCTACAGATATATAAATCATAACATTTAGTTTGAATATTGTTTTTGTTCTAAAAAAGAACAAACGTTGGTAAAATGTAAAATATTAGAAGGTTCGTTATTCATAATTACCAAAGATAGCCGCTAGTATGCACGTATATGTACTTAGGCACGCCAAATCCTGTTATCGTTATTTTTTTCAAATAACAACTTTCTTAAACAATTATATATTTCGACACAGGTCTGTTATCTGTACTTTTAAATAGCGACCCACTTTATTGTTCATTACTAGTGGTCGTCTAGTATATTGCTTATGGTATGTTTTGAATAATGACTCTCATAAATAATACGGTTTTATTAAATGTACTCCTCTTAATAGAGGGGTTTAGTAACTTGACAGTTTGTTAGCAGAACCTATAACGGATTGTTTCTAATGTAGCATGTGCAAGGAACCTCGATAAACGCTTCTCTTCTGCTGGAGGATTTATGCATTTTACAAGGGTATGGAAATTTAATTAGTAATTGAACACTGTCTGCATACTATCCTAACTATCATAACAGTTTCACATCCTTGCAAACATACTCTATTATTATTCCTTTGAAAACATAAGGACATCGGTAGCAGTAACGATGAATGCGCCGTTTTAATCATTTCATTATGGATGTTACGCAGATCCCTTTGTGTGCGATGATCGTAAATTCGTTACCAACGGCAGTTATGTCTGTGACTATGAGCTCAACTGCTACGATGGAACAGATGAGATGGACTGTAGTAAGTACAGATAACTTTAATTGCATACGTGTACGTTACAGCAAGAGGTGAAAGGCGCTAAATAAGCTTTTTGGTCTTTTCGATTGATTCTACTTTGACCACTTTCGCTTCTTCCAACCATGGATAAATGCACACATTTAGGAGACTTTTAATATTACATTTAAAACAAATACTCATCAAATAAAATATGATTTAGTAGTCATTTTTAGACATAAAAAGAAATATTTGTTCAATGGGTTTAGCGGCTTTTGGAATTAGATTATACATACATTATATAACCGTGATAAATAATGTTTACTTTTAAATAAATACAAACAAAAAAAATATGTTGTGATTAGTATGGTGATTTATAATCAGCAAAGCTTTCGCATCGGCATGTATAAAATTGGATTTAAAAGCCGAACCACAGTTTGCCGTCGTCGTTTTGTATGTATATAAGTATGTATGAATGTGCTAACATTCATGAAACAAAGAACCCTATATTGTTATTGTAAAACTACTAACTACACGGAAAGTTGTTTTTTTTTCTAGTCGATATTACAATACGAAACTGTGATCTATTATTACTGCGGAAGGTTAAAACCTCCACAATGCGGCGTGATTAGCGGGGAGAGGTGTCAATATATATTCGGGTGCAAGCTGCATATGGCATTGTTTCATAAAGTTTCACAGAAAAGCAGTATGACTGTATGCAATTAAAAACATTCAGGGATCATATAGACAGAAAATATTGCATTACCCAGACATAATTTTGTATAACTAAATGATAAATCCAAGCGAAATCGACATTATTATATTTAAACATAAGGGTCGTTAGGAGGCACTCTTTCAAACACGGCTTCACTCAGTGCAGGAATAACAGTTGCTACATGAAGACTTTTGACCAAATAGTTTTAACATCACATGCATGCATAATGAGGCCAATACATTTACTTTTCAGGCAATTATTCAGTATTTATGTATTTCTTCCCCAATTATCATGTTAATATCAGATTTCACTATAGCCTTTAGGGATGAAGTTCAGCTTACATCGCACAATTATCCCTCCAATTATCCACCGGATGCGTACGCCCTCTGGACATTCCGGTACACACCCAATGAAGACACTACTGGCCTCTTCTACAACATCCTACTCGAACGCGTCCGGCTACATGCTTACTCTGACATATTGAGTGTTGGCGAGGGGTTAGATACCGAACTTCCCACATTCGTATATCAGCAGGATTCAAACATATATTCGGTCAACAGATATCTAAAAGCCGGCAATATGTTTGTTGAATTCCGGTCCGATTCATCCCATCAATACCAAGGATTCAGTCTCCGTATCAGCGTGTTAAATATTACAGGTATAGTATGATACTATGTAAGTTGAACAAATACAATAAATCAATAAAACAAGTATAGTAACACTTAGTATAACTAGTTTAATATTATGCTTTCGGGTTTGCGTTTAAGTTTGCACAATGACGATCATTACCGAAACGAATCATTTTAATTAATATACTCGTCTTTATCTTACTTGTGTGGGGTTGGCTAAACTGCATGTGTCTGAACAAAAAAATACCTTTTGTAACATATCATATATTGACATCTTGATTACTTGACTCATATTGTCGATATACTTATCTTGATGTTTCCTGCTTTACAGATGCAGTAATATGTGATGCTTATTCACGAGTCACAAACGCAACTTGTGACTATACGGCTGACTGTAATGACGGGACGGATGAAAGGAATTGCAGTTAAGTATCACATCAGCATGTCGGTTGTTTGTTTGTATTACATGTTCTTTTTCCTATAATTGAAACTCACCTTTGGTATATGACAGTTTTCGGTTTACTTTATGATCACTGCATAGCTTCCTTCATAAATATTAAGACTTTTCCTAATTAATAATAGTTAAGAAAACATAAACTCTAGGTTTAAACACAAATATGTTTGCGAATATTCTGCAACATATGGGATTTGTTATCCACAATTCGCACATAAGGTGAATTAAAATATTTAACTTAATATAGTAGCATATTATTACATGTGGTATCATTAAAGACTGGTATAATTAAACGCCTCACATACTGCAGAAGAATGCAAAACATAACATATGATGCATATCATGATTTCATAATGAGGTAACACAAAAAGAAAATTACTTGACGACGAGGTGTTTTCAGCCGAGTATGAATGAGGCCATACCCCCCCCCCCCCCCCCCCCCCCCTCCCCCTTGGTATTCAGATTTTGTTTGCGTAAGTGATGTTAAGTTCCCAATCTTATTTGATATAGGGTTTCCAACAATATTAATATAATTGTATTCATGCACTCCAACATCACGTTACCGCAGTGATCAAAATGCTCTAAAAGCAAAATCGGCTAAAATATGAAAAATATAATGAGCAACGTAACATTTATGTTCCTATCCTTTTCATTGTAAAGATTTCTCACTAGCCCTTGGTGAGGTCGTCCATGTTGCATCTCATGGTTACCCATCGAACTACCCGCCTACTGCCTACGTTCTGTGGACATTCCAGTTCGAGCCTGCCGGGAACACAACTGACAACTTCTACAGGATCTCCTTCGGATATATGCAAATTAATCATTACGATCAATTGGCTGTCGGTACTGGATGGGATCCTTCAAACACATCTCTTTCCGAGGTGTTCAGCGGCCCTTTCACCGGAACTCCCAGAATCCTTTACCTCCCACCTGTGTACATGTTTGTTGAATTCTCGTCCAGGCCACGGTATGAACATCAAGGTTTCAACCTAACAATCACCGTGCAGAATTTCACAGGTATGTATCACATTCGTTTTGAATTTGCAATAAGTAAACGCATTAAATTGCGTGTATGTTCATGAAAGCAGATTTCGTTGTGATACTTCCTTCCGAAATTTACCCATGTCATATCACAATCGACATGTGATCTAACTTGCGTGTCATACTTGGTCATACGTGTCATATTATAACCGATCCATGTATTCAGGGTGGACTATTATAATTAATACCATATATTCTACATCAGACTAGGAATGTGTTTGTTTGTTTTTTCTCTACCTATATGACATTAGAAGGGGCTTTACGATTATTACATCCAATATTGGAGAGAAAAGCCGATGAAGTGAGTCGGGAAAATATTTTTAAACGAAGATAATACAAATTATATTCAAATATTAAAATCAAGTAATCCCCGCCATGCTGAAGTATCTTCGCAGCTTTGTCTTTCCTATACGATCGAACGCATTTTGACTTATTCCATCGGAATAAAGGCTTACAAAAAACAGCACGGCTGGGACATGCTTTAAAATAAATTTGTATGTATTGTTTTATTTTCCAGGCTTCGCAGATCCGTTTGTGTGCGATGGTCGTAAATACGTTATAAACGGCACTTCGGTTTGCGACTATGTGCTCGACTGCTATGATGGCACAGATGAGAGAGACTGTAGTAAGTACACGATATCAGAAGCACAAATGTAACACCACTTTTCGTAAAATGGATTAAACAACTTTGTAAACATGTGCAAACACTGTTACAAAGTTTGATTTTGTTTTCTCTGATATAATGATTTTCAAAGATTTTTATTTTGTTTTCTCTGATATAATGATTTATATCATGTGAAAATTATATGGTAAATTAAAGCATAGTCGTACCAAAGACGTACATAGGGATGGGGTTTGGGGGTTTAAACCCCACCCCTTCCTTTGATGAAAAAATACATGTTTTGGGTGGTTCCAACTTTGTCTTGTACGACGAAAAGCGCGAATGAGTTTGTTGAGCAACAATTTCAAATAAGTCACCTTGATGAAGGTTGTTCAATCCTCTTGCTTATTACTTGTGTATTACTCTTCCCCCAGGCGATGAGAATATTGTGTATCGGTCTAACCACGAGGGAGGTTGATATATATATGGCATGTATTCTTAAAGTCTACTACATGTAACGTAAAATTGCTATCCTAGGTATGAGCCAGATGTGTTAATTCAGGTAAATAGCATGTAAACTGTCCTGCCGTGGGAGGGGAGGCACTCCCTTCTCCATTGACGCTCCCTCCCCCACCCCCCCCCCCCCCCCACTCCCAACCCCAATCCGTTTCCGTAACAATAACTACGCTACTGAATTCCATAACAGCCGAATAAACATATTATAATAGGTGTTTATTTCTTTCTCACTTATAATGATTTCAGATTTTACGATAGCAGTTGGTGATGAAGTTCACCTAACATCGCACAATTATCCCTCCAACTATCCACCGACCGCATACGGCCTCTGGACATTCCGGTACACACCCGGGGAAGAAACTACTGACCTCTTCTACAGCATCCTACTCGAACGCGTGTACATGTACAGTGGTGACATTCTGAATATAGGAGAGGGGTTAGTTGCTGAGCATCCTCAAATCAGCTATGGACGCTATTCTAACATACGGTCGGTGAACAGATATCTAGATGCCGGCGATATTTTTGTGGAATTCCGATCCGATTCAACTGATGAACGTCAGGGATTCAGCCTTAGCATTACCGTTATGAATTTGACAGGTATAGTATGGATATAGATATTAGAATAAAGTAATAAGTCATTCAAAGTAAATTATGTTTAGAAATAATGTTGTGTGCATTTATTTGGTGTTCAGTTCGTCACCTTCTAAATGTTGAGATTTTGATTATTTTAATCCCAGTGTTGATTGTGATGTGTCCTACCTTACAGATGGGTTGATATGTGATGTATATTCACGCCTCGCCAGTACTTGCAATTACACGGCTGAATGTAATGACGGAACAGATGAACATAATTGCAGTTAAGTATAAAATCAAGATACCAGTTTGTATATCTGCATTAGTTGTATCTGCATATATAAAACAAAATACATTAATAAATGCTACTGTAGTCCTCTGAATAATGTATTGCCTATGATCACCATTGCATATTTCAAAGATTCTATCTTGTGATGATCTTCAGTTCTTTGTTTATTAAAGCACCAAATGGAAATCAATTTTGGTCAATAAAAAGTCTGCAAGTATTGAGATATGAGATATTGAGTTTTCAGAGAGTCCCATTAATCATCCTTACATTCTGACGCCACTACTGTCATTCAAAATTGATATTTACTATACCACAATGCAGTCCATTGGACCACGGTATGTTTTTTACGCCTGATACCAATACGGTTAATTGATTGGCTACAAGCAGTCACATGATTTCAACTAATTCAGTATATTCCACGAAAGATCGAAATAGTTACCCTGGGAGCTACCGTATATCGATGATTGTGGCTCATTATTCCGATGGCTCGTTATTCGGAAGGTTCGTTATTCCGAAAATGAAATCGGGTTCGATTTTCCGAACGCTCGTAAATCCGAAAATTAATCGTGGTTCGTTAATGCAAACATTAAATGAGTTGCTTTTTTCGGGAAAAGTTCAACACAAACCTAAGAAGTGTTTTGTATGAACAAACCTTATTGCATTTTTTACTAACGAACCTCATTTAATTTTTTAATGAACACACCCCATTTCATTTTCGGATTAACGAACCTTCGGAATATCGCACCCGATTTGATTTTCGGATAAACAAACATGTCATGTTGTAATTAACATATCGATACATTTAATTGTTCGTTTAGACATATTAATACAATCATAGCGATGCTTTCGATTGCAATGACTTGTCAATAAATCACTTCGAAACCCACAAGTTATATTCAAGTTTAGAATCTTAAGGTGTACATGATTGTATATGTGGACATAAACTAAGTAATATAACGTAACTTAATTATGTTATGCATTTTAATCAGAAGCATCATGGATATGTCCCTCAGGATCTAAAATTATATTGTGGATGACAAAGTCTCTTGACTTCTTGTCGAGAATTGTACACTTTCTCTATAGCATTTCAAATCTCTCGGAGAGGAACATTTCGTGATGTCCCTCCGACAGTATATAAGCATTATGTCACACATTATTATTGCACAATAATAACACAATTCTTTCTAATTTTCATCGTAAAGCTTTCTCACTAGCCCTTGGTGATGTCGTCCATCTTGCATCGCATGGTTACCCATCGAACTACCCGCCTACTGCCTACGTACTGTGGACATTCCAGTTCGACCCTGCCGGGAACACAACTGACACTTTCTACAGGATCTCCTTCGGATCTATCCGGATAGATCATTACGATCGATTGACTGTCGGTTCTGGTTGGGATCCTTTAACTACATCTCTATCCCAGGTGTTTAACGGCTACTTCACTGGAACTCCTAGGATACTCTTCCTTCCATCTGAGAACATGTTTGTTGAGTTCTCTTCCAGCCCAGGACATGAAGATCGGGGTTTCAACCTAACAATCACCGTGCAGAATATTACAGGTATTTACGACATTCACCTTTTAACGTAATAACTCGGCGTAATAACAGCTGTCATAATACATGTTCATCCAAGAAGTAGGAAATGTATTAAAATCCATTGTCAGGCCATCCAGGCAGTTGTTCTGCTCTATTATTATAAATAACACAACACCTGCCATAATATGTACCAATGGCAAATTATATCATGTGTTATCCTGTACATTTATGTGTTATATGTCTCACCGGTGAAACTATGAACGTAGCTTCTCACAATAGAAAGCTTTCGTTGAAAAACACCGCTGCTTAGTAATGTATTTCAATGGACGGAACAGAAGAGGCTGTTCCCTCAAGCTAGAAACTCGATCTGCGCGTGCGCGTGCAACGAGCTAACGCTGCCTTCCTTGAAAAACACAGCGGCTGTGGACCAACTTTACCTTCGTTAACATTAGCTAATAAATAACTGTTTCATTATAATTCATCTTCCGTTGACTCCCAATGTTATTACATTGTTATTACGTGACGACATGCTTTATAAGCGCCTGTATCATTGTATCTTGTACGCAGATCCTTTCGTGTGCGATGCTGGTAAATTTGTTACTAACGGAAGTTCTGTTTGTGACTATGAGCTTAACTGCTACGATGGAACAGATGAGAAGGACTGTAGTAAGTACAGACTATCTGAACCTTCACACATCTTCTAACTACATGTCACTTACATATTCATAATTTGACAATTATGCTAATGGCATGGCACTGTTTATTCCATGACTGTGTTATTTCGTAACGTTTCTTGAATACTTTGCTTTTACTTTGATATTTAAATTACTATTAGCCTATAAAACCCAGGAGGTGCAAATTGCGCTTTACTTGCCATATTTTTGGACCGCCACTTTATAGTTTCTGTTTAATCACCAAATTGTGTAAATTTCCCTTCAAATTAAAGTTCAATGGCTAGAAAAAGAAACAATTGTTGTTGTTTTTTCTCTCTTATAGTAAGGAGGTTAGTGTGTTTTTTTTTTGTTTTTTTTGTGCAAAATATCTTAAATAAATGTTCATTAATTAAATTTAACTTTCGTCAATATAATTTTGTTTTCGCGTTGAATTTCATCAAATACAATGTGGCATTTTTAGGAAAGTGGACAAATAAATATACACACGATTTTGATATGTTGGTCAATGCATTTCCCGAAATAAGTATTACTTAAAACAAACAATACCTAACCAAACTTTAAGTAGAGTCGCATTCTGTATACTTTTTGTTTTTTACGAAACATTAACACAAAACATTTGACGAAACATTTGTTCTCAATAATTTACCAATTTTTGTTGTATTTTGTTGATATATTATCATTATTACAGATTTTACGATAGGTTTTGGTGATGAAGTTCACCTTACATCGCACAATTATCCCTCCAACTTTCCACCGAATGCATACGCCCTCTGGACATTCCGGTACACACCGGGTGAAGACACTACTGACCTCTTCTACAGGATCCTCCTCGAACGCGTTTACCTGCACACTAACGACATTCTGAATATTGGTGAGGGACTAGATGCAGAGGACCCCCAAATCATCTATGGACAACATTCTAACGTACGTTCGGAGAACAGATATCTAGAAGCCGGTGATATGTTTGTGGAATTCCGAACCTATTCATCATATGTACGCGAAGGCTTTAGTCTCCGTATCAGCGTGATAAATATTACAGGTATAATATGATTATGACTATGTCGTATACACAAAAACAGTACAGATATATTACGAACTTATTACTCCATGAAAAAAGACTGAAAAGATGAAAACAAATATTGAAAATCCGCTCTATCAAGGTATTGAACGAGGACAAACTCCTTGTTGAGTGAAACGATGATCAGCATTTTCATCAGGGAAATAGTGTAAACAGGGTAATTGTTCAAACACATTAAACAAAACGAAACTATGCGGTTTCAAACGATAATAGGGCTAACGACATGTCTCGTGAACTTTGCACAACACCATGCGACATATTAAGTTTACGGGTGTCTACATGACAATTAAATGTCGCTATAATGAGTTGCATGTTGTTATAGATAGCTTATGTGCATCTAACTTGTTTTTTAATCGATATACTGTATACATCATGTCAATGTTTCACTTTTCGGATTCGTTGATATTTTGAATTTATTGATGACTTGCCTACCTGTCTTGATGATAAAATAACAATTTGTCCTGTTTTGCAGATGGATTGGTATGTAGTGCACATTCACTCCTCACGAACGCAATATGTGACTTGCAGGCCGACTGTAATGAAGGGACGGATGAAAGGAGTTGCAGTTAAGTGTTCAACAATTCCATTATATCTATTAGTTCTACACGTCCATTTAATGATTTCACCCGTCATTTGGATATGACATCAGAGTAATGGATTAATATAATCTCCATAGCATATCTTTCTTTATCATTATGGTTGACCTATGCACACCCATATCCAGGATTATTCAAAGGGGGGAGGGCGCATTTTACAGAAGCAGGACCGACACCGATTGTGGCCGAGACCGAGACCACTAGTTGAGTAGTTGCCCGAAACCGCTGGTTTATATAGCCTCGATAAATTTCTAGATGAAAGACATAATATTGATACTCGGCGATAACTGGCATAAAGTCGGTCAAGACGATCAGAATCCTTCAGTTGAACTCCCTGGATTTTACAAAAGCTTTTGCAGGGTTGGTGGGGTGTACATGTATAATCCAGTGTGCGAAAAAACGATATGTTCAAACTAATATACAGTAACAGTCGGTTGTACATATAAAATAAATCTGCTTATTCCATAAACTTGAAATGGTCGATGATTTTTTTAATTCATAACTGCCAGTGATTATGTACACGTTGCTCCCGCTGGCAATTATACACCTCGAATAAAGCAGATTTGCCAAAGATAAGGTTTCCATATACACAATGCAGTGGCGTAGCGTGGTCGGACTGATTTGGGGTGCACACAAAATTATTAGGGGGCACACCTTATGTATTTCTTTGTTTTTTTCTTCAAAAAGTGTCCCCTGATGTTTTCTATTATTTTTTCCAAATTATTGAAGGGGTACGTATCCCCCACCTGTGCCCCTCCGTAGCTACGCCACTGCACACATGCGATTAAATTCTGTAGTCATCCCGCGATTATATAGCACTCATGTACACTAATATGATATACACAGACTTACTTTGTAATTGACTGGACATCAGTTTATTTCAGGAATGTAACTGTATGCTTTCTAATTGTCATTGTAAAGATGTACCACTAGCCCTTGGTGATGTCGTCCATCTTGCATCTCATGGTTACCCATCGAACTACCCGCCTACGGCTTACGTTCTGTGGACATTCCAGTTCGACCCTGCCGGGAACACAACTGACAACTTCTACAGGATCTCCTTCGGAAATATCCGAATAGATCATTACGATCGGTTGGCAGTCGGTACGGGATGGGATCCTTCAAACACATCTATATCACAGGTGTTCAATGGCCGCGTGTATGTAACTCCGAGAATAGTCTTCCTCCCACCTGAGAACATGTTTGTCGAATTCTCGTCCACGTCATCGTATCAAGATCAAGGTTTCAACCTTACAATTACGGTGCAGAACTTTACAGGTATGTATGATTGTATTTCTTGTTTTAATGCAATGATCACTTGAATTAAAATTGATGCGTGTTAAAAATTGTTAATAAAAGCAGTAGTAATTGTGATAGCATTCTACAAATATATAGTTAACCAACCTTCTGAAACTCATCAATGCATGCAGTCCTATAACTGACTCTTGTACGCGTGCAAAAATATCAGTAGAAACATAAGTGAAAGCAAATTAATCAGAATTTACAATTTCAGTAGAGAAAAAATACACAGAAAATATGTCAGTAAAAATGTTTTTAAAAATTTACAAAGTGAAAAATCGATCTTTCGGGCCGATCAAACTTTTGCAGTGAGGAATGTCATATCATTAATAACTTTTTTAACGAAAGAGGCATGCGGAAAACTGTAACTTGTTCCGTTTTTCTATTGGTAATGCAAGTACAACGATGTATTTCAGGACTGCTAGACTTATAAGTCAGTTTTATGTAATTTGACATTGTTACTAGATCTTTTTAAATATTTAAATGAATGTTTTCAAAAAAGGTTGTTAATATGCTAAACGTACGTGTCGCATGATGTATGGAAGGTGGACATGGTATGGTAATTTTGTTCGCATGCTGTCCATCTATTCGGCAGTATAGTGAGTTTTACATCATTGTGTAATTAATCATGTTCTATTTGAATCGTGATGATCTAATTGTACCTGCCCATGTCGTGCTCTAAATCGCTTAAATTGTGTATACTTTATTAACCACATTATGCAGATCCTTTCGTGTGCGACGCTCGTAAATTTGCTATAAACGTTAGTTCTGTGTGTGACTATGAGCTCAACTGCTACGATGGAACAGATGAGAAGGACTGTAGTAAGTATATCCCAAGTATCACACAATTTCACCACATGTCATTTACATGATCGTATTATGATTGATATACTAATGGCACATTTCTGGAGATTTAAACAGGAAATACTGTATACTTAATTTTGGAAACGTTGATGCAGACTGAAAGCCCCGGTTTCCATTTTTATTTGTGTATCTGAACGTTGATGTCACAATACAGAGTTATTATAATTCATCCATTAAATATCACGTATACAAAGAGGTCCGAATTTATTGTCCGCGAGAAAGTCTCAAATATTTATGATAAGGCTTACCTTCGGAGGAAAGGATAGCATTAGATCTATAGTTTGTATATTATTTATATGTACCTATTTCCTACATAGAGTCAATTGTATTGCATATACAACCGGAACCGATCGTTCCAGAGATTGACATTATGTTAACTTACTCTATTGTCCCAAATATTATTATGATCGCAGATTTTACAATAGCTTTTGATGACGAAGTTCAGCTTACATCGCATAATTATCCCTCCAACTATCCACCGAATGCGTACGCCCTCTGGACATTCCGGTACACACCCGGGGAAGACACTACTGACCTCTTCTACAACATCTTACTCGAACGCGTTCATCTGTACCGTTACAGTGACATTCTTAATATCGGCGAGGGCTTCGATGCTGATCTTCCCAAGATCATCTACGGACAGTATTCTAACATACAATCGGTTACCAGATATCTAAGAGCCGGTGATATGTTTGTTGAATTCCGGTCCGATTCATCCTACCAATACCAAGGATTCAGTCTTCGTATCAGCGTTTTGAATATCACAGGTACAGTATGAGTATGATTGTATCTCTCACAACCAATCTAGGCACACATATCGATTAAGTATGAAGCTGTGCTTACGATTCTGCAAGTAACACTGAGCAATTACTATAATTATAGATCTTAAGGGGGGGGGGGGCCATAATGCCCCCCCCCCCCCCCCCGGCCGTAGGAAGACCTCAAATAGCCCGGCCTTTTTAGGTTTAAAACAATATCTTAAATTAGATAGAAGAATTTATATTTCATTTAATGAGGGAAAATCTGGAAGAAAAGTGAAACCGGTGTTCAGTGGTTGTATCTTATTATAACACAACGAGCTATAATATGATACTGACTAAACTAATACTGATACTGATTCAAGAGTCCTAAGTATTATTTGTATCCCTTAACAAAATTGAGTAATGTTAACATTATTCACATTTCTTTAGCTTGTTGGGTAAATGTTACTGTACGAATAGTAATGTTTCCATTTCGCAACTTATAATATCTTGCTAAATTATCTCCCGTTAAGAGCTTGATATTATTGTATCCTACCTTGCAGATGGATTGATATGCAATGCATATTCACTCCTCAAAACAACGTGTGACTTGACGGTTGACTGCACTGACGGGGCGGATGAAATTGGTTGCAGTTAAGTATATATGGTTCGATTTTTCTCATTTTAAACGTAATCTTTCTACTCTCCTGGCCTCTAAAATGTAATGTTTTCCCCGATAATGAAATCCCCAATAGATATTGAAGGAGCGACTTTGACAGGATTGAGCACATTCCTTTTTATTTATTGCGGTATCTTTGCAGTAAAATTTTTGCAAAATCAACATGACTAAAATCCCAACCGTTTCCAATAACAAAGGACAATTAAACATAGTGAATGATATTGCGTATATGTTGAATGAAAAGTGTGAAAATTTGTTAAAACCAAATAACAGTTTTGGGAAATTTACCGAAAACATATTTTGCCAAACTAATAATAAAAATTGTTGGGTAAGCATGCAAACTGCACGTGGTGACGACCACTTCTACACGAATACATATTAAAGAATTTATAAGGTACACAATTAAAATTAGATCATTATATAAAACGATCGTGATTTATGATTCATGACGATTTTTGTATCATTAGCAATGTGGTGTGTTTAGGGGGGAAATAGTAGAGTATATAAACAAAATATTTATGCATTTAATAATAATAATAATAATAATGTTTCGATTTATATAGCGCCTAATATGATTGATAATCATCTCTAAGCGCTTTACAATATTATTACCCCGGTCATAGGATACAATGCAAACCAGCACACATTGTGTGCACCATCTCCACTCCCTGGGGAGCATTCCTTCCAAGCGGCTCATGGGCATTGAGAAGATCGTTCACATAAAGGCTTTCACCTCATACCGGGTCCCCATTCATACACCTGGGTAGAGAACAGAAGTATTGTAGCAGCAGTAATGTTCTGTTTGTTTCCACACACAAAATGAGTAAGCCTTTATAAAATCCGAAACGATCGTATTTAAGACTAACATTTAGTCTCCAAAACCTTACGTACCTTTAGACATGTATTTTTGTTTTTAATTGATCTGCCTATATTTGTTTTTGTATTACTATCATAATTGCAGATCATACGATAGCTATTGGTGATGAAGTTCACCTTACATCGCACAATTATCCCTCCTACTACCCACCGAATGCGTACGCCCTCTGGACATTCCGGTACACACCCGGTGAAGACACTACTGACCTCTTCTACAACATCCTACTCGAACGCGTTCATCTGTACCGTTACAGTGACATTCTTAATATCGGCGAGGGCTTCGATGCTGATCTTCCCAAGATCATCTACGGACAGTATTCTAACATACAATCGGTCACCAGATATCTAAGAGTCGGTGCTATGTTTGTTGAATTCCGGTCCGATTCATCCTACCAATACCAAGGATTCAGTCTTCGTATCAGCGTTGTGAATATCACAGGTATGATGAGTATGACTGTATCGCTCACAACCAATCTAGGCACACATATCGATTAAGTATGAAGCTGTGCTTACGATTCTGCAAGTAACACTGAGCAATTACTATAATTATAGAAATGGACCAGTTTATGTTATGCATGTGTATTTTAATTGTTCGCTCTGATATACTGTATGCATTGATACAATTTTTCCCTTTTGTACATTTATAATTGTGTTTCCCTACTGTGCAGATGGATTAATATGCAATGCATATTCACTCCTCGCATCAATGTGTGACTTGACGGTTGACTGCACTGACGGGGCGGATGAAATGAGTTGCAGTTGAGTATAACATCAGCATGCCTGTTTGATTATCAATAATATTCGTTCTACTTACCCAATGAAATATATCCATACTTGTTTTATCATATTTCTCTGATGAATTTATTACTATTATCTTGATTATATATCGTTATATTTATACAGGATTTCATTGCCAAAACCAATACAACCAATGTTAACCATTCGGGATGAATTTATTTTGTTACAATTTAACCTCTTGAAAAACAATGCAAAAATTCAAAAATTGCGTATGTTTGATGCTTATTACATGTATATACTGCATGTCTGAACCCCGAACAGCAAAATGTAAAATCAAGTAAAGTCAATATTTCCTCTCTGATTGTTGTAGCTTTTTTCGTACTCCATAATTAATATGCCGTTAAGTTGTATTGGAAATGAATATGTACTCAAACAGAACCCAATGCATGACACTAACAAAAACATGTTGTGCATTATGATTTCAAAAACAATTCATTTTGAAGTTGGCCAATATTGAACTTGCCTCAAACCAACGCATGATGTTAATTAAATGATTGATTACGGTCAACACATGAGTATTAGTGTGAAGTGAAGCGACCACATTTCAATGATACTGCATATACCTCAAACATGAATAAGAATGATGATACACACTGATATATACTTTTAATTAAACTGCATATATCTTCGACGCACAGTGTAGTACATATGCACGTACACTTTAGTTGCCTTTGCATTCTCATTGACTAGCCCATAAAGTGTGATCATTGCAAATAATTATGATGTATGTCTGGTCAATTGTTGGATTTTTGTTTTTGTTATTAATTTTAGCGTACGATAAGCTTAGACTGATAAAATACAAACATCGAAGGATGTAAGTTTTGAACTAAATGTCGTCTACTGATAGAAATCTTGAAGTACACTGAAAGTGAATATATGAAACACCTAACATTTACCAAGGCCTACCCAAGACCGATTCTTCTCGATCACATCACGTAATACCATATGAAATGCAGTATTTTAAAAAGACAAGGAATTCATACCATATTGAAATACCCATTCCATGGGTATTGTATTTAAAATGTTCCGGTATAGGACTTTGGTCACTTGGATGCCGTAATATATAATGCACAGGACTGGTGCCTTCATTTTCATTTGATGGTACAATAGTTGAATAAACATGTGTATGTTTATCGTACGGGTTAATGCATGTTCCATAACTTCAATTAAATCTTCTAACAAAAAGATACATCGTTTAGTTTATCAGGTTTGTGGTTTTAAAAAAGCAGGTAAAAATAAAGTACAGTATATTCAAAGGGCATGATAAACGCATAATAGTTTCATTCTAGTGTTGACTAAGTGTGTGTAATTAATCATGTGCTTATTTTTTCAGATACAAGTCTGGGGCCTGGTGCAGAAGTGCAACTTGTGTCTCACAACTACCCGTCCAACTACCCACCAAATGCGTACGTGTTCTGGACCTTCCAGTATGAGCCCGGAGAGGATACGACTGATGTCTACTACCAGGTTTCCTTCCTCTTTGTATCCCTCCATTACGGTGACGTCTTGAAGCTCGGCTCGGGATGGGATTCTACAATTCGAACACCATCCATTATTTTCTCGGGTTACTACAACGCCGAGTTTGTTTTGGAAAGATTTCTTGATGCCGGGAAGATGTTCGTTGAATTTGACGCGGATTCATCGTCTGAAAGTGGAGGTTTCGTTCTTAATATAACCGTACGGAACATTACAGGTGAGATACATGATAATTTCCAAAATAAAGTATGTCAATTAAAGAGATTGGTAATCACACATCATCTGCTTAGGTGTGGAAGAAGGGGGAAATTAAATATTTTAGGGTATCATGGTCTAAGCCATGCTGGGGAAGACACGCGCATTTCGCAATATTAACCCGTTCCCTCCGATTTTCGGGTTAAAGCAAATGCATATTAAAAAAACCTCGCCACTCTTTTCATTGACAAACACAGCATATTGAGTGGTAAACTAATTTTATTCTGTATTTGTTTGAGTTCAGTTTCTTGTTAAAGATTTGATTGGATAAAAGACACCAGTGGTTTCTAACGTAAACAAGATAACATCAATGTCCATGTATTTGTAATTTAATTCAATGAGTGTGTCTTTACTCTCAT
This sequence comes from Echinarachnius parma, assembly GCA_037951105.1. NCBI lineage: Eukaryota > Metazoa > Echinodermata > Echinoidea > Clypeasteroida > Echinarachniidae > Echinarachnius > Echinarachnius parma. The sequence continues at coordinate 111,304 of JBAMJV010003788.1, read as the reverse complement.
CTTTAATCAGGTGCATTTGTTTGCGATTCCGGAGTGATAAATGCAACAGCTGTGTGCGATATGTTTGCCGACTGTCTAGACGAAACAGATGAGCTGGGTTGCAGTAAGTACAGCTGCTGAAAATTGGGTTTCCGATTTATAGAAACAACTGCCTTTTAAGGATCATGAGCATATCAATCGATATAATCATCTTGGCGTGTAAGCTCGTGCATTTCATCTTCAGCATAACTACATATTTAGATACAACGCGGAAAGTTATAGTAGGGAATGTTGTTCAGTCCAAAAGTATTTTCTAAAAGTGATAATGTCTCATAACGGTGAACAAGATTAAAACTAAATCACCCTTTTACGCACATCGCTGTTGTTGGCGACCTTCTAATTTATATGAATTACAGGCACTCCGACATCCAAGGGGCTCGAAATGTGACGTTTACACTCACCTTTATAAACCGGAGTATTGAATTTGTTCTTAAAAATAACCAAATCTAACCGTAAACACCTGGGAATACGCCCCTCCCCCAACCCACCCCTCCATACAAACACACAAATGCCTTAACGATGTCAGTATGCCACATACGTAAGCTGTTAATGGAGAAGTTAGCATGATTGTGTCTGGCCAAATGTTATTACAGATGTATTACCGTGCGTCTCAATAAAATAACACATGAAAACAGTTCAATATATTTAGAGTCAGACAATTTTAGTTATACATGTAATTAAATTGCAGTTATGAACAGGTTCACATGTCATCAAATAACTTTTAGAAAATTGCAATATCTCAACTCATTCCGAAAATGCCAATATAATATATACCCAGTGCCTTTAAGGTCAAAAGGGAGGTCATAGTTAATGAACATTTAGGCATTAAAATTTAATCTATTGAAAGACAAATGCCACATGCTTGAAGATGAGGGTGTGCACTGACTAAGATAACGGGCCAAGTGCTTACAGTCAAGGGTGTGGTCAAGTGCCTTGTATCCCTATTGAACTATAATATGATATTGTGAACAATAGCCCATAACGCGAGATATGAATCAAACTGAAATATAAGGAGAAGAGCACTATAAAAAAACAGCAATATAGGCCAATCAATCGTTCGCAGCATCTTAAGATTTCAGTTACCTAGTTATACATGCGGATCATATTTCACTTGCTTTTGTTTTTCAATTGCCACAGTATTCATGGAGTGTGAATCATCCCCGTGCCACCCCAACGCATCTTGCACCGAAACCGATGAATCCTTCTTCTGTAACTGCACTTCTGGTTTCGATGGTGATGGATTCTTGTGCTCAGACATCGATGAGTGTCTCCAGAATGACATCTGTCAAGTGAATTCATACTGCAGCAACACAGTTGGATCTTTCGACTGTGTGTGTGCAGAAGGATATGGCGGACAGAATTGCACAAGTACGTTTAAATACTCTTTCCATGATATAACACAACTCGTATATAAATTAATTTGAAGGCTAAATTATGAGGTTTATTTCACATACAAAAATCGACGTTCCAGATTTGTATCCGAATTTAATTATGTGTTGCTATTCCAACAGTTTCCGGACGAATGTCGAATTGAATTGATTTGAACTTTATTTTCCACATCATCAACATATATACATGTCATTCTTTACAAAGGATAAAAACGATGAAATACAAGCAAAGAAGTAACACTACATGTACATTGTGAAAATGTGGGAGGCTATACAAAGTCAAATTTTACTTATAGCATAGCCCCATGAGAATGATAACATTATGTAGAAAGAAAAGGAGGAGCATAGGAAGTATTACATACAGTAAATAATTTACAAATTAACATAGGTTGGATATATGTATCAAAATTATCTAGCTTAATACATGTATATCATAAATTATTCAATAGATACTCTTTATATTTCAATTTAAATGAATTGAGTGAATTAACATTTTGTTTTGTTACATTGTTGGAATAGCAACTGTTGATGACCTGTAACCCTCGCAAAATTATATTGCGTACTCTTTAATGTTCAGTGTATATATCGTTAAATATGTTTTCACCGTATGTTTCTTGTTATTTTGTTTTTCAAGTGTGTTTGTTCTTTTGTTTGGTACAGATATCGATGAATGCCTTCTTGGTAATCCTTGCGGTGCGAATTCGACATGCAGTGACACCGTAGGGTCGTTTGAGTGTGCGTGCAATAGTGGATTCTCTGGCGACGGTAACGCATGTATGGACATCGATGAATGTACAACTATCGAATGTCCGATCGACGCCGACTGCCAAAACACCATCGGGAGTTATAGGTGCATCTGCAGAGAAGGTTTAGTACTGAATGGAACAGAGTGCGTAGGTAAGCTAGCAGTTTTTATTAATTGACTTTTCAACTTGTTCAAACAGCATTAACAAAATTATTTTTTTGTAAGGTCCTGATGCATATTTTGCCCATAATCTGTGTTACTTAATAAAATGAATCTTTCCTAAAGCCGTGGGTCACAATGATATATGTGTATCTTTTGAAACAAAATTTGGGGAAATAGTAGCTACCGTTTCGAAGGCAAGTGACATTTTTGTCGAAGCATGTCACGAGGAAAGACTGGAATAGCAAGGCAGCCTAGCGAAAAAGAGTTTAAACATACTATGTGTGTCATATATTGCGCACTACTGAAATATTTTCGAGCTAAACTTCGTTATTTTTTTCAAGCAACAGTGGTAATGTAAATCACTCATTTATGATTAAGTATGTGATGTTATCGCCATCTTAATCGTAATACGCCGTGTCTAACATTGTTTTATAGAGGTCATCGGGGAATGCGAAGGAGTTAATAGATGTTTCATCGATGCAACCTGTTACAACAGTGTAACCAGCGATAACACTTGTGAATGTCCTCGCGGCTTTGAACTTTTCAGTATACTTGAACGGTGCTATGGTAAGTTGCCTGTATACTCAATATAACTGTTCTTTCCAAAATCCAGTTCATTAAAGTACATATCACACAGTCCCACGTTAACGATGAGGTCCCACTGCAAGTTAAATAGATTGGACGCAAGATGAAGAGTAAAGTGCGATTTATGTGATTATGTGTATCAGTTAGAGATGCAGGGCAAATTATGTTATTTGTTCTTCACTGTTATATACCGGAGAAGATCGTCATGAGTCCCCTTGGTCACAAATCTACTGAATTTGTTTCTTGAAGCGCGCAGGTTCGATAGGCAAATTTGATATGCGAGTCATGGATTTCGTAATAATTACTCTTGGTTATGGTACTGCCCTTTGTGCAACAGGTGTAAGTTTGGGTAAGCCAAAGCTGTCGCCTGCTTATCGCAGGTAGGTGTGATTAGGCTATTAAACGACGATCGGGAGAGGCGGAACACCCACGCTATGTCAGACAATCAAGATGTACTAACCTGACGATACGGACCAAGATTGCTCCCAAAATTGACATTAAAATAACAACAAGGATATTTGAATATAAACAATGTTTTGTTTTCTTCTTTACTCTATAATTAACCTTCAAACACTCAATTAATCGTATTAACATATAATTCGTAACTCAAAACAATTTACAGTTTGCATGCACAATTCATGTATTTTATATTGCAATATAACACACTGAATGTCATTGTTTTCTGTATAATAATTTTGTATAATATTCCTATATCCTCAAAACTATAGGATAACCTTCAAACAACAAATTTATTGTAATAATGTATCATTTCTATCTCAATACTCACTAACACACTCGATGCCATTGTATTTTGTTTAGAATATACGTAATGGTATAATCATCAAACTATAGGATAACCTTCTAGCAATACATGTATCGGAATAATATATCATTCTTAGCTCAATACTCTATTTAAATTTAACAAGAACAATTCATATTTTTTTATAATATTGCAATACACTATAAGTAATACTCGCAACTCAATATAACACACTCGATGACATTGTATTCTGTTTAGATTATACATAATGGTATATTCTAAAAAGTATTCATTATTCACAATTCACATGCAACATTCATGTGTTTATCAAATCGCAATATAACTATAAGTACCCCATTGCTACTCACCATTCAATATAACACACCCGATGTCATTGTTATTTAATTAGATATAAATGAATGCGCTGATGAAGGTGCCAACCAATGCAACACATCTAGACGTGCCTCCTGTAGGAACCAACCGGGGTCCTACCGATGCAGCTGTCCGTCTGGCTATAGCCTTGATGAAGATGGATATGGATGCAACGGTAAATAAATACGTTTATCCGAACTGTTGTTAAAGAAAAAGGAAATATATCTGACCGTTGATTAATGATAATTGTCATGGAACTAAAAAACAGAAGTTAGTTTCTGTTTTCTAACATGGATATACAAATATTATGGCATATGATGAAGTTTCGTGAATGTAAGGATATTGTTTTTTTATCATATTTGTGTTATCGAATATAGTGGGATATAAGTGTGCAGAATTAGGTTCGTTTATTCTGGTCCGAAACGTATACACATATGTCTGTACTTTGCATTATGTAATCAGCAATTAACTTTCAGAAATGGCGTTTTGGGGTTGCTGTTATTGTTGTTGTATGAATGTCCAAACTGCGTAATGCCCGGTGTGGGCTTGATTAATTTAAATAATAATAGTGTTAATAATGTTTTGTTTCCCACCTCTCAATTTTAGCGGGATGTAACTGGGAGAGTAGGCTGATATCTAACATGCGTCTTGTCTGTCGCACTCGTCGTTTTACACACGGAAGCCTCTTTTCAGAATTCTGTTCATGTACTTCTCCCGGTTATCGTCTGGAAAACGATATCAGATGCCTTGATGGACAGCTTGTATACAGTGAATCTAACGAGCTGGCCCCTCCATCCATAAGTTGCAGGGGTATGTATACAGTAAACCAAAATTGTACTCATTCTTTAACATTTCATTGGGCTTTTTGTTTATTTGATTGTACAACTGCTCCAGAAATATTATTTTTGGCAACATGCATTTCCCCCTTTTTTGCAGATGTCGCATGCATTGTATGTTTGAGTCTTTTTGATCAGATTCTTTTACCTTAAGATGTCATTTTATGATATGTGTATGAAATTATATTATATGATATGATAGGCTAAACCGTGATTTTAAAAAGGTTAACCCGAGAAGTGGCACTGCCATATAGTACAGTATATTCCCAGTGCCATGGGCGTCGATCTGTCATTGATACCCATTCATCAGGGGGGATGATTTATTCATTCACCCCCCCCCCCCCCCCCCCCCCGCGATGAAAAGGTATTACGTAAGTATCGAGGCCCATGTCCAGTGCCAAGATCCTAATCCGCAAACATAACATGAATTGGAAGACCACAGTTTAATTGCTTTGGGAGAAATGAAAGGAATCTATGGAAAAGCCAGTGCCCACGCATGATCGAAGATTAGCGTGTGCACTGAACAATAAAGCCACTAACGTTTGCATTGCGACCAAACAATACAATGAGCATGGTCAATAAGTATACATATGTGTCCGCCTCTAACACTTTCGGTTAATTGTCGGAAATATCAGAATTGAGATTTTTAATGTTCTTAATTCTCTTGGATTTCAGCTTTAAAATGATGTACAACTTGATTCATAATTTGTATAAGTTTGTTGAAGGCCAGAAAAATGCAATTTGATAACGTGGGCCAGAGCCTCGCTATTCGTTACACAACAGAGAAACTCGCTTCTAAAGTTTTTCATCATACAGAAAAGTATTCTCACACATCGAGCAAAATCTATTTATGGTCTAAAAAATTCGAATTAGGACCTGCAATGTTCAGAGAATGCAGATGAAATATGTAAGTATCAAATCTCATAAAGTTGAAATTTTCACCGAGAGACAATATTGTATGGTTTTGAGGCTCTATGTACTAAAGATCCACAGCGTGTGGTGCTTGGGCTCATATTACCATTGCTCACAATCAAAGCTATGGAAGCCAAGCGGTCGATTGAATATGCACTCGGTACGTTTGGTGTTAATTAAACAATTCGCGTATCTCTACAGATATAAACGAGTGTGATGAAGGGAACCCATGCAACATAACGAGTTTGGCGACTTGTCGGAATGCACAGGGCTCATTCACATGCCACTGCCCCTTTGGATACAGGCTACTGGAGGATGGATTAACATGCGAAAGTAGGTCTACCTTGTCAGAATAATGTTGTGTTTTAACAATAATTGATAAAACACAGTAACAAGTAACTCATTTATTTACAGGGATAATGCAGTTCTGGTAAAACCGTATGTTAGTAACCAAAACTAATAATCAGAACTCCACCACGACCGAAATGAATACAAACTTGCAAAAGGCTTAGTAAGAACGATATTATTATTTTAAAAAAACTGCCGTTAAAACACACGAAGGGGCTTTCTAAAAACATATTAATTTCAACCATTTCTTGTTAGCAAATGTGAATATAATGTTTGGTAAAAATAATGATTAAATAGAAAGATCATCAACAACTATCAAACAAATCTGGTATACAGTTTTCTAAAAAAAGTGTAAGCATTTAAATTTTGTTTTTATTCAATTATCAAATGGGTACAAGATTTGTTCCAAACGGATACATGTATTGATATTGGAGCTGTTTTGAACCGATTTGTATCAATGTAAGCTTGTTTTATCTATAAAATCATATGATCTTCCAAATATTGCCCTTTGTTGTTGCATTACCTCGCAAATAAAACCAAATCTGAACAAAAACTGTAGGCCTACAATCCCTCTAATTATACACTTGGCAACAACTTTAAAAGTGCAATTACAGTGACTTTTCTTTTGACACAGTTAGTGGTAAATTGTATCGGTTTTCGTAATGCGAGTATTTACAGTTTTTCCAAACGGGCGTAAGCTTTACAAATACAATATAGTTTATATATTACAAATAAGTACGCCATGTATCACTTGAGTGCAAATTGTAAATAATATAAAATAAGCGCAGTTAAACAAAGTTCAGGGCAGCCATCTTTTAAGAAATATAATAATTGGAAAATTCATGTTAATGACAGTAATAATATCCCATTTATAACACGAATATGACATGTATTTATTCACCTGATTTTTTAAAGGGGCATTTTAAGTGCACAAACAATATGTGATGCATGTGAAACCCATACCCCTCCCTTCTTCCTAAGACTCCTGTAACAGGGACATTTCGTTTTAACTCATATACTGTGATTAACGTTCTCATATACATCCAGATCTTGACGAATGTTCAATGGGCACACATTACTGTGATACGAATGCATATTGTGATGATAACCCTGGTTCATACTCGTGCACGTGTTTGGATGGATTCAGTGGCAATGGCTTCAAATGCATCAGTAAGTATAGGTTGATACAGATAATTGATTCCCTAATATCTTAATCTGAAGAAGATTCGATGCTAAAGGACTTCTTCAGAGTGTGAAACACCTGAAAATGATCCATTAACTTTATATTATTTATAATATTTCACATATCATTCTCAAGAATCTAACAATGAAACTGGTAAATGAAAGAAATTTCAAATATTACGCTCAATCGTCAGTAGTAATCTAATTTGGATAACCTACGCGATCGGGATAAGTTCTTACATTGAATTTCCCTGTTTTACTGTGTACACATTATTCCTTTTCACATATCATTCTCAAGAATCTAAATGTGAAACTGGTAATTGAAAGAGGTCTAAAATATTACTTTGGGGAAATATTATCAAGTACTTGCATATACGCAGGTGGTCATCTGTTTGTAATTAACTTATTCACTTATGGAAACGGCAAAGATTCGCCTGCTCCATGTAAGAAGGACAATTTAATTGTTGAAATCTGACTTTCACAATAATGCGATCACTAGGAGAGGATTCATTCGTATTAAGAAATACTTACTTCGTGTATTCTGACATGAAGGAAAAACCCAGTTAAAACCTCACAACAGAAAGAACCAATTCTGAATACATCTTTTAGATATTTTCAATTTGGCATACTGATGAATGTACACATAGACCCAAACACATTGGCCCGAATTTTCAACAGTGGCTCAACTTGAGCCCGGCGTAAAAAGACAAAGACTATCGGTTACCAGTTAAATCATTTTGAACCTGAATACCTTTTGTCTTGTTGCTACTGGCCACCGGAAATATTATAAAGGAAATATTTAAAAGGTTTTTTTTTCATTATCCCTTAAACTATGCTTATAAGCATCAGGACAATGGGCCATTCAGTCATTATGTCATAGTATAACCGATCACCAGCAATACAATGTCCTGGATGATCCAGGAAGCAATTTGTCTAATGATCGACTATACTATGGCTGAATTTCAAAGGGCCCATTGTCCTAATGCATTTAGTCAGAACTCAAGGGATTGACTGCATAATGGAAGGAAACAATTAGAATATCTCCGTTGGCCAATAGCAACAACACAACAGATGTGCAGGTGCAAAATGGTTTAACTGGTTACCGATGGTCTTTGTCCTTTTAGGCCACGCTCAAGTTGAGCCACTGATGAGAATTCGGGCAATTATGTTTACATTGATTTAACTAAATGAATTTGACTACGATCATAGACATTTGGCTAACTCCAGTAACTTGTTAAAATCATCTACTCGTGTTTAATATCACCATCTTTTATACCTTTCCAAATTCAGAGATCATATACTTCCATTACGGTACGTCAGCGAATGACACCGATTACTTGGCGCTTAAGAACCGGTATCAGTCCCCGTATACCTGGTATGACTTTCACATCAGCACGGGATTTCCCATCGGAGAAGAAAATATTTACTCGTTTTTCACCGTAAGTACCGTTTACTTGTACAATGTTGAGGATTGTAGAGAACTGCTTATTCATACAATTACATATGAATGGTAAAATAATTTCACTGTGCTCTATAGAACGTGACAACTACTTAGAAGTTGATTATTTGTCTTCTGTTAACACTACAGGTCTTGAAAACAATTATTGTTTTATACTTTTCGCAAACAAACATTACATTTAAGTATTCAAGTTGGCGCTTTTGTTCATGACTGCGAAAAACGCATGAAATACTTGTTTAAGCTTTATATAAATTCTCATCATTTGTATTTCTTACTCTCTTTGATAGATCACTACTACTGGAGTCATTCAGTTTTGGAATAATTACCAGGGCAACATCTTCCAATTCCAGAACCCGACTCTGTACACGTGGAACGACCAATACAACCAACACCCATCCGTTACTGTCTTCGGTGCACCGACTGACATAGGAATTGGAAATCCTAAAATATTTTACCAAGTAAGAAGATAAAGATTGATCATATAATGTAAAGGATTATGTTTATTTTGTATTAACGATATACATACGTATCTATGAATGACCTGCTATAGCAAAACCCGGCACTTGTCGGTAATTCATGTTTTGAAGAAATGGGCATTTTAAGTTCACACAATACATAAAAGACCTATGATTGTAAAATTAAAATAATCGTATCTTCGCCAATTAGCATCAAATCAAAGATTGTGATGAGGCGTTTCTGGTGGTGTGGAAATTTTGTACCGACAAGTGCCGGGATTTGCTATTAGCGCTATCAAAATGGTCACACAAAGAACAACGGCTACAATTGTTTCTACCAATCTTTTCCTACTTGAACTTCACAACAACAGGTGTATGACGGCAGGATGGATATCTCTTCCAGCACGTTGGCTATGTTCAATCGTCTTCGAGCACGCCTCCAGGAGTGCACAATGATTCCTGCTGGTCTCAGCAGTGAATCGTTCCTTGACAGTATCAACTACGTGCTGAAGGTGACATGGGTCGACTTGCAGCCACCTGGATCATCGGGAGCAGAGGTACAACGCTTCTTGTCTTTGTAGTTTTGTATTTAGGTTTCTAACAAAACTTTAACTGATTAAATTTGTAAGGTAATTGCAAACAAACAATCTATACCTCATTCCCCGAACAAATCTCAACAACAACATAACAAAGATGATTTCATGTGTTTAATGTAATATTTAATAATATATCAGTTGTTGGATAGTATGAATTTAATAGCCTCTGACGAGTAGATATCGATTTTGTTCTCACAATTTGGATAACATTTTAACCCGTTCCTATCGTGATTCTGGAATCCCCATAGAATGTGTTCATAGCAAACATGGTGATTCAACTAAATACATTTCATAATTCAGAAACACATTATTTGTATTCATCTTTTTGTTAAAGACAAATGTCTACCAGGCGCTACTCTTCACAAACGGGCGGACCAGCGGTGCTCTGCTCCTGTATCAAGAAGAGAGTAACAACTGGAACGCCCTGTCAAAAATGAATCAAGCACGCATCGGGTACAACATCGGGTGCAAACGATACAACGCTTTCCCTGATAGCACGAGCAATCACGTTAGGAGTTACCGCCCGGAAAACGAGATTGGATCTTGTGGTCTTAGGGGACAACATGTATACCAACTGGACTGCAATCCTAAGTTGTATGTTAACCCTAAGGCATACTGCCTCAACTGGTACAACCAAGAATCCAGATCTGTCGTCAGGACGGAAAACTCGAGCACGAGTCCATGTCCATGCGGACGCCGCCAAGCCATCTCTGATCCACGCTACACTTTCTGCAACACTGCCTCCTTCCTCATACATCCGTACAACGAATTCCGTTACATATATACCTCTCCCGCATGTGAGTATTTCCCCCTGTGCGAATATAATTATATGCATATCTTTACCACGCTGTTTGCTGGTCGAAACCCTCCCGCTATATGTAATGTTTTAAGAGATGTATTTATCAATAGCATTTCCATAATCCTATATCATTTATCTGTTACAGTTTTAAAAAACAATGAAAAACGTAATTTTCTCCTAGGATTTAAGATCTTAGACAGATCCAAACAAAATAATACGGTATTAAAACTGTAGTATACACATGTAAATAAGTATAACAAAATTATATTATGTTCTGCCATTTTGTTTAGCGGCAAACTTAATCAATCGGTGCTACCAGGCTAGAATACCCGATGAATTTGGCGGGGCATACCGATGCCAATATACTGGTCGTGGTTTACGTCGCGGATACTACAGCCTCTGGCATTCCAGCTTCTACGAATCGACGGTGTCCTTCAATGGATGGTGGCCTTCCTATTCCCGCTATCTCCAGTGGATGGGTAAGACGTGCTTCCACGGTCATGAGAGTTTTCCAAATGAGCATCAAGTAATTACAAACTCATTTCGTATGGCTCGAGTAGTGAAGGAACACATTTTATATGATCTCATTTGATATCATGTTATACTTACCACTAGTTGTTAAAAATTCATCGATAACGCAGTGGATTGTTGTAAATTTCGTCGATCTCGTGTGTTACTTTTAAAACATATATATAATTCTAACAGGATTCAAGTTATACTCATTTCATTGTTAACGTTTATTTTCATACGCAGAATCTGACATTTTGCCGAGGTACTTTTGTTGCAGCAAGTCCAGCAGCTTTTACTTCTGTTATCTGTATGAGCTGCGGAGACCACGTTCAACCTGTCGTGGATACGACAATCCATGGCTTGGTAATTATATCGATTCAATATCTACAAAAGGGAACATTCATATGCATATAATCTAGTATAAATAAGTCACGTTTGACTGGGTCATAAAGATCTTGTAACGTTACGTACTGCCACAACTTATACAATGTGTTCGTAACATTTGTATTTTGGGGTTCCTTGATGTCCACCGAGTGATGTTTAAAAAGTCCAGGGTCCCGTTGCAGAAAGAGATACAATCGATTTTAAGTTACAATTGATTGTAAGTCAGAATATTGCGCGTGTTTCAACCAATCAGATTTGCGCATTTAGAACACATGATATGACTTACAATTGATTGTAACTTATAATCGATTGTATCTCTTTCTGCAACGGGGGCCAGATGTTATATGGACGAGTAAAGAGAAAAATCATGTTAAATAGCAGATATCTTCTTGCAATAACTATGTGCAAAGGAGACTTTCGAATTCAAACATCAATCAAACCTTTATGACGAAAAACCGAGTCGTGCACTCTGCTTCTATTGGAAATACGAATTCAACAGTAGGCGAGAACTGCTGGAAATCTAAGATAACTTTTAAAAATCCATCTGTTATGTAACCACTATTACACTTTCGGGTCTTTTCGCAAGGTCTCTTGATGTCATATTGCCAATTATAAACAGTGTTTCTTTTAAATTGTACGTCCTTTTAAAGCAAATGGTACACTTAATGTTCATACGTATCCTAACATTCTGGCACATGAACTACACCCCGTTACACCTCATTAAAAAGTAACAAATTTACACTCTTTCATGCAAACAAACATCGATATAGTATGTGAAGTGTAACCCCAAATATATATTCAATATTTGTTTTCCTTTTCTTTTTTACGAAACAGGATGGTTCTTCGGTGACCCTCACATCCACACCCTTGACAATGCCGAGTACACCTTCAATGGCCACGGCGAGTATACCATGCTGAAATACACCAATGGAGACGACTTTGTCCTTCAAGCACGAACAGGAAAGTCATTCGATGAGAACCGCACACTGATTGATACTGGCACTGTGTTCATTGGTTTTGCTGCAACTCGAGGGGTTACGAAGGTATTCAAATAACGGTACAATGTATACATTGTCAGATACATTGTTTTACACGGTCTTTTACATGATGTATCATTCTTGTCAATATGATAGTTATCGTCATGAGTAAAATACATTTACTTGTATAGCTTTTTAATTATGTCCGTCAATAATACTCTCTCCGGACCAAAACAAAATATAGTCAGGTTATTTATGTTGTTAGATATTGTTTTTTTAATGAAGGCTTGTTTTGTTTTATGAACTTGATGTTTTTAAAGAAAAAGCCATTTACAGTCTTATTACAGTAGAGCGTGACCAATATATATAAGTGGATATTATTCACCTTCCAATACGTGATTTCCTTGCATGCAATGTACATGTTCATTTTTTGTTTACAGTTCCAAATTACGTTGAACGAAAATCGGACGCACGTGATGATGCTAGTTAATGGGTCGGAAACTGTTGATCTGGAAACACTAATGTCTGGTTGGTATAATATTGTTAACCTCTTTAATTAATTCCGTACATTTAGGATTTTGATCAACGAACTTGAATAATAACGGTAGGCCCTTCTTTACACATTCCTGGTTCTCGTGGATCATTCACATGAAGAGAATGCATCATGACTGCGACAACTCAATTATCTCAATAGAGGTCCTTAGGATCACTGTAAAATTATAGTAGATGCTTACACACTATTTATTCTATGCACTGGAATCCTACTTAGTTATATTAATAATTGTACACTAAGACATCGCTTACTAGCTGCATGTTCGATAGTGTTATGTTATCTTCGACGATTTCTTATGTAAGAATTGTAACTTGTCAGCACCCGAATTCAGGAGAAATGTAATGAAATAAGCTAATACCTTTTTGACGTGTCGGTGTATATGCGTGTTTTGTTTGGTAAATGCATACTTAAACTAACTACCGATAAAAACATCTTTGTTTTTGTAATGTTATTATGTCTCGGACAAAGGCCAGATTGAAAAGGGTATAATTATATTAAATTGTTCTCGATTGCGTTTCAAGATGGTTACAACTCTGCTGATCCGTACTTCAGTCTGTCTCTCGTTGATTCTGGAGACGCAAGCAACGGTACAAACACTACCTCAAACAGCTCTGCGCCAATAAAGGTAACGGCACAGTTCAACAGCGCAGAACATCCTGGGTCTTCCTTCGCTGTGGAGTTCAAGAATGGGATCCTCGACCTCACCTTTTACGGACCCAATGAATATGCTAACTTGAGCTACGGACAAGGCTTGCTTGGTAAATCCAATGTCATTGAGCTAAACATTTGCTTTATGACTTCGATTTTATAAAAATGTATTGGTTTGAAGATTTGTAATACAATATTTTGATACAAAAAGGTCGTCATTTTTCAAATACCCAATATTACACAAAAGGCGAAAACCTAAAGCCAAATAACATTAGGCCTACTGGAAAACGCCCCACACATACACAAAAATAAGAAATATGCTTAACTCATCTACCACGTGATTATCATAACTTATATTATAAAGATTTTGACAAAAACTGTTTTGAAATTAAGATATTGTGCATGTACTGGTTCTAAAAATAAAATTTAACCGCATGTGGAGCCAACATAGCTACGTGCAAAATACCACGCGGAATGCGGGCTTGTAGATATCTCCAGCCCACCGCTAGTGCACGGACAGGTACGAACGAGTGGTGGATTTATAGGCGAACTTCTGCATTTAACGATATTTATAAGGTTTGGATTTTACCACACAAGCCCTTTTTGTACATATTCCACAATATTGATCAATTAGTTTAGCTTATATTAATGTTTTCGATACCTTTTCCAATACTGTTATTTGGCTTTGAGCAAGAAGCCTCCGATAACATTAATTAATACAGTTTGATTAGGATGCAGATATACATCTAGATATTGCGTATTAGTAAGGGTATACAAATGTACTAATACCATTATGAACTAGATGAACAAGTTTCACAAAAAGACAATTATCTGCACGGTTTAACTCCGTGTCAATATGTATTATTATCTCAAATAGGATTCTGGAATAGCGACCCAGCAGACGACTTCAAATTCAGGAATGGAACCATACTAACACCAGCAGAGGGAGGGAATCTTACAGAGGCACAGCTCTTTGAATTTGGCCAGTCATGTAAGTGTTGTGTGCGCGCCAATTGCGTGCGCTTTTCTTGACTATTTGATTATATAAGATCTGTGTATGAATTATAAATATATTGGTAGGTTACTACAGACTGACAGTCATAATGGGCTCACATAATGGACATGACAATTTTACTGTTAGAAACATATCGTCACCAATATTTACGTGATATCATAAATTCGTCAATACATGCTAGACTTTGTTTTTAAAAAATCGTATACGAGTGTAGTTGTGTGAATGTGTGTTAATCTCTGTTGAACGATATTTACTTTAAACATTGTGCATTCTCTCTAAGTGGTGATGTTTAAACATTCATCAGTCTCGCAACCATATACTGTACATTATTTTATTTCAGGGATGGTAACTTCCACTAGCTCATGCTTCACCTACGAGGCAGGGAAGTCATGGGATGACTACAACGACCCTTCTTTCATACCACCATTTCTCGACGAGCTGTATGCAGATGCTACACCAGAGGAGCGGAGTAGGGCCGACGACCTATGCCGAGGCAACAGGGAGTGCCTGTTCGATGCCCTGGCCGTGGGTCTTGAACAAGGAGCAAACTCAATGGCCACAGGAACAGCCCGGCAGGAAGAGCAGCGCGTTATTGGTAACACAGCTCGACGTCTAGCTTTAATTAACGAATGTTGTAGAATTGAGCATAACTTTATTATATGTGGTACATTTAAAATTGGCGAATAAATTTATGTGGTGTGAAGGTTTGCCATTTAATTTATTTCAAATACTCTCGAAATTGCACAGTAGTTCAAGTTCATTCACATGCAATTTTTGTGTTTTCATTTTAAGCTATTTTCCTGACTGTACATGTAGAAATATGGATTTCTTGAGCATAATTTCCAAGAAATCTCATTGGCAAAGTGTCGTTCATTGTTAACTGGAGAGCCATGTTTTTTCACAGTGTTTCATTATCGTGAAGCTTAATCATCTTACAAACCATAATTCTTGTAATACGTGCAAAGACGAACATATGTGATAAGTGAATATGTGACATTTACTTTAATCCTTATCCACATATTGTATGTTGTCATTATATTTCACTTCAACAGAAAATTATCCTCCACAAATCACTCTGATTGAGGAAATCTCTGACACCAGCGCACTTGTGGATAACGAAACACTGCATGTCATCGTGAATGAAACCTACATGTTTCAGATAAGTGCCGAAGATCCCAATGCAAACGATATCATCAGCTACACACTGAACGGAACTGTGCCGGACGGAGCAACTATTGATAACAGTGAGCATGATTCGTTGAAAATTAGAAATTCCATATTGCTTTTCCGTTGCGTAAGTGTCTATTTTAATGGAAACACTAATCTTCCAGCATTTGCCTTGCAATAGATTTCTTGTCGCTTTTCTTGGCACTTGAAGTTTAGGACCTTGGCACAGGGTGTATTTTAAACTGGCCTTTGGTTATACATTTGGAGATCCTTGCTTTCTTGTATGTTGGTCTGAAGGTAGCCCTGCTTCTGATCCGCGTGAAGCGAATGCATTTGAACATTCGAAAACGGACATCAATATTTACTTGTTTCGTGTATAATGCGTTTCCATTTTTTATGTAATATTTGTTTTAATCGCATATTTTTAGATGGACTCTTTACATGGACACCCCAAAACCTTGATCTGATTACTATGGACATCGTTGTCAGTGATCAAACTGCTGAGAGTTCTCTCTCCCTCACCGTCAAGATTTGCAGCTGTGAAAATGAGGGTTCGTGTGACTTTGACAGCGAGGCAGAGGGCGAAGATCTTGTCGGAAACAACTTTGCTGTAAGTTTCAAATGTCATAATATGTGTTCAAGTTAAGTCATGTATTTAGCGTGCATTGATTTTTTTATTAAATTATGTAAATTTCGCACCTCCCCATGAAAAGTCCTGGCTACGGGCCTGTATATTCAAACTTGGAACTGTAATCTAGGCCGTCGCTTGTGTCAGAAAGCAAAACTTGTACTGAACCAAATAACTTAACTTTTATATAAAGCAACATAGTGTTTATGCATAATAGACATCTTCATCAGCAATAGCGTAATATAACGTTTCTATAAGCTGATAAGTTAGGTGTACCATGGCATGAAACCTAATAATAATAATTACACTGTTCATCAACAGGTGGTAGTGTGCAACTGCACGGCCGGTTGGGATGGCAACCACTGCGAACGGGACGAAGACTCGTGTGCTGGTGATCCATGCTTTAATGGCGTACTTTGCAGAGACGACCCGCCACCAGCAACCAGCCCGAGGTGCGGCCCTTGCCCCTCGAGCCTGACCGGCGATGGATTCACATGCTTTGGTATTCTCAATTTACCATCACTCCGAAACAATATCTTGGATCGTTCCGCGACAATTTACACAACTTTGACTCTTACTGAGTTGTATGCACATGGCTTGTTTCGTAACGAATAACTGTACGAAACAATTAAGAATGTCTAAATATCAGTAACTTACGTCAAGGTAACTCGCCATGTATCTGTTGGTCCTGTTAATTTTTTATAAAAATCTGATTTGGGGCACTCCAAACGTAAAATATTGCAACAGAAAAGATGACGGGATAATCATTCGCCCAATTCGGTACCTTATAGGTACCAGACAATGATTAAGAATAGCATGTGCTAAAAAGGGAGTTAGAAAATTTTGTAAAGATGAGTAAAGTTTACCTCTCGAAATTTACGTGTTTATTCCTAATACATATTCCATAATGTTGCTTTCTTTCGTAAATGATTTGTTTAGATATCGACGAATGTATGCATAGCACCACCAACGACTGCAGCCAGGGATGCACCAACGTAGTGGGCAGCTACGAGTGTTACTGTGAGGAGGGTTATAACTTAGCCATTGACACGCGGACCTGTAATGGTAAGGTCATATTACGTATGTCTACGTAGGATGTACAGTTCATTTCAAAGAGCCATGCTCTCGTTAATTACGAAAGCTTGGTACATTTTCTTGTGCGGCAAATATCGAAATAGTAGATTTAGCAAAACGGGAACATTACGTCATGACTTGTTTTATCTTCACAATATTTGATACATGCGTACATTTGGCAAATGGAAAAGCAAGTTAATAAGCGGAATCGTTTGAAATAATTAATCTACTAATGTTTAAATTCTTTAGTGATTCAATATGTCATTGTATAGAATTATGAATAATTCTTAACTTATGTTTCATTACATTCAGACATAGACGAATGCATGGCCGATGCGGATGATTGTGGTTTGAACAGCGAGTGCACAAACTACGTCGGGGGATTCAGCTGCTCTTGTGCCTCGGGATTTAGAAACGAAACGGATGATGGGAAATTGTGCACAGGTAAGTCTGTCATCACATGCCTTGATCAAGATAATCAATGGAATAAGTTGTTTGCTGGTCAGATTGGCAGCATTGCGAGGTCGCTTTAGGACTCTCTATCTCTTCCTTCTCGCAGTCATGCTCACCATATTTCCATCCGTTTCCTTTTACCCTTTCTCTCGCAACTTTTTTCAGTCTACTTCGGTTCCCTCTTATTTTCTCTCTGAATCTCTCAGTCATCAGCCTTTGATCATGCATAAAATATTTTTGATGTAATTCTAAAGCTTTATTAAATACAGTGAACACTACGTATTAATAGACCTGGCTATGATGTAGTCTTTTTTTTACATATATACAAGATATTGACTTAAATTTCAAAATGGTGTTGATATAGTCGTTTGTAATCAAAATATATATTTGGCATTTGACAAGTGTTATCCCAATAGTAGAAACGGGGAAACCCCGTTATAACGAGGTAGTCGGAACTATCGATTTTACCTCGTTATAACCGTAATTACCGAGCTCGTTATAAGTGATGCATTATGCCATTGGAACAATCGGGACCAAAGGATTCTCCTCGTTATAAACGGTACCTCGTTATAAGCGAGCTCGTTATAACGGGTTTCCCTGTAGTATTTATGAACTGAAAAGTTCCACCATAGTGGCTCAATGTTTATGGAGAAAAAATAACAATGAAAACCGTTCTATATTTGTCTTTGCATTATCAAGATATCGATGAATGCCTAGAAGAAGCGGATACTTGTAATGAAATTACTGCGTCATGCACGAACGTGAACGGGAGTTATACGTGTTCGTGTGTCTTGGGCTACATTGGAGACGGCCGTACTTGCACAGGTAATGAGTTAATTCAAACATATTCATTTAGGTAATATATGTGGTGCTAAGGAAGTTTGGTACGCTGTACGTGAACTTATTTATTTGAACACAAATTGTAAGCATTTAAAAATAAGGATTGTTATAGTTACACAGTTTAAGTCACTAGGGCAATTAATCTTATATTTTACACTACATCATTGTCTTTATTGTACTTTTATAATATTTGCATTGACATATTAACGAATATTGGGTGTGCCCTTTTCCCAAAAATTAACAACGAAATAAAAATAGATGAAATAGAACAGTCTCACAACCTATACAAATGATAAGTCTAATAAAATAGTTGCGCCTGTATGAATCCTTCCCAGATGTATTAAAATCTACATCACTTTGTTTTGTTAAAAAACGATAAATCAAAACAATGAATGGCATTGCACCTTAATAACCAATGACATGTTACATTGTTTGTGCCGTGGGACAGGAACACAAGACAACACAAATGCAAGTGTAAGTTCACCCATGCTGGTAGAGGTTAATGCATGCATTACTCAAGGTATATTCCCGGGGGGTACTCAGATTATAGTCGGACGGGGGTGTGCGGCTGAGACCTCCAAACCCATACCCACATCTAAGGGTCCTTTTGCGAAAAATGGATCCATGTCTAAGGATTTGTTTCGCCTACGGCGCATGTTTTGTGTGTATTTCCCGCAAATGTTGTAGTTTTATGTTAGCGAGCGTAGCGAGGTTGAAAAATTGTGCAATTTCACATCGGCAAATCGCAAAATCCCGTATAAAAAGGGGGAAATATGAAAAAGGGACCCATGTCTAAGGATTATTTTTATGAAAAGGGGACCCATGTCCAAGGATCTTTCTTGAAAAAGTCTACCTTCCCAGCGGCACATCCCCGTATACCCAATATAAGTGAGTACCCCCCCCCCCCCCCCCCGGGGGTATATTATAGCAACTATGAAACTCTTTGGACATCATTATGTTCATAACTATTTGTGTATATGTTCTTGTTTGTGTTTGCATAGATGCGGATGAATGTCGGGATCCTGCACTGAATGAATGCGTCCCCGAACGAGCCACGTGTACTAACACAGAGGGGTACTACATCTGTGCCTGTAAGGATGGGTGGACGGGGGATGGGTATGGAGACAATTGTACAGATGTCAATGAGTGCACGAATGGAGCGAACACCTGTCATCTCAATGCAGAGTGCAGCAATACGGAGGGCAGTTACATGTGTGAATGTATGGAAGGCTTCAGTGGGAATGGATTCGAATGTTTTGGTGAGTATTTTCACTTTTTTTCTAACTAAAATTATATAGTATATTCAAATCAGTATTTAAAGAACATGCAGGGATTGTTTAAATCAAATGATTTAACCCCTTTAATCCGCGAGCAAAACTGTAACTTTTTGTATTTATTATATAACACATCAACAAAAAGTAAATCCCTAATTAAAAGAGTATAAGTGCTTACACAAGAAGCTATCAAACAACTGCATTGACGAAAATTAAATAACCGATCTGGATGACTTGTGTAGTATCCGTCTATGGGAAATATTTTAGGAAAACAACATATTTCATTATATATTAAGCATTCGTATGCTTAATTTCTGGCTTATTGCCTATTTCGGTCTACTTCACAGATAATGACGAATGTGCCGATGCGTCCTACAGCAGCCAGTGCAGTCCTGGATCTGAATGTGTGAACGTGCCAGGCTCCTACTCGTGTTCCTGTTTACAGGGATTCACCAGTAACGGGGGCCCATGTGAAGGTTGGTTCAGTTTGGATACTTATTGTCATTTGGCAAATATGTGAATGAGGGATTTTGTACAGGATTTATCGACGAAAAAAATATGTTTGTCAGATATTGTCATTTGTTAAGAATATATACATTAAGTGTGTTAGTTATATACATGCATGCACTGGCGTAAATCTGTCCGGAAAACACAATGCATTGGGGGGTCGAGCAATTGTTCACAAACGGTTTGTGAACAATTGCTCGACCCCCCAATGCATTGTGCTTTCCGAACAGATTTACGCCAGTGCATGCATGGCAAAACAGAGATGAGTCTCAACTATATTCAAAAATTCATGTACACATTCATTTATAATATTTACGGGTAAGGAATTCGTGTTGTTGATACATGCAATCAATGATGTCATGGATTTTTTTTTACTTATAAGATGCTTAAAATCAGGCAACTGTGCTCCTTATTACCTGTGTGAAAAACTGACTCCGTTTCCAATATTGTTAATACATATTTGTATAAGTGTACGTAAGTGTTTAGAAACGGAATATCACATACATATACAAACTATTCTAGCGGGTGTGCTTATCATTAAAATATACTCGTTTTAGTTACAACCGCATTAGCAATACATCAGTTCTGACTTTATATTACTTTGTCACAAATATATATAGAAAAAGCATGTTAAATGAGGAATGATTTATTATGCAGAGATCTGGGTTTGTAATACAAACATATAAATGAAAATTATTTACACTTTTAAGTTATCCCTTGGGATAAAATCAGGTAAAATATTTGATAGTTGGTGGTTGTTATAGCATCAACTAGTATGTTACATTAGATTACTTTTTCAACAACAAAAATGTAATAATAAAAATCATAACATTATTCCTGCAGTGTAATAATTATTGTACTTGTTTTACTGTTCGCATATCCAATTATATTTCAGACATAAACGAGTGCAACGTGTCTGCTCCCTGCGATGTAAATGCCCAGTGCATGAATACCCACGGTTCCTTCACCTGCCAATGTATGGAGCACTTCGAAGGCGATGGATTTACATGTACCGGTACGTTTTTTTTTGTTTGTCTGTCATTATTATATTCTCTTTACTGTGAACACAAAACTTACAAAGTTAATAATACTAGGGCGATTTTTAAATGCACAAAGGAAACTTGTTTATCTGAATTACCATGGGTATCACACTTATATGAGAAGGGGCATAATTTCTCTCGCTAAATATCAATACAATTTCGACAATGCTGAATCTGGAAGCCGTACAAGATTTATTGAGATGTTTGAAAATCGCATGTTCTAAATAAGAAAAGATTAGCTTTATAATAATTATACGTAACTTTTTTTCCCTAAACGTTATCAAAACGTATCAAATGAAACTTCCAAACGTTATATGGCATACAAAACATAACATCGATCTCATTTCCGAAGAAAGAAACAACTTTGAACTGCGCATATGAGCATCCACCTGCTCTTTGTTCAGTTTGTGTTTTCGGGGAAGGGGTTGTCCTTAGAGTAATAAAGAGAGCGCATAAACATAATGGCAAATTTGAACAAATTTATTGACATATACTTTAATGCAACCCATTGTGTGCACGCTATGTTATAACGCTATAATTGATTGTATTTCTTCATGTAGATATCGACGAGTGTGAACTCCTCCTAGATGATTGTGTCCAGGGATGCATCAACGTAGACCTCGGGTTCACATGCACCTGTATGGAGCAGTTTTCCCTTAACGCTGACAACCGATCGTGCGATGGTCAGTTTTGTTAATGTCATATATTGTTTTTGATTGATACTCACTCACATGGCAGGGGATATCTTTCATTGTAACGGTCACCTTGCCACTATAAATTTAACTTATTGCATATTTTTATATCAGGAGAAAAGTCTGAATAGTATAATGGGGTTTGACCAGAACATTACCTTGTTATATGATGATCTTGTGATATCAGGCCTCGTTATAACATTGTTCCATTGTAGAAGTTATAATTTGTATTATGCACCATTTTTTAATTAATAGCCATTTTTTCTTAGACATGTTTACTCTGTGTATATGCAAGTACTCTCATATTTTTGCGAGCGTGTGTCGAAATACAAACATGTACATTACAATATTTCCATTTGCCTAACAGTTAAGCCCAGTTATAACTGCTCCGAGCTGTCTGCGGACGATACTTGTCGTGACAACGCAATTTGCTACGTCGATGATTCTACTAATGGACCAGGAAAATGCGCCTGTAATCGAACTGGATTTGTCCTCCAATCTGACAATAATTCGTGTCAAGGTTAGTACATTACACTTAAAATTACCTCCAATAGTTTTTTGTTTTATATTAAATAGCTCTGATTTAAAATCAAAGGTACAATTACTTTTTAAAAAAACCCAATAATGCAGTTGTAACATGCACGACATGGGTCTATGGATTTTCATGGAATTTCCTCACATCAAATTACAGTAATACACATTCTATCAACTCTTCTTCTGTTTTTATTACTAGATCCGTTTAATTCATGATACGTATTGCTTAACAATGTTATAGGTCAAAGTAAATAATATAATTTGTTATCAAATTTAGACCGTTATGTAAGCGGTCGGCTAGTCAACATACATTTGATCTGCGACACGACACGATGGCGGAGCATTAAATATCCCCAACATTAAACTTAGCCCTCACCCTCATAGCAAAGCCAAATCCTAATCCCAAACTATTACCCAACTCTTGATCCCCATTCTTCAATGTGTTCTCTATACTTATTTGCTACTAGAGGATATAAGAGAAGCTCAAGATGAAAATTAGCGTATCGGTCTACATTATTCAGTATTAGTCAGAAAGAATATGTAACTATACTATTAACTAATATCTTAACATGGATCAATATAAGCTTTAAAAAAAAAACGTATTGAATATTTGTTTTTCTAAACAAACAAATCCGCGTAAAACAGACGAGAACGAGTGTGTCATGTACAACGTGTGTGAAACCAACTGCACCAACACAGTTGGATCATTCATCTGTTCCTGCGATGACGGCTACGAATTAGACACCAACCAACGGAACTGTTCGGGTTAGTTGCTATTTTCTTTGATATACTGTTTGCTAATGTTTTCGATTTTCATTCCGATACAGTATCTAGATTAAACCTGTTTAACCAAATTGGTTCATGCTTCTTCATAGATACTGATTATAAAACAGATCTTTGCAAATTAGTAACGTTATCAGCGTGTAATTAAAGTATCTACTTTCTGGCCCAAATTGTCATTAGTGACTCAACCTATCCAGTTAACACTGTAACCTATTACGCATGTGTAATTTTTTGTTTTACTCATTATGTAACTCATTTTACAGTAATAACGGTAATGGAAGTATGCCTATGATGAATACTCATTTCACAATACTTTAAATCATTTAACCACAGATATGAATGAGTGTGAATCGACACCGTGTGGAATGAACAGCGACTGTGTCAATACCGAGGGGAGCTACACGTGCGTTTGCAGAGATGGCTTCAATGGAACTGCACAAGGGGCAGAGTGCACGAGTAAGATAATACACTTAACTTTCGAATACACGTTACTAGTTATGTTTTATTTTTGACCGATTGGCTCAAATATATTCGAATATGCATTGTTCCCGTTAAAAGGTAATTCCTCCACAGAAACGTGAAAGCTACCGTGCGCAAACCCATACCTTAAATAAGACGTGAAAATCTGAATAAGTGCGATCCTTTCTTGTATCATTTCGGGTTCTTACAATCAGTATAACCCAATGAAATGTAGGTTTTTCAAGCCATTTTGTTTCAGGCAAGCTCTAAAATGATATTGCGTTTAGTATAAGACAATAATCTTATAACCTTTGCGAGTTGGCTTGCAAAAGATGGACAGGATACGTAAGGTCCACGTTAAATTAAATTAATGTAAATGGATTGGAATGTTCCACAAATAATATATTTTATAATAATTGTACTTATATGTAACGAACTATAAACGGCTATTTGAAATCGTAATAATTAGTATGGAATCCGCAAGCGCCTACAAATGTTCACACTATAGAAAGTTGAAACCTACAGTAGTTTGTTTATGATTTGTATAATGGAAACAATGTCTTGTTCTTGTTTAAATTAATTTCTCATTAAAACTGATAATAATATCGTAAATTTATTGTCTAGACGTCGATGAATGCACCGACCTATCACCGTGTGGTCAAAACGCTGACTGTATCGACACAACCGGTTCGTATACGTGTGCCTGCATGGACGGGTTCGAAGGGAATGGGCAGTTCTGTGTTGGTAAGTACTCTCTCACTTTTTCTGTTTAATCTTGCGAATAGTATAAATGTACATTCAAATATGTACATACCATGATACCAAATACAACGTTTTTCTCGTATAATTACATGAATATAACAAATGGAGAATTATTTCATTAGTAAGACCGCAATGACTTAATTAAATGCGATCCAATGTTTATTGTGAGCTGTTTGATTTCTCTGCGAGTTGAATTCTTCAGAAAAAGTTTGCATATTTTAGTAATAATCTTTTCTCAGATATCAAATATTCAAAAACGAACGAAATACGTAGACAAAAAGGATGACATAGATAACTGAACCTATGAAAGTAGATTATATTTCCTTCAAATTGTGCTAAATATCACAACTCAATTTAAATAATGATGGAGTAGTATAATAACAAAACAATTATTTATATCACCGTGTTACATTTTTGTTTGGCTAGATGTTAATGAATGTCAAACACAGGCACACGATTGTGATAGCAAAGCTGATTGCGCTAACACCCCTGGTGGTTTTACCTGCGTGTGTCGCATCGGGTACATCGGAAATGGAACGTACTGTACAGGTAAGTGAGGTGTAATCGCATGTTTTAGTGGGTATAGCGACTTGACGCTTTGGTGACATTTTGCAGCCCTCATTTTCCCCATTCTGGCAAAACAGAAAAAAAAAACATACATATTACATAATGTGTACATTGATATAGTGCTGTGGATACGTTTGCTTCTTCGAATATAATTATTGCAAGAATGAATGCATAGGTATAAATACATCGCAATGAAGCAGTGATTACATATTTAATTTGTTGAATAGATTTGTAAGCTTTTTGCCCTGTTCCATGTGAAATGTCACATGTCTGCATTAATGTGTTACTCTTGTTTACAAACGTTTTACCTCTTGTTTTCATGTTTGCATTATCATATTGCTATGAATAGCCCACAATGTTCGCACTGTATTCACACAGTGGCATGTCTCCGTTGTTTTAAATCCATTGTTGGTATCACTGTATATCATTTTAGATGAAAACGAATGCTCAACGTCACCGAGTCCATGCGGGACCAATGCTCACTGCACTGAAACCGAGGGTTCCTATATCTGCACCTGTAACACTGGTTACCGCGGAGACGCATACACAAACTGTACGGACATCGATGAATGTGCAGAACGTCTGTACAGTTGCCATGACAACGCGAGATGTGTGAACACTGCCCCAGAGTACACATGTGAATGCAATGTGGGATACGAGGGAGATGGGATGGCATGTCAAGGTGAATTTACATGTGATAGTTGTGAATTAATTTTAATTATTGGATAACCGCATGCAATAGTGTGTCACCTTACATTACACACAAGTAAGAATCACCATGAAAAATTGTTATTTGGAATAGAGAGTGTTCCGCGAAATACAATGTAGGATACGGCGGGTGTAAAGTATGGTCGAGGTAATTTTAGATTAGTGTACCTTTTCCCTTTTTCATTTGACAATTGCATTCATTGTATATCTGAAAAAGATGCGTGAAACTAAATACATTTAATGTCACCCTATTTACATCATTAACTCACAACTAATAAAGTAATAAATATCATGCAATATTGTTATTTGGAATTATAGTGAGGTTCGAAATACTCATAATATTGCTGTGCATTGTACCGTGTTACATATTCATTCCATCGGTTATTGATATTATGTATAAAAACATAATACAGGAAGTAATACGGGTCATATAAGCTTTATTCTAATAATGTAATCATATTCCCATTTCAGACATGGACGAATGTTTAAACGCGAGTTACTGTGGGTCGAATGAAAACTGCAGTAACACGGACGGATCAGCCATGTGTACATGTCTGGAGGGTTTCATTCAATCAGGGACCGTTTGCATTGGTATGTATTCTAATTGTTACATTGTGGCGCCCTTTTCCCTGAAACACAATTTATCTAATTATTTCCGTTTAGTATTGTAATAGTTTGTACGCGAGTTGACAACATCCACGTCGATGGTTTGTTTATAATAGTTTAAAGGTATCTAGTTACTTTGTTGACAAGTGCAAAAAAGTGATGGGTGGTTAATAAAATGTGCATTGGTGTGATTTGATATGTCCACAAAGTAATGTGACAGTAGACAGTTTAACATCTGAACACTTCAATCATAACTATCTTTTGAACAAAATGGAAATGTAAAAAACCGAAACCTGTCCCGAGATGTTATTGTTGATATAAATACGACAAGGTGTAAGATAAGCACTGCGAGTAACAGGTATGTTTTGAAGATTTGGACAATGTTTATACTAAATCTTGTTAATGTGTGATCAATTATCGGTATAGACATGATTTATATTTACGATTTGATAGCATAATCAGACAGACGGTCACGGAGATACATGAATAATACACTTTAGCAAAATCTCGATGAAGGCGTTATAAGCTATTCCCATTCTAAAATTGTACAAATTTCTTCTTAAATAAGTATGTGTCAAAGAATGCTTATATGCATTTATTGATTACTCAATAGGTTTATATTTATGTGGATAATCTTAGTTATATGTTATTTTATGTTATGTTATTTTGACGTTGATTTATCATTAAGTTGTTTTATCACATTAAGCCATATAAGATGTTTCTTTCTCTTAAACAATACATGATGGGTAATAATGTAACTGGTTATTCCTTAATTATTAACAATTTATTTATG
The DNA here is from genome assembly GCA_037951105.1 of Echinarachnius parma. Lineage (NCBI taxonomy): Eukaryota > Metazoa > Echinodermata > Echinoidea > Clypeasteroida > Echinarachniidae > Echinarachnius > Echinarachnius parma. Next base: position 83,692 of record JBAMJV010003788.1, on the reverse strand, counting down.
CTTGTAAAAGTCCCAATTTCTTGTTATCTCTCAAGACTTTGACGAGTGCACAGGTGGAACGCATGCCTGCGATGAAGCTCTGTCAGTCTGTCACAACGTGGATGGTGGCTACATATGTAATTGCTCGGCGGGATATCGGAACAACCCTCCATCGACTGTGTGTGAAGGTAATTAATCCATATTTAGTGTGATAATGGAGATGTAATAATACTACTTATTAGTACCAGTATTAGTATTATTAAAACTGTCATTATGTTGATAAACCATGGTGAAAAGAGTCGGCCAACCATCCCATCTTTACAATAACTTAGCCACAGTATTTCCATTAGTGTTTAGAACGTGACATGTTATATTCGATAAACGGATAGATGGAACATTTATATAAAAAGACACATATTTGTTTCGGAAAAAGCTTGCTACAGACTTTATTATCAGAATGGGAACTATGGTCAGAAAACTAAAGTACTTTGGGCAAAAGTAGAACTGAAGGTGTCGAGAAACGAATAATGCAAGGGGCAATTGAGGGAAACGTGGCAGAGATCGTCCAATATACCTAACTGATAATATAAAGAAAGTGTCTGGACTCTGGAGAATGAATTATGGGTGCAACACTTGGCAGAAGCAGCGTACTCTCACAAAGACCCGCGCATTGCCACCTGAAATGGATAATGACAATAACTTCATGTTTATGTTTTATTGTTGATTTTTAGACATCGATGAATGTACGGAAGGCTCTCACAACTGTGTTGAAGCAGAGAATCGGATGTGTGTTAATCTGAATGGGGGCTTCCGGTGTGACTGCCGAGAGATGACTGCAGATAGCGGTGACGGCGTGTGCCGTGGTAAGAACAATTTTAGTTTATCTAAATCTGTTATGTCAAGATATTCAAAGTGTAAGCATCAACGTTTGGTAAGGGACTTGCACACAAAGTTGATATCCTTTGAATAAATGATTATGCTTGAAGCAATGAATGATGGAGTTTGAACGAATTCTTTCATCTAGTAGCTCATGAAAAGTGTTGATTTGTTTCAATACTAGGACTTGTGTAGCATTCAATGTGTAATATAAGTGGAATATAATAATACAAACAATGGAAATAATGTTTGGAAAAACAAACCTTTCATGATTTCCTATTTTGGTTACAATAACAAAATAAAATACATGAATTTCTTTCAAAATTATTTAATTACTATAGTGTGTCCAAACTAAACATTGGCAAACTCCTCACACTCTTCATGATATTAGTATTTATCTAGCAACGATGGAAGTAGCAGGTAGGCCGGCTGAATGTATACAAATTATAATTATTATTGAAAATATCAAAGTAATGTTTTGTTAGGTACTTGAATGTCTTTATTTAGGTTGAATTGTGATGTTTTAACATATTGTATATGACAAAGTTGCAAATAGGTGCAATTTGGAAAATAGTTAACGATTACACATATTTTACCTAATAACTTTTTTGTTCAAATTCACTTATTTATACTACCATATCTCCCATATCATAGCTTCCCGAACGTTGGCATTGTCAGTCACGTTCACATTTGTGAAGGGTTTCAGTGTAGTGTACTACCCGGATACCATCGATTCAACCACGGTTCAGACAGATCTCGCCATTGATGTAAGTGCTGTGCAACATATAAAGTAATCTATACAAGGACGAACAATTTAAGTTTCCAAAAGAATTAGAAGCTCTTAGAGAGTATGCAAAGTACAGGGTTTATTTTCCAATTTCAATTCCATTTTATTGGTCCAAGATTGGACATGTTTAATGTAAACATGCATTGACATAAAATTCTTTATTAGAACATTACTACTGATATATGGACTTTTACTTAGTATGTGTATTTGATTGTAACTAATTAATAATCAATTCAATATACTGCTATTTGTTTTCCAATAATAACACAAGTTTATCTCGTGTATTGTACTATACATTGCATTGCTTGAGGTTTTCTATAACCATAAATATCACTCATCAGGATAATGTGAACCATTTATTTGACCTCGATACATACGAATGTATGTTGATTTGCTTTGGTTTGGGAGTCCAAATAATGTTTCAGTTATGTATGACATACGCTAACCTACTTTTTCCGTTTTGTATTTCGCGTAGGCTATGTATGTATAACAGTAGCTCACAATATTACCCTTATAGCTCAGGTCCATTTTAATCATAATTATAAGTAATTGATCGACTTAATCCCCCCCCCACCCCCCCCCCCCCCCCCCCCCTCCCCCCGAAATGAGAACTTCCGAATGGAGCAATATTTTGTTGAAGATAATCTTTGGTACGTTCCATATTCCACATTGCGGTACTGTTTATAGTAGTGTAATATGATATGTATTTTGTTTATGTTATTTTCCTAAAACAAGGTTCTTCTCCTTTTGAATGGAACAAATCAACTCAGTGATGTGATTTCAGTTGCGGTCTACAATTACACCAAGCAGGAGGGACAAGTGAAAGTGACCTTCAGAGTTGATGTACCTCTGAACAACTCCATAGATGCTGCCGGTCTGGAGGAGGAGTTCGTTAATGGTTTGATAAATGGTGATCGATTGGAACCCGACAGTAATGTGGTTCTTGAGGGTAAGTATCAACATTTTATACCATTGGTACATCGATCTAGTAGTACATTCTAAACAATAATATGATGTATGATTATGATGCTTCTATTATTAACGATTACAAATTAGTATTTAGTAATGGATTGAGTTTGGGTTGCTATGTTAAAAGGGATCTAGTAACTTTGTTAACATGTGTAAGAAGTGACGAAGGCTTGATAAAATGTATACTAATTTTCTTGGAGCTGATATGTCCACTGAGTGATGCGTGAAACTCCATGGTTCATACATGTCACATGTGAACTTACACCACTAAATGACCGGTATGCCACTGCGATAGAATTTCTTGTATTATCTTTAATCGTCAAATTTTGTTTAAATGGAAAGTACAGTTTTGGTCAATATGATTGATGATATTGTGACACATTAGGCGCTATATAAATCGTACGTATTATAAAAGTGTTCCATTGTTGGTAATATGAATACAAGTATGTATGTGAGGACTACTAGATTTTCGATGCAGTTTGTGGATTTTGAAAAAAGATACTACATCACTGTAATGGTATAACACAATTTGTATATATCTAAAAGTAATTTTTTATTTTTGTTTAAGTACTGGAGTCTAATTTGTGATATTTATGGCAATTTTGAAAAGGAGAGCCTTAATCTTCACATTACATACGTTTGGTATTTGTTTAATACAAACAAACATGTGAAGTCTATAGATATGTAATTAAAAGTGAATGCCACTTCATTCTGAAATTAAGCAATCAGAGTAGTAACTAATGTAAAGACATGACTTTTTATTTAATATGTTGACGTATTGTGTTGTTTTGTCAAATTAACTATTTGTTAAGGCATTAATAGTTAATTGTTATTGTGTTGTGTTTCTTTCAGATATCGACGAGTGTGTGCTTATTTCAAACATATGTGGTAACGGTCAATGCACAAACACCGACGGTAGCTACACGTGTACCTGCAATGACGGGTATGAAGACTCTGGAGGAATATGCATTGGTGAGAATTCAAACGAGCTAATATCAACTAGCTTAAAACAGAATGTTTGGGTCTTTGATTAAAAAAGAAAAATATGCATATTATCAACATTGTATACAATGGAAATTGTGCGGATTCTTTCTTTATTTAGTTGAGAGACTAAAGCGAAATTTCAGGAAGCAAATATTTTGCTGAACCTTAAAAGATATATCAAATGAAATCGTAAGCATATTTAAGAAACGGTATAATGTACATACCAATTATTAATTATTACATGATAAGAGGAGAAGAACGATATACAAATAGCAATAATTTATATTATATCATTTCATATTATAGGGATACATTAAAGCCGAACTGAGAAACGCACCACACACAGAAGAGTAAAAATGTGCTTTATTCATCTACCACGTGAAATTTTGACAAAACCTGTTTTGAAATTGACTAATTGAGCATGTATTTGTTCCAAAATAGATGTTTTCGGTAACTTTCTCAAAACTCTTTTTTGGCTTTTAGTAAAACAAAATAACCGAAATGTATTTTAAATGTGGTTTCTATTTGCATATTTTTTACACAGACATAAACGAATGTATGACCGGCATGAACAATTGTTCTCAGACGTGCGTTAATGAGGACGGGGGACTTTCATGTGCCTGCAACCCTGGCTATGTGCTGGAAGGTGACATGGTATCTTGTTCACGTGAGATGTCGTTTTTTTTTGCATCTTGATTGTTAGGAGATTTACATCGTAAAGCAATTCTGAATTATAATAGCACACGTCAAGATTGATGATGATATTATATAAGTGATTTACACAGGCGCTTTCCTGTGATATAGGTAAACGCGTAACCGGCAAAACATGGTAAGAACGAGTCCTTTTGCTGTGACAATAAATAATGATGTTTTACTGGATATAGTACACATTTCTCTCTTTTTTCCAGTATTGGATATTATGTTGGCTTCAAAGGTAAAGGGCTAGTAAGGTTATTCGCGATGAGGGCGCTTAAACAATAGTAAAATAGTACATTCAATAAAATAAGATGTAACTGTATTAACTAACATCGCATTTTAGAAGAAAAATGTTCTATTTCCCCTTCTGGTATTTTTATTTTATTACAGTGGATCCAAGTGCTGAGTGTGAAGTCTTAGGGGTGACTAACATATGTGCGAATGATTCGAATGTTGCATGTATTTCTGCCAATGGAGTGACATCATGTCATTGCAGGAGATCTGGCTTCCGGCTGGTGAATGAAGTAGCTTGTGCAGGTGAGAAAAATAGCGACATTAACAATTATAATAATCATGATAATAGTAATATGAATGAGGAAAAATCAAATTTTACATTTTGATCAATGCTTAAAAACAGCTTACATTGTGGTTTGATATTTAAAATACAAAACAATTCTTGCAAATTAAATGGGATATACATATGAATACGGATAAGATCGCTATATTTGGAACAATATACAATAATGTACATGTGTTCATTTTATTGTGTCATTTGACTAGATATCAATGAATGTGACTCCTCGCCCTGCGTTGACAATGCTGGTTGTACGAATACAGACGGGTCATACACATGTGACTGTCTGGAGGGCTTTGTTGGAGACGGACGAACGGGATGTACCCGTAAGCATTTCTGCACTCTCTAAAGCCTGATAAATGATAACAAATCTGGTTAATTTGAAATATAAAGATAACGCGTTTTTTGTATGGAACGCTATTATTAAAATCTTACCGCCCAACTCTAACCCCGCAAACCATAGGTAGATATGAGTTTGGAATGTGTTACATGATTTGAAAAAGTATATACTTCAAAACAGATCAAGCTTTCAAAAGCATTACAATTATATATAAGTTTTTATAATTTGGGTATTCTAACCCATTCAATTAGGTCAATGCATAAAGAGGAGCAAGGGAGCTCATTTATGCAGAATACAAATAAAATGGGTGATGCGCGAGTTACATATTCATTGAGTGGGAGAAGTATGACAGACTCGTCTGTTTTAAGTTTCATTTCAATCTTGACTTAATGAAATGGTATCGAATAAAAGCTGTATACAGCGCTATCGGATAAAAAATTCCCAGCATTAATCTAGTATGTCCCCCCAAAACTTACCTAAGAAAGACTAAAAACGAAAAAAAAACACAGCAAAAACGCACCTGAAAGTCGGGAAAATACAATCATGTTACATTCTGGTAAAACCTTCTCATATTCGGGCAAATCGTGTTATTGAACCAAAGAAAGAGCCATGAAAGAGGCGAATAATTTAGTCTTCCTTTTCATTTAAAAACTCGGGCAAAAAAACTAAGCCCCATCCCCCTCCCCCCCCCCCCCCCCCCCCTCCTCTCATATTCGAGCACATCGTGTTATTGAACTTAAGACAGATGTAATATTCGGTCATCAAAGAGGCGAATAGTTTAGTCTTTCCTTTACATGTGAAAATTCGGGTAAAAGAACTAAGCCCCTAAACCACTATACGAAAATGCCAAAAATATATAAGCCTGTGATATTTTTGCGTTGTCCCCTTTAAAATTTTCCAACCTATTCGTATGTCTTGGCAATTTGCAAAGAACAATCATTTCCGTCTCTGCGTTGGTTGTGAGCTGGGTGGTCACAAATATGAATGTAATCGGAATTGTAATTGTTTAAAAGCACCATGAATATATTTTCATAAATTCTGCAAACGCCATGCCAATTTTGATACATTGTAACTTATTCATCTTCTTATTACCTGAGTAATGGAGAATTGAAAGTAAAATACTTTTTTCCGATTTGTCCTTATTAATATAAATTGTCCTTCTTACACATGGGTACTAAAATACAATAAATGTGTACATCCACATAACAGCTGAGCCGACTTCAAGACAAACACCAATTACATTTACTGAACAAACATCAAAGGCTAGCACAACTCTTTTGACAACAACAACGATTTTGGCAATACCAACGATAATGTCCACAACATCAGCTACGATACCAACAACATCAACAACAACGGCGTCGACACCAACGACAACGACTGCGTCTACAACACCAGTCTCAGCACCGACAACATCGGCAGCGACAGTGTCGGCACCAACGATAACATCAATAACATCATTGTCAACACCAACGACATTGTCGACAGCATCATCAGTGTCAACGCCAACGACGGCACCGGCAACGATAACAGTGTCAACACCAACGGCAAAGACTGCGTCTACATCACTGGTGTCAGCACCGACAACATCGGCAGCGACAGTGTCAGTACCAACAACAACATCGACAACAAACTTCTCAACACCAACGACATCGTCGACGACATCATCAACACCAACATCGTTAACAACATCGGCAGTGTTGGCTACAACAATGGCATCGACATCAACAGTGGCATCACCAACGACAGTTTCAACATCTACAGGTACAGTGTGGACTGTGTAATCATTATGTTTATGTCTTCCAACCAAAAGTGTGTATACGTATTATGAAATTATCTAACCAAATTGTATTGAAATAATTGACGGTGTTCAAACGGGAAAATGGAATGACAAACAATATAGCTCTTACCAGTTATTACATGCGTTTGGAGCTTCAAATACCCAATTTTTCAGCATTTAAGATTGTCATTCAAATACATTTGTTGTTTTCATATTCCTCAATCAAATTAACATCAGCTACTCCAGCATGCTCCTCGAGTCCTTGTCTGAATGGAGGCACCTGTTACGAGGAGCTAAACGTCTTCATCTGTGAATGCCCTGCCACCTACCGCGGAGATCGATGTAGATTTGGTAAGCACCTTGTTGCTATTTATATAATGTTCTCTTTTTATAATTTGCTTCAAGATATGGGTAACCATTTATCCATCATTTGAATTCGCCGAACTCTATCAACGTCTTTGTAAAATATTGTACAGACTGATTTGTACAACCGACACCACTTACGAATACACACATGCATGAGCATGCGCCTCGAGCCTCTGTTGTCCAATGAGTAATGTTATGATTACTACTAATAATCATAACAAGCTAAATGTTCATTAAATCTTCATTGTTACTATTTTGTTTATTATTGTTGTTGTTATTATTAGTAGTAGTATTATCAATATTATTATCCTCATTATTACTATTATTATCATATTGCAATGCAGAAAAAGAGTGTTCCTTAATGCCAACACAAAACTTACTAGGTTGAGTGAAAGTAAACTGGGGAAGCCGCTTGTCACATCATTACAAATTGAACCATGCTGTTAACATCTTCATCATTTTCATCTCGTTTGGTATGTTTATCAAATAGCCGTTCCTGAATGCAGCCGTACACCTGATTGTCCCCCGAGAGAGATTTGTGACAGTAATGTCTGTGTCTGTGCACCAGGGCTCGTTCGAACCGGGAATGGCAATTGCATGAGTAAGAGCATAATAATAATACTAATAAGATAATAACTGGTTCGTATATGGCGCATTTTATTACAACCACTGCATATCAATGCGTTTTACAACACAAATTTGAAGCAAAAAAATATTCTTGAATTATAAGCAAAATATATTTGTCCTGCTAACAGTCATAATAATTCTATTAGTTATGTACTAAGAGGTAACGAACCGTACTTGTCAAAATTAATTTAAGTCGCTTAAAGAGGTGAGTTATCATTGCATGGTATCATTCAGCAATGCTGGAATAGTATAGGTAGATATTTAAATTGAATTTACGTCGATGTTTAGGTATTCTGGCTAAATCCCATCCTTCTGGTATACCACCTGACAAACAAAAACAAAAAGAACCATCGATTGAGCTCCCAAACAAAGATACGGTATTATCCATGGATAGCAAGATTTGTGCAATAACTTGACATAATTGTGTACGGATTACATAATTTGGCCCGAATATGACACGAGTTTGGCGGAATTTTACATGAGCCTGTCTGAATATGACACGAATAAATGCTATTCAAATAGCCATCATTATTATTAGTATTCATTCGAAATTATATTGCCCGAACATCCTGGAATAAGAGGTTATTTTTGCCCATATGTATATTCTCAAAACTACCGAGGCCGCCTGTGCATAGTCTTCATCGCACGGATACATGGTTTTACATTTATACATAATAGTAGGACATACATGAATGTGTTAAATTTACCATATAAACCGTCGTTTATTGCACATAAAACTTTGTTTACTTTAAAGCCTCGAAAGGCTGGCTTAATTCTCTGTACAATGTGTATTTTGTACTACATGTATATTTACGTTTCAAATATATTTCGTTTTAACGTTGCATTGTGGGTCCAGCTAATGTGATACACTATCGGATATAATTACAATGGAATTGTATCAATATCAAGTTTCAAAATGATCCACGATAAATAAATTAAATTAAAAAAGTACGTTGAACCTGCTTCTTTCAACGCGGGTTAGTTGGGGTGCAATATAGGGGTCATTATAGTGATGGATTTTACAAACTATCACAATGCCATTTGAATTGCCTGTACGAACTAATTATTCTATTCAATCAGTTCAATATCATCAATATTAAGCTTCAAAGTGATCTAAAACAATAACTTGATTTAATATGTTAATGTATTTCCCTCATCACAGGCCCTCAAAGGTACCATGTTCAGTTCCCTATCAATAGGTGGGAAGGTTATACTGATGATGATTTCAAGTACATCGCGGATAATGAAGACACTCCGCGCGCAATAGACGCAAAACGGCTCATCAAACACTTCGTAAGCTGTTATGTATTTGCATTGCAGTAAACTTGTATAAGGCCTGACTATATTGTAAAGGTAACTTATTGACTAATGATAACCAAGCCGGCGGTGGTGCTTGTAAAGACACACACACGACAAATTATTTTCCAACGAAAGTGAAATTTCCAATGATAACAATGAGAAAATGTAAGTTAGCCACAGTGTAAACCGCCTTGTTTATCCAATGCATGTTTAATATGATATTTCTTAGATTTCTTAATCTGTTGGCAATTCACATTTCTTAGGAAATGTCATATTGCGCATTTCAGTGCGAAAATATTGAGATTCCTTTATTTATCATAATATGCATTTCAATACATATTTGTTTTCTTTAATTTTTTTTAATTTGCATTTTACTTCAGATGAGACAATTATGCCAATCTCGATATGGTGCCAGTTTTCTAGACTTCATAATTCTTGAGTTGCGAATCGGCAGTTTGATTGTGGATGGCCAGCTTCTGTTCAATAATGATACCGCAACACCGAATCCCAACGAGGCCGCTGAACTGATATCTAATGTGAACGCTGATAGCAGCAAAGACTTCATCGTATCACTGGGAGCCGCAACTGTCACAGGTAAGATTGCAAGAAAAAAAACAATCAGTTTTGTGGATGTAATGTACTGTGCATTTATGATGCAATTGTATAATATAAAAAACAATTGTGGGTAGTGGTGCCGCACCGAAATAACAACCAGAGCGGGTTATCAGTTATCAGCGCGACTCTCAATGCCGGTGTGTAAAGCCTCTTCGCCTCGCCTACTACATCTCAATTTGTGTATTTTGCCGTGTAGTAGTTAGTACACATTTTCCGTGGTTCTATTGGATCCGAACGTATGCGTATATCAAATTGGCTCACTCGCAGACGTTTGGCGCATATGAACCATGAGTCCGTGTTGGTTCCGTAAGTGCTGGTGATTAATCGTATTGTTTATGAATTACAAAACCCTTTACAAAGTGTTGGACATCAATTTAATTTCAGATAACGAAACACAAAACATTAGCCTGTGTTGTTATTTGCGCTGTTGTTCCCTTTAATCTTGAATAATATTAACACACAATTATTTTACAACACTTTCAATTATTGAAATTAAATTTTTGCGTTAATTCATCGTTTCACAACTAATTTATAATAGCGACATCTCCATTATCACAACTGTAAGTATTAGTACTGCAGGTGCGTTATGCATTTTACAAATATAAAAATGACATGTAGTAATACACAAAATAAAGTCAGGCTATAGTCAGTTTCGCTCAGTCGTAGCCGATTCAGCATGTTGAATCGGCCTCTAATGATCTCCGACTGACTCTTGACCGGCAAACCAGGAGTCCCGAGGCAGAACTGAAACGACTGACAACCAGTCGGATCGGATCCGAGTCGGCTCTGTGTGCGGAGGATTTAATGGCAGTCGTAATCATAGTGATCTAATTAACTACTGATGATGATTGAAAATGGAATAGCTACGAGGGGCACGATGGACACCCCCCCCCCCCCCCCCCCCCCCAATAATTTGAAAGAAAAAACAATTAAAAAAGACACAATGGGTAACTCATAGAGCACAAAATACATTAGGTGTGCCCAAATCATTCCGTTGCTCCTACCCCCTTCCCCCACAAATGAATGGTATGCGTGGTTATCATCATCGTATACCATTGTTAAACAAAACATCTCTATCATCATAAATGTGACAGATACTGACGAGTGCAGCGAAGCTTTGAACGACTGTTCTGAGAATGCCGATTGCACCAACACTGTAGGAAGCTATGACTGCACCTGTAGGTCTGGATTCATTGATGCCCCCGAGACCACGCTTGGAGCTGGAAGGGTATGCATCGGTGAGTATCATGCAGAGATCGGTACCATTCCGAATATCTTTCTTCCCTGATGCAATAAGAATTTTGGACTCCCCTGGCCGATTCACCGCCCTGAAAGGTTAATCAGGAGATGCTAAATACAACGTATACATTTATAGGAATGAGTACATTATAATATAGAAGGACACGGGGAAGAAGAAGAAGAAGAAGAAGAAGAAGAAGAAGAAGAAGAAGAAGAAGAAGAAGAAGAAGAAGAAGAAGAAGAAGAAGAAGAAGAAGAAGAAGAAGAAGAAGAAGAAGAAGAAGAAGAAGAAGAAGAAGAAGAAGAAGAAGAAGAAGAAGAAGAAGAAGAAGAAGAAGAAGAAGTAGTAGTAGTTGATGAAGAATAAGAAGAAAAAGAAAAGGAGGACGAAGAAGAAGGGAATGTGGGAAGTTAAAATACAATAAGTTGTTATTTTGTATTCATCACACCTAGGTCCCGAGAGATACAAATGAGTGTTAGTTACAATTAATTGTAAGTGAGATCATGTGTTCTAAATGTTGAAATCTGATTGGTTGAAACGCGCAAGTTTTCTGACTTACAATCAACTGTAACTTACAATCGATTATATCTCTTTTTGCAACGAGGCCCTTGATATGTAAATGAAAGAACCACCCCTATAGCTGTATTACTTGTTTGTCTTTACTGGTCATTTTTTAAATAATGTTTAGATTATAGCAATGGAGTGGTAATTGTAAGGAAAATAATAAACCATTCACTTTGTTTTTAATTCAGAATCAAGCGGCGGACTGTCAACTGCAGCCATCATTGGTATAGCTTTGGGATGTTGTTGCTTGGTGGTGTTGTTGTCTCTCGCCATTTTCCTTTTGCACACCGCCTTCTCTCGGTGTGACAGGAAACCAAAAGAAAAACAGATGATGCGGTAAGTTAAAGACAATGCGTCATTTCAAACGGCACTTTCCAAATAGTTCACAGGGAGGGTCCATACGCACGCTATAATAATAATAATAATAATATATAGCATTTATAAAGCGCCATGTATCTAGGTGCCCTATTCATAGGCGCATTATTACCCTTGGTCATCTGGTACAGTTCAAACACGCACAATTATCTTGTGAACCATTTCAACTCCCAGGGGAGCATACTAGCCGAAGCTACCCTATGATGTAGAGCAATACATGCTAATTTAACACCCGACAAAGTACCCATTTATGTTCCTGGATAGAGAGCAGCAATGTGGATTAAATGCCTTGCTGAAGGGCATAAAATGCCGGGGCATCGATTGGGTCCTAACTCGGTTCCCGAGATTGGAAGTCAAACGCTTGTCCGATCGTGCGACACCAACTTACCCCTCTCTGTAATTTACATACATGTACGATATGGATTTGCGTAAATATCGCGCACACGAACGAGTCGACAAGAGTCGACACGCTACCGTGTGTACTTTCCTGATCTGATGGCTCATAGACGTTGACATCTAGAGTACCAAGTACTTGTATGCACGCTTTTGGTGGAATTGTATACGTTAGTGGCTCTAGTGTTGTATCAATTACCTTTTAATATAATATTAGTAATTGTTATGGCGCGAAATTATACAGAAGTAAAACAAAACGTGTGTTTTGCACCCGCACCAGCACGTACACTATACATGCACCCATTTTATTTTACTATACAATATAGAATAAACATACGTTTGCACTTGTACTGTTGACCCACTCAACACGCTTTTAATTTATTTTATTTGTATTTATATTTGTTTCTATAATATAAAATTTAAGTGACGAGTTACTAATTGTTATACAACACCTTTTTGGCACCATGTAGCTCCCCCATCCCCCCCCCCCCTCCTTCCCAGGCCACCATCCACTCAAGCTCCCTTAGTCTTAGTCTACTGCATTTGTTTATTTGTTATAATATACATAAATTATTGTCACATTAATTTATATAATTATTACCTTTTTATTGTTTTATTATATGTATGTAAAAATGTTCTTTGTATATTTCATTTTGATTTTGTTAATAAATGCAGAAATAAATCTGCCTATCTCTAACTGTTCGTTATCCCCAAATACACCAAATGTATCTTTCTGATAAAATACCATGCTTATGGAATGTTTGGTGCACATTTATTTGCTAATCACACGTTTTACCTAATCCATACTTAATCCGTGCATCTTTATACCTTAATACTAAGGGCGTTGTTTGGCAATATATTACACACGGGCAAATTAATACTATCGCTTTCAAACAACTCCCACAGCGGATATTCCTCAAGAGACCCCATGGGTGACAGCGCATCCTCAAACCTGTCCCTCGTAGGACAGGCCATCCAGAGGCAGAGGGCTGACATGTACGGCTATCCTCAGATTGGGAGAGCTGGGCCAGGTGACTATCCTCCTAGCGACGCAACTGCGCCTGATTTCGGTCACACTGGACCCGATGTTTATCCGTATGTGGCCAGAACTGCAGCACATTTCGGAAACACTGCGTCATATGCCTATCCTCCAAATGGCGGAAGTACACTACCTTTCGGTCAAGTTATCCAGAGCCATTACGACCAGCGTTATGCTGCTGGGACGGAGAGGAGCCTCGTAAGAATGCCTTATGAATCGGTGAGTCATTTATCAAAGCACAGGCTGTGTATAGTGACCACCGAAGGGAAGTAAGAAAAGTGGTCACTGTACACAGGTGACCTCTATAGACAGGTTCATTATATTGTTTTTCTCTGCAGGGGATCATGTTTAGTGGCCACTATAGGCAGGTTTGCTGCTATAGACAGGTGGCCACTAAGACGGGCTTGACTGTAAATGCTATTTACATTTGTTTTTCATCACAGGTCACGGTTATACTACCCTGTAACGAAAATAACTTTTCATTGAGTTGGAACACTAAAATATTGCATATTATATTGGATATTGTATATAAAACTGTGTTATAAATTTTGAAAGAATATCTTATTACATCAAATTAAATGTAACATATTGGCTACGTATTAAAATTGCTTATCAAGAAATGTGATGCAGAAACTACAAAGGTGGGTCTTTGCTTTTGATACAAACACTAAAAACAACACCAAAACAAAAGAAAATATCCGCACATAGAGAGAGCGTCTGATGCATATTATGACTTGCTGATATAGAGGTTCTTATGAATAACTATTTTAAATTCACTGGTGAAAACAAACACACTTTCCGCACTTGTCGTTGGACATGTTTAAGCAAGGCAGTGGTATGCTATCAGCCTAATCTCGGTCAATCTTAGACAAAAAGGTGTGCATTTGGCATAATGGATATACATTTCGCTTTGGAGCCACGGACGATATCAGGCGAAGGTGGCTTATATGCGTTATCATGATCTACCAATAAGATTGAAGAGTTATCTCGGAGGTCAGCACTCTTCGCGTATAGGACTGGACGCTTTATAACCTCTTAACTGGGTAGTGTCATGTCTGATATGTGCCCGCATGCAAATTGCACGTGTGGCAAATCCGAGCCTTTACCATAACTCTAACCCTAACCCAAACTGCCAACCACGTTGATGCCTCATAGATATAATTAAAACACAATTTGTTCTGCTTTCTCATCCAGACCTACGTACCATCTCAGTATGACGCCGGCTTCTCTACGCCATACATCGCAGACGGCAGTGAGATGTCCGCCGATCGCGTGAGTATTCATCTTAGAGGTTGTATATAGGTGTTTGGTTTTGGCGTCAAAATGATTTAATGTAATTAGAGAAAAATAAAACAACAGCAATGAAATACATGAGTTAAACAAACCGAGAAATACATAAGAAAATATCAAAACAATAGAAAACATAAGGAATAACCTGGCTGTACCAAATTGTGTTGCATTATTATTTTCAAATGGTCTAACGAATAAATTATACGTCGTAAAAAGCCGTGTTAAATTATCACAAATAAATGATTCATGGGTAAAAATTAAAATGTTATGACCTTATTTGCATAAATTGCGCTGAATATGCAAATGAGTGATTTTTTTCAAAAAATTTAAATTATCATCGTATTCTATACACTTTACTTGACATGCGGGCTAGATCATATGGGGTGGCATTACCCCCCCCCCCCCCCCCCCCCCCTCCCGGCCGTAGGAAGACCTCAAATAGCCCGGCCTTCTTAGGGTTAACGGACGGTTTAATTAAAAGGGCATTTTATGAGGAAACTATTTTCGATCTGAAGTAATTGTCGTGTTGTGTTTAGCTGTGTATATATAGTATTATTTGCCGACATGTCAAACGCAATGTATGGTTATGTTTTGTCCAACCTGTTTTAAAAGTGTTACAATCATTATTCAGAAAGTATCATAACATACGAATATATCGGAAATAATATCGCTAGTGATATTCGTTTGTCTCGCAATGTATGGTCAACATTGAATCTGAATGATCGCGACGTTTCGTATGCTACTGCAATACTTTGTCAAGTGATAATAAAGTAACGTAAAACACTCCTATTTATACTCTCATGCGGCTCCAAACCGCGTTATCTCGCATGAGCGAGTTGGTCCTAATTGGTCCATAACGGGCAAATTCTATTGGCCGGTGTACACGGGTGCTATTAGGACCAATTAGGACCAACTCGCTCATGCGAGATAACGCGGTTTGGAGCCGCATGAGAGTATAAATAGGAGTGTTTTACGTTACTTTATTATCACTTGACAAAGTATTGCAGTAGCATACGAAACGTCGCGATCATTCAGATTCAATGTTGACCATACATTGCGAGACAAACGAATATCACTAGCGATATTATTTCCGATACTATATCCGCAATGAGTAATATATTTACCATACGAATATATGTTTCTTTTTATTTTTTATTATAGCAGACAACTGTGATAAGGAATCCTCTCCATTAAAACGCTTCTAAGATCTTGGATTGACAGGCGATCTGAGGACCCAACCATCACTGACTTCAATTTAAAGTGGCCGCAGCGTTATGGATTGTAAAAGAGTGTATTTGAAATAGCCAATAAGCAAATTTAAAGATTGCATTGTCGTGTTATTGTTGCTTTTGAAATAATGTAGGAAAATATGTACATGAGGTATGATCTATTAAGCATGTTAAGAGAGACAGGTTGGTGAAAATCAGAAAATCAGTACATGAAATCCAAATCCAATTATGCCGCGACTACAACTAGGTTCTGTAAGATTTGTATGACACTCAAAATGCTTAGTCAAAAATATGGGAATGGCACAATTTATACCAAACAGTGGCGTAGCTACCCTCCCCCCCCCCCCCCCCCCCCCCGCCCCAACAAACAATAATAATAATTTAATATAAACAATAAGAGACATAAGGGGTAAATATGTTAAGAATATATAAGTATATAAGGTGCGCCCCCAATAATGAGAGTGCCCCCGCACATAATTCACGTGCCCCCCCCCCACCCCCACCAAAAAAGATCAGTCCGACCACGTACGCTACACCACTGCTATCTTATGTTATACTTTCTAGCAGTGTAAATTTAGTGTGCGTGAGAAGTTTTCATGTTATTTTTTACTTTATGTGTTTGTATCTGATGTATAATATTTACTTGTGTTTTATTTTATTCTTCTCATTATTCCATTGCAAAATAAGTACGCGTATAACGTCAATGTCATTTATATGCTGTATATTGTAAGATAAACAAGTAGTGTTTTACATTGTATGAAAGTATCTGCTTCCCAGTGTTACGTATTGTATAAATCAATTGGTTTAATGTTCAATTATGGTAACGATTTCACATTTCAATTTATTTTCACATTCAAATACACATGAAATATAAAAATATACCAACATGTTACATTGTGTGTCGGAGCTGATATCAGCAAAAGCCTTGTCATGAAAGGCCCCATGACTTACATACACTTATGATTATAACACAACATATTATACATATATGACTTCATAGCTACCAAGAGCAAAGCAAACAAAATATGTCATGAGGTGAAATACTGATGATGTTCAGGAAAGGTCATTTGGTGCATTGGTTGTATTATTTATTTGTTTGAATGCTGTACTGTATTGATATTTAAACCACACTAAAATTATAACCATTATATAACAAAAATATATATGGTTCACAGTTACAGAACACCTGCCCGGAGATTAACTCCATGTTATCAATCTCTTCATGTATGTAGGCCTACTAGTTAGACCGAGTTTTGTAATATATTACGTTAATAATGTTGTATGTACATGTTAAGTAGTAAAATGTTTTGTAATTTAAAATGAATTTACCACTAAATAAGAAATTAAACAATACTATAGGTTATAAAGTAAGCTTTCATTATCCAGTACTATTTCATGTAATACAATTGTTGAATGCGTGTAAGTGGCTTGTATCATTTTCCAGCGGCTATAATTGTTATACAAAATTAACAGTTTTGAACAAATGTTAAACTATTAAAACCGTAATAAAACTCATAATTCATCGTGAATAGGTTCGAAAATTTATTTTATTTACATGCCTTTTGAAGTTGTATAAAGCTGTTTATCGACATATTTTGTAATAATAGGCACGCATCAAAGTAGATTTGTTGCCTCAACCCTTTGTTAATAATTACTCATAATTACCATTTCACCGTACGTTACTGTAGCCTATGATGATGCCATGAGAATGCTTCTTAGGGTACCAAGATAATATAGTGCTAGTCAAATGTTTGCTGAGATAAATATCCCAGCCTGTCAGGCTGTATTAAGGAATCTTATGTTCAAGTCATATCATATAGTCTTATGCACTTCATATTCCAAGTATTTTAACCTTATACATGCATACTAACAGTTACACCATAGATTGTTATAATATCATACACAGTTATAGTACTATTTAGCTTTGTATACTTTTTGTAAGATTTGTGTTTGTTATACTCATGTTTATATACTCTCTCTCATATATTCTTGTTATGTAACCTATGTTCTACACACTAAGAAAAAAAGGTGCAAAAAAGGTGCAAAGTATGCAACACTGGCGGCTCCTTTTAATGTACAACTTAGTACCTTTAAAGGTACAACTTAGTACCTTTAAAGGTGCAATCTTGTACCTTTAGGGTACAACTTTGCACCTTTAAAGGTGCAAAGTGACACTTTGCACTTTAAGGTACAACTTATCACCTTTAAAGGTGCAATCTTGTACCTTTAGGGTACAACTTTGCACCTTTAAAGGTGCTAGGTTGTACCTTAAAAGGAGCCGCCAGTGTTGCATACTTTGCACCTTTTTTTCTTAGTGTGATGGACCTCTGCCGTCGTCAGTTGAATGTGAAATAATGTTTTGAATTGAATTGAATTGTACTATATTCCAAAAACATATTATTTGGTATCTACACTTCCTTTGAATATGTATGATGCATTTACATACTATTACATACTACGGAAAAGAAAGCATTTTCCTGATATTCAAGTATTTACTCAGATTATATTTGGTGGATAATTATATTGTTTAAAATATGTATTCAGAATAACCATTGTGTTATAATATATGGTGTTTACTAATAATTAAAGCTAAATGCCAGTACTGGGAAACGCCCCACCCACAACAAATGAAAAAATACGTTTTTGTTCACCAACCATGTAAAATAATAACTTAACTGTTAATGTAAATTATAACCGCATGTTCGCGGCTGCGTGCAATGCCTATGGTCAATCTTTAACCACGTGCGCTCCGGTCGCGAATGAGTGTATATCGAATAGCTACGCCGGTGTAACGGGCCGAACTGGTGGTGAATTTAGGCCCAATGTCAGCGGTATATGAATAAACATTTCAACTGATATTTCTTAATTTAACGATACTAAGGTTCGGATTTTTCCATACAAGCCCTTTGATATACTGTTTCAAAAATACTGATCAATTAGTTTGGCCAATAAAGTTATTGTCGGTAATTTTCCCAAAACGAACATTTGGCTTTAATTGTAATTTAATTTAATTTAACTTTGCTACAACAAACATCTAATATATATATATATATATTACTCGGATGTAAAACATACTTTTATCCTTTTTGTGAGTCGAATTTCTAAACGTGCGAGGACACTGTCATTTGTGAAAGAAAGTATCATTTAAGAGATAATCTAAGATGATTAGACCTTAGGAATACATTTAAAGGGATAGTTAAGTTTTTCAAACTGAAAGTTAGTAACCGAAACCTACATCATTGCATTACGAACTAATATTTATAACTCAACCATGCTCGAAAGGTATACACAAAAATTACAAACGACTTAAAAAGCCTGTTATTATTCAAAAAGAGCCATTAAAACTCAAAAGGGCGCTCTCTAAAAACTAATTGGTTTCAACGCAACATTTGTCAGCCTTGACTCCGTATAAAGAACATGGGCAGAAGGAAGAAGGAAGAAATTTGTATGAACCGCCAATAAACAATAGCAACAACCAAAGATATTCGAATTGTTTCCTTTTATTATCCAGCCAATCCCTCTAGTTGTACTAATAGAATTATGACAAAGGGCCGCTTGCCATTTCAGTAATAGTATAACCGGTCTCCAGTAACATAATGTCCTGGATGACACAGGACGCGATTTTGCATATGACCAACTATACTATAACTTGAATTTCATGCGGACCATTGTCCTGATGCTTAAGAAGAACTAGAAGGGTTGATTGGATAATGAAAGGAAACTATGAAAATATTTCCGGTGGCAAATGGCAACCCTTAATGGGTCCTCAGGTGCAAAACGATTAAACTGGATACTGGCAGTCTATGTCTTTTTATCCCAGACTAAAGTTGTGCCACCGATAAGAATTCTGGCTATCAGGCCACATGGTTTGCATTTTTATATAATTCACATATGTTTATATGCAGAAGAAACGTGTTTATTCGCTCGTGATTGCAGAATAAATACAATTGCGAAATGGGATATATGCATGGCTGAGTTAATTTTGTTGTTGTTTATTTGTTGGGGGGCATCGTGATATGGTGTGTGTCTTAATTATGCATAGCTGTGAGTGTGTGTGTGTGTGTGTGTGTGTGTGTGTGTGTGTGTGTGTGTGTGTGTGTGTGCGTACGTATGTTACACTCCATCGCGTTGTGATGAAGTCGTATTGATTTGTAACCCATTTCATTTGTAACATCAAATCAACCAACAAACCAACTAACCGAACGAACGAACGATCGATCAGGCAATCAATCAATCGATCAATCAATCAATCGATCAGTCAATCAATCAATCAATCAATCAATCATGCCATTGATAACTATATCATTCAATCAATCATTCATTCCTTCGTACATATGAAATGTTATTCTTCAACTACTGAACGAAGTTAGTCATTTAGTTATTGGGAAACAATATCAGTTAAAAAATAAGATAAACACGGCATATGCTTAATAGCTTGCTCGGATTTAATGTTTTGAAACATTCATATAGCATGTATAGGAAGAACAATGTGCAAAGATCCAAATAACTTCACTAATTTTGTCAGATAAAAATACAGCCAGTAGCAATTAATAAAAACATGTCTAATTTTGAAATAAGTAATAAGCGTAATCAGGTTGGAATAGACAACATAATGAATGATAATACAACTGCAGATTGACTATCACCTGAATGCTTTGCAACTTTTCACTGTAAACAAAAGTTCTGCTGCAAAATCATGGTACATTCCAGTAGTTATAATTCATCAAGATATATTTATTGTATTTATTTCCGTTTCCAACATCGCAATCGCTCAAAGATTGATCATACAATATAAGTATGATATTAGATATTCAAAGAGTCAAACACACGGAAAACAGGTGCACTGTCAACATTAAACGAAAATAACAACTCAAAATGACATTATGCAAAACATGTATAGCTTACATACATGTTCATAAAATAAATATAACAATGCAAACAAACGGTTACGTACGTATAGTATAATGCTTCGATTTCACATTAAACGTGATATAGCTTAATTATACTGTCAACAAACGCTAAATAAGCAAACAAGCATTTGTTATCATATCATACATTTCTTTTGAAATTACAGGTAATACTATTATAATGAAACAAGTCAATCTCAAAACGTATTTTGTATCTCAAGATGAGATCATTGCAGTTTCAGATATTTAAGCTTCTGAATATATACATACAATTTCAAACTGCTTACTATCATGACTACATATAAGCATAAATGTTCACTGCATGAAATAATAATTATAACATCCATGTGTTTTTTCTTAAGTTTTCATCTGATATAGTTCAAGTCTGGTGACTACTAGAATTTCTCCATCCGCTTAACCAATGAGAGTGTGAGGCGAATCGCCTAGTAAAATCAGTTGTCTTCATATACATCACAACTTTTTCAGATGACAAACAGCATTCTGAATATGCGAACAGAATATAAATGTCTGTTTGGAGGAATTATGTAAATATTAGAAGGTGACTTATCTAATTATGTGCATATAAGACAACGAGTTTTTCGGTATGCTAATATATTTAGTAGACATATATTCACGAATCATACTAAAAGCGTTTTGAGCAATTGCCAGTAATACGATAACAAATGATGATACATTTACACATTTTGTATTAAACACGGTTTCGAGAAGAACATCACAATCAAGCAATTATGAACACGTAAAAGATAATTGATACAGATAAATGATGTGCGAAAACAAAGACCATTAAGAGAATAATGGTTATTTCACATGATTATATTAACATTCAACTTATTAATTTATTTACAAGAACAAATATATAATATGTGACCCTTCAACGTTATAAGCAGAGAACATTGATGATAGTCAAGTGTATAATTTGTCGCGTTTGCTTTAAGAAAATAAGTTCTGAAATAAGTTTTGCTTGTGATCTTTTTTTTTTATAGTGATAGTTTTCAAAAACCAGCATCAATGGATATTACCAACGTGTACAATAAATAACTTTCAATTTGTGATTACACAATTTGTCTGCATAAAGTATTCATTGACAAGTTTGAGTTGCCAATATTTTTAAAAAATAGATATTTCAAATTATGGCATTCAACAGATTAAAAAGTAACATTTTCATATATAATGTGTAACGATATAAATTAATTGTTTCATAATACATGTTTGTGCACAGTTTTGACAAGTTTCGACTTTTCAGATTTTTCTTCAAATATACAGTATAATATGTTGCATTCAACAGAGTAGTTACATTAACGTATCCTCCGGAATTCGAACCCGAGACCTCCGGATATCCACGGTACATCATATACATGCACATCAAAATTATTTGTAATAATACATTTTGTACATTATATGCTTCTGCGCACACTATGTACTTTGCAAACTGTTACTTTTTCATGCCAAAATTAACTTAATTTTATTTGAGCAATGTCGTTTGTGAATATGATTTCTTAATGATTCATATGTCAATGAGATGTATTCAAACAAGAGTATCAGCGCCATGATATACCAGTCTATATTCATTGTCAAAGATAAATGAAACAAATGTCATGATGTTTATTGATGGACACATAAAGTTAGGCAAATACCAATACGAGCATTAATCAATAGGACAGGCTATAGTAGGTTATTTGTAAACAATTTAATTTCTTTTCATTTCATTTCACGTATTTTCATTTTCAACAAAGAATACTTTTTACAACATAATAAACATCCTACATTGTTACAGAAAGGTGATAAAGGTGCGAATTAATATACAATATTTTGATATGAATAATTTTTGAAAATGGAGCTTGTAGTGTGCAGCGCCCTCACAAGTTTTGACTTATAAACATTTTTTCCTCAAAATACAGATTCCAAAACCTTGCACTCAAAAGAGTCAGTAGTTATTACATCCAACTACCTACATGTACAGTATATATAAAAAAATGAAGTTCATCTTTTTATACAAATATTTGGTCGCACATCATGCAATATCTACGGCGTTATGCTTTTTAAAATAATATTTACATATTCTTGCAATTTTTCCGCAATATACCACCCATATAATTCCAACTACGTGCTTGTGTATGGATATATAGGCTAATATCGATCTCAACAATGTATATGCGGATAAGCACTGTACAGGCTGTTATGAGTATCAATATAATGATATTATTTATAATAATAATAATAATGCATTTATATAGCGCATATTCCATCTAAAGTATGTATTCACTTCAAAGGATAAGTCAATAGTAAAACAAATGTCGAGATATAAACTGCTTAATGACAGGTACTATAAGTCAAATAACACTAACATCAATGGTCCGGGAAAATCACAAAATGCGATATAGGTACATCAGCGAATAAAGTAAATATATACATACAGTATCAACATTGTATAATTTCAATCGGTTTGATCAGCTTTGTATAATATGATGTGCTTATATTTATACATTTTTCGGCGACATTAATCAGAATTGTAACAATCATCACGATATATCTCTATGGAGCATGGTATATAATTGGTCATACATACTAAGGTATGATATAAAAAGTAATTGGAGGTCAATATCACGCAATATTGTATACTGAAAATAATTCGTCATTATCTGATAATGTACATGACTTTGTTATTTCTCAAAAAAATCCAGTGTAAATTGATTGATTGTTCATTTATGGCATTTTCATCACGCATGCCAACGTAAGTAACAGAGCCAATGTCTGTGTTATATGTATGATTCATGAACAGTTTACCTTTTCGTTTCGTTATAGTACACTTCTTCGTGATATAACCTTGAAAGGCGACGTTGCATTAAACGTATTTGTGTACAACTAAGCGCCCAGTAATCAATGCTTACTATACAATTTATGCATTGTATATGACGAACAACAAACACAAAGTTGATATAAAAATATTCTTTAGATTATTATTTTATATAATTTAGTGACATGTAGTCCTATCATGCTCATATTATTGATCGTATAAGCCAACATGGCTAGTGTCATGATGTTCAATACAAATTGATAATAAGATAATAAAGATAACACAGTACTTCATATAGGTATACGCTTATATGTATATTTACAACTTAAAAATGGTTACTTGTACTATTATATACAAAAGGCCTTTCAAATTGAAAATTACACCGATTTGAACTATGTTTCAACGTCTGTATCAATGATAGCATCTTTACTTTAGCATATGTATTGTTATAGTGCAAAGAAATGAAGCAATCTAAAATACAAATGTAAAGATAGTATCCGTATATAAAATGTCAAATACCAACTTAACCGTATACAAATGTCTGCAAATTAAAGGAGAGTGGAGCACATGAAATAGTTATGAATATTATACCATAGTTGTCATGAACTTTAAATGACTGGATATAATAACTGTGAGTAGTATATACTGGAAATCTACACATTAAATTCTGCATAATTGAATCATCAGTTCATTGACAACAGTAGCTCAAACAACTGCACCATCATAGATACACTTACAATGGCCCGTATTCACAAAGGAGGTTTGTAAAAACCATGGTTTATCCATGGTCTACATCTATGGAGTGCCATTTGTAAACTGATGGAGAAAGAATGTATATTCCTTACTTGTTAACAATGTTGATGGTACACATTTACAAAATGCACCAAATAAATGTTTGGCTTCTCAGATGGTGAAATTTGCTGGTTAGCAAGCACCAACAGTCATATCATTATAAATTATAAATTGTTTTACTTGTATACAGCAGCACTCCATAGATGTAGACCATGGATAAACCATGGTTTGTACAAACCTCTTACAAACCTCCTTTGTGAATACGGGCCTATATGATTACATCTTTGTTTCTGACACATTAATGAAACCTCCGAGTGAAAACATAATATGTTATGCCTTGTGAGTTTTGCTTACCCTTTGGCACACAGTATTCACATAAAACGAAAGCATTTAACAGGGATTTCTTCATCCCCTTTGTAATCCTCTTCTTGTTACAATCTACCCCACAAAGCTTATGTTATATCAGGCTAAACATAGCTCGAAATATAATAACGACATAATTATACAAAAAATATATATGTATATCTTACAAGAATGCAAAGAAAACCTTAATTTCATTTGTTATGAAATTGTTCATTTTTGGCTGTAGCGTAATCAGGTAATAGATGTATTATATACAAAGCGGTTTGACAAGTATATATGTAGCCCATATCGATATAACAACAAATATATAATTATGCCAAATACGTCTGCTTCATAACTCCCGAGTAATCAAACAAAATACGAAAATCATTTCTCCAAAAATAATTAAATATATATACAAACAAAATATACAAATATATCACTGGTTTGTATGTCAATGCATAACTTTATCGCAGCCGATTCTCATTGGCAAACCAACGTAATTGGCCAAAGTCCAGAAAACATATACGGAGAGAAAAGTAGAGACTATGAATAAAATTTGTTTAATATTCAATGCTTTGCAGCCATTCTACACATTTTACTATACTAGTATTATGTCTTTATAATAGTAAGTGCCTAAATATCTTGCAATACTCAAAGAGTTAATACGGTGCCCATCAGGTCCCCGTGGGCAATTGGTTAACTCAGAATTCAAAGTTATGAATATAATAATGAAAACGCATAATTATTGACGCTAGAGTCGTCAAAGTGTGTTTTCTCATTATTATCTGAATGGAATGGACGGGTACACGCTTCGATAATAAGGATACATAGTTACTTTGGTCTCAAAAGTGATTGTCAATAAATAAATAAAAAAATAAAAATAACTTATATGATTACATTACAAGCGTAAACACATACTATTAACAATTGCATATACATAAATAACTTTTAGATGAATGAACGATATGTATAAGTAAACATATTTTAGCGAATGGGATGATAATCCCCATCTTGAAATGTCAATATTCGGTCATAACATTAAGCAAGTGTGCAATTGAAAATACATTCTACTAGATTACCACATAAAACAGTAATAAGGATTATGATTACAAGTTGATAATTCTTTGTACAATATCATAACGAAGAGTATAAATACATGGTTCTGAATAATGCGTTACAGTATTCAAAGAAAGATTTAGTAATTACTATAATAATCCAATTATTTTTTTATATTTTTGGAATATTCCAATATTGTATCATGTGCATGATATTTGCTCATTTGCACTAATATATATAGTTATTACAATTTGCGAGTGACGTTTCAGAGTGAACAATTGAGAAAAGAAATGCGCCTTGTATAGGCCATAATAGAATCATACAGTACGCTTCAAAGTTGATAGCGTACATGCTTATTCATAATACAGTGATAATCAAAATAATACAATAAGAAACACCTTAATACTTTAGTTCATAACAGCAATCAAATACTGACAAAGTAGAATACAATATACACATGGAATAAGGTTGGTTAGTTTATACTCTAAATAGTTAATAATTGACCTTATTTACTGCTAGTATGTGCGCTAAACATAATCTTCTTTTTTCATCTCGGTGCATCATGTTCATTCTTTCCACATTTTCACATTTTCAACAACAAAAAAACGCATTGTCTTCAATACAGAAACTGATGTAATTCGCAAGCAGGTGAAATTTAACACATCATGTGTCCGATGAGAATAATTATTTCTTTATGTTGATTTGATAACAAATGATTAATCCATGCAGTTTGGTTAATACAGTCGTTACAACGCCACTCCATTAAGACGAGTACTTAGATTATAGACAGGAAAATGAGACGTGTAAATGAACTCCCTTTTATAGAAGATCATTTGTTATCATTAAAAGTGAAATAAACGGTCAAATGACGTTAGATACCTTTTCATCAAACAAAACATGGTGCAAATAGAGTATCATAACTTCTGAAAAGGTGGATATGAACAGGAAAATATCTTACAGCTTGGGAAAAGGAAAAGAACAATCCATTCCAATCCAATCAAGACATTTCAATGGCACTAATGAATGGGGCCGTATCTTCCCCGTTGCAGAGCTACAACTAAGCGCGAGGGCTTTGGAATAAGGTTTTTTCTAGATTGATCATTGATGTAGGAACGAGGAGATCAGACAGAGGCTGATCATTATTACAATCATCATCCAGCAAGTAAATATCCGAAACACCACATGACATGGTTCGGTCATACCAATCGCATGTACCAGGATGACTCTGAATTAAGTGGAATATGGCGTGCGGTTAGTCTCATAAAACATCGATCTTACACAAATCTAATTATGATAGTAAGAGGTGCATCGCTCTGGATACATTATACACCCTTGCAAGCTAGAAGGGTATATAGCGATCTGTGATTAGCATTACAAGTATCTAGGCATCAAGCCCAGGGTGGATTTGAACGGATCACGGTATGTCGTAGGAGAGCGAAGGGACACATCATGTTACTAACTTATAAGTCAAGCAAAGACTGTCGATTACATTTCAGGGTCGCGATGTTCGTCTCTAATTAAATGATGCGCACTCTCCGTCTTATCATACCATGATATGGATGCATATTTCATCTTGCAATGATGAACGAAATATCTTTTCAACTTAAATGCTGAATCTGCAGAAACCGATACGGCTTATGTACATTCTGGTGTACATTTTACTTGCCAAGCGCAACAAACACGGACACTGTTTCAATAATGTCTTTGGCAAGATTGCAGGCACGTTTGGCTTTGTCTTCATCATCGTACTGGTCATGCGGGATGCTCGAATATGCGCAGCAGTCTGGGTAACGCGACGTTTGGTCACTCACTAGGATGGCAAGCTTCTTAACATTCTCCATAAATCCTTCGACGTTGATCATTTTCCGGTGTACGTTATTCGCCAAACCCAAGATGTTATGGGAAAAGTCATTCTGACCACTGATAGCAAGGTTAGCAGATTTCAATGCCTTTTCCACTGCTTGGTGACACTTGTAAGCAACCCATTCAAACGAAGGCTTTTTATCGTTTGGACTCAAGTCATGCGCTGTGGCACGCAGGTCTTCATTTGCTTGACGTAACCAGCGGCGCGCGTTTCGGTGATCCGGTCTTGTGGATGCACTCTGAAAGAAGTCATGGGGATTTCTAAAGTTACCCGTCCACCTTCCAGATGAAAAGCCTCCAAACAAAGAGAACCTCGACTGATCATTAGAAGCTCTCTGGCTGGCTTCAGTAAAGATATCTTCGTACACAGTTCCCTCAGAAACGTTGCCCTCCATTCTTTTAATTTCATGTCGAAGGTGCTTGAAAGCTTCACCATAGAGGGGCTTTTGTCCTTCAGGGTGCTTGTCTGGGTGCCACTTTAACATCAACCGGAGAATTGCTTTTCTCCGCTGACTAGCGGGAAGTTTCCAGATCTCTTCAACTTCTGATGTAACAAGAGGCTTTGCCTTTTCAATGTCATTGGCTGACGGCATATTCCGTTGCTCATGTTTATCTGAAGGAGTACCTTCAAATGGTACAAGGTCCTTTCCAGACACTGCCTTTGGCATGTGTATTCTGTAGAGTTCTACAGCATCTGCTTCAATTGGCTTCTCTCCTCCCACGTCGATAAGGTATGCTGCATAGATCGAGTCGCCGCGTACATGCTCGACAATGCGTGCGTACACGTATAACTCGTCATCATTGTCCTTCTTGGAGTACGCAACGTAGTCGTCTGCTTTGAAAGTAATCCACATATCTTGCTCTATGAGATGGAGAATGAAATCTGGAATGGTTGTACCTGGTGGTGGCAGGTTGAAGCTGGTATCCTGCCGAACATGTACATTGATATTGAATAATTTCAGTACCTTCATTATGTCCTCCGGTGATTTCTGACTCAATAGTGCTGGCAATACCAGCAGCTCATTTCCTTGGATGATATTCTCCAAGAGGACATTGATTTGTCTCGCGACAGCTAAAAATATTTCCAATTTATTACTGTCGCCCTCGCTATGTTTCACATACAGTTCGTTTTCGTCATTGATAAGGCAGTTGACTTGGGCTTCGCTGTTTTTCACTGTTTTGTCAGCAACTTGCAAAATAGATCGCAAATTGGGCATACAGATAACCTTAAGAGATGCAATTCGTCGCCTGAAACGTTGAGTAGTGGTAACATCGATGTTTACCCTACAGTGCTTGATGATACACTCAATAGCATCAATGAATTCTTGTGAATGCAGAATCGTGCTGAAAATATCTTGAAACTCGCAGTGCGAAATTTCACTTAGGCAACATTTTCTCGAATCGTGTCCAAAGCCGCACAACACTTCTCTTACTTCACCGCTAAGTGGTTTCGGTCGAAGCTTTTGAGGGAGCTTTGCGAGGGCCTTCTTTACTAAGGACTCTTGTCCTTCAAAGACTTTGAGGATAGGCAAGTCACTCGATTTCAAACGGTCTGTGAAATTCTCAAAATCGCTTACGTAAAGTTTACTAGCGATTTCCAGGGTGCTATTCCTGGATGGAAGATGCAAATAGGTCAAACTGGCTGCTGCTACTGTGTCCTTGGTTGCAATGTTGAGCTCATCAAACAACCCACGAGTAGCTAGTTCTACCAGTTTCGTCAAACGGGGATGGTGACATCCAATATTACCAGAGTCATGGAGGCTCTTGAGAATGAAAGCATACTGGGATATTGTAGGTTCATTAGTAGCTCCCAGGATTTTCAGTATCCAGAAGGTTGGTCCTAGTCTATCTGGTAGCTCATGGAGGTACGGCTCAAGGCTTTCTCTCACGGACCGAGACACTCGATCTGCCATGACCAGCTTGTGATCTCTACCATTCTCAACAAATACAACGGGAACGTGTCTTAGTTCGTTTCTGATTAGTTCACATTTGTTGCATAGTTCGCTTGGTTTGCATTTACCTTTCTTTGAACACTGCTTGCGATAGAATTCAAAAATTGTGTCAAGCACTTTCTTGAATTCATGCTGTATGCCAGGGTCTTTTATGCTGTCATCTTCACATCGCTGTTTTACTTGGTTGCACACATTTTGTGTATTTTTTATGACACTCTCCAGTAATGGTTTCTCTATGACACCCAGTTGTGTGTGATG
Source organism: Echinarachnius parma (assembly GCA_037951105.1). Taxonomy (NCBI): domain Eukaryota; kingdom Metazoa; phylum Echinodermata; class Echinoidea; order Clypeasteroida; family Echinarachniidae; genus Echinarachnius; species Echinarachnius parma. Next base: position 53,682 of record JBAMJV010003788.1, on the reverse strand, counting down.
GTGTTCCCGGACTCCTTGTTGTGGTGTTCCGGATTTTTTCCGGATTTTTTCACAATTCGAACAGTTACGTGATGTGGCATATTGTGGTAGAATATTGTCATATGTCCAGACTAGTCTGACATCATGGCATATTGTAGAACCTTTGTATTTAGTCAGCATGCAACCTTTTTGCCTTGAGGGATGGAGAGCTTGCAAATGTTTGCTTATCCCGTCACAAACAAGAAACCTCATATCTCGGACTTCTTTCAGGAAGCTATCGTCATGGAGGTTACAATCATTCCACAAATGTTTGACAAGAGCCTCTGATTTTCCTCTGACTTCTTTCAGGAAGCTATCGTCATGGAGGTTACAATCATTCCTCAAATGTTCGACAAGAGCCTTTGATTTTCCTCTGACTTCTATCTGTGACTTTGGAGACACATCGAGCTCTTCAATATCTTTGGCAAAGCCGAGAAACATGGCTTTCGTTACAACACGGATTAGGCCAATACTCCTCAAGAAAGGCAGCCAATGATAACTGTCGTATATCCGCGATGGGAAATAACTTGGTGGTCGCATTTTCGTGAAAATCTCAACATCAGGATCAAACAAATCCGAAACTCTCTTCAGTTCTCCAGTTTCAGTTGATATCAGAGGTAATGTATCGAGACGCAGCTTATTCATGACAGTTATGTGATGCTGTTTGTTCTTCTTCTTCATGTTCTCAAGAATACATTTCAGTGTATTCAAATGCTCCATTCGTCCTTCGTCCGTCAGTGACGAAAATTCAGGAAGGATATATTGTGCGTATATGTCAATAACGTCCTCGTCGTCCGACAAACCTAGATTGCGGTAGAGTGGAAGCAGAGATGGATTGTACCAAAGGAACACAGTATCGGCATTTTGCATCCATGCTTCCCGATCGATTCGTGGAATTGTGTCTGGTAAGACACAAAACGAGTTCAATTCAGTGATGCTGACAAATGTCCAGCTACACGTTTGGAAGCAGGGTAATTGTTTGAGTTTATCTAGGATTTTTCTATCCTTTTCACCGACAAATTTAAGCAAAATATCTACATGTTGCTGTCGTGTGAGATGGTTGAATTTGCTTATGTCTGTCTTAGCACACTGCAGGAGTACATCGAGGAACGAGCTCGGATAGCTAATGTTGGCTACCAGGTTTACAACCAGCTCCTTGGTCCTTTGCTTGACCTTTTCCATGAAGGATTTATCTACAGCATATGCTCCCAAGGTAGCTAACTCTTTCGTTTGAGAATAAACGACCGTTGGAATTAGCTTAGCGGGAACCAACTCTAAGACATGACGGTTCAATGGCCATGTGGAACCTATAGCATGTATAGGGACGGCAGGCAAAATAGAAAAGTCTCCAAGAAGTTGTATGACCTCTTCATGCCCCGTTTTCAACCCTCCACCATCTTCACTAGACAAACTCTCGAGAAGATCCCACAGTCCAACAAACCACTCAGGTGGCAGTCGGGCATCGTACTTCATATACTTGCCGGAGTGAAGGTATGGTGCACATTCCTTGAGAAGACAAGCCACGAGTGTCATGTCAAGCTTATGAAACATGCTACATTTCGATGTGAAGATATGTAGGAGATCCTTGTGAAGGAACTTCTGACTTGCATCTTTGAAGAGGTCACAAAACTCTGACTGGTGTACTCTGTATTTACTCGAGAACTTTCGAAGGATATTGTCTTCCGTCAAGAGCAATGGGAGACCTTTTAGTTTATCTTCGAATTTGTCGTCCTTTTTACAGAAGTCAATTACGCGCCGGAGACCTTTGACGTCATGAAACTCGGTGTCTTTGACAGGAGCAGGAAGTGTTTCGTTGATTGTGGGATCTTCACGAAGAAATGCCATTACATATCTCGGTTTACTGGTTAGAATCTTAACATCGCTCTTATTGCTGGAAATAGCCTCATTTAACCATGTCATCAGCCATGGTGGTGATTCTAGAAGCGGAAAACCCAGACGACACAAGATACTCTTCAACTCGGATGATCGGTAGCCATGCCTTGTTTGAGAACAGTACTTGCTCAATATATTGAAGAAACCTTGATGCGATTTATCCGTGACAGACAAGGGTGACTTCCACTGCACAAGCCATTGCTTCTGCTTTGGTTTATGGCGCAGTACCGGGAAGAGATCAGTCATTGAGGAGGCAACAATCAACCGGTAGGTGTTCTTGACAAGTTCTTTCCAAGTATCTTCGGATCCCTCATTCGGTAAAAATGCCTGATATGCTGACAACTGTTGTACTGTGAATTTTTGCTTGTTTTCAGGAATGTTAGTTTGCCACTGATTCACCCTGATGTAGTAATCTCGAATCCATGTCAAAAGGGTCATGTATGCCGGCGCCACGACGAACTCGAGCAGTTGGCAGTTCCACCGTGTCCTTTCATCATGTTCGTGTCTTTTCCAAAGATGTCTGCGGCTTGTGTTATCCAAGGCAAAGTAACCATGCACGTGCACAGGCAGTTTTGTGGAAATGGGAAGTGGCAAGAAACAGAATGCGCGACCATCTACCTTCCTTCGGCCGGATAAGCAGGCAGCAACCCCTCCAACCGGTACAAGCTTGTGTGCTCGCATGGTGCTTGCATTGGTTTCCTTGTAAGAATCTGGATATCCTCCAACTCTTTGAGTGATCACCCAGCGCTCATGCTTAGCTTTTCCTTTCAAATTGAGCTCATACGTGGCTTCCGTCAAGCCTATGTCATCAAGACCGCTCTCAATTCTAGTAGCATCGATAATGTCCGACACATGCTTGAAAAAACTTTTCCTTTTTAGACTGTCTTCTTGTGTCATATCCACCGCAACAGTTTCAGAAGGAACAATTTCTCCGTTCTGGTTGACCTCAGAGATTGTTATTTTTCTGACATTCTTTAGAAATAACAGACTATCGAAGGCAGCTTCTCTAAATTGCTTCAGCATCTGTCTTATGCTGTCTCTATTCCATGTTTTGGAACTGAGGTCGGAACCTTTGGTCCGTAGTGGGAAACGGAAAACAGTGAAGTCTTCGCCGGGATTCGTCAGTTCACTTTCCATATAACATGAAAATGCATCAGAGTATGTTTTTCGTAGGCCATCATCTATTCTGAACAGGCGGCCAGGATTATTTACAGATGCACCTGGTGCGTATTCAAGAAGAGGATCAAATATGCATAGCTTTTCTCCATTTGAAATGAAGCTTGGACAATCCGTAAGATGAAATACAGCGTTGAAGCCTACACCGAAGCGGCCTATGCTCTCCATAAGGTCACGTTTGCTCCCTTTTCCAAGTTGCTGAATCCCGCGAATATCTTCGTCAGAGAATTTCTGGTTATTGAAGACACACAAGGCAGGGCCCTGAAGGTTACACATGTTCGGACCGAATAGTTTCTGATCGCCATGTTTGCGATGGTCGTAAACAAAATGGAGTTCCGTTGCGCCGGCGTCATCAGCATTCTGAAGAATTTCTTTCAAAATTGTTTCGTCACTTGGGTACGATTCAAGAATACTTGAAATACGCGAAGTGAGGTTTTCGTGTTGACCGAAATCTTCCCCCGGAAGAGCGTAATTTTCAAGCATCTTTAGCCGGACATCTTTAATTCCGATCTTTTCAGCAAGTCGACGAGTGATCATGTCATGACACCTGTGTAACACATTCTCTCCGTCACCTTTCACCCAGGGAACATCGTAGTAGGAAAGCTCTGAAGTAAGCCTCATCACCATGATCACACTGTTGTCGTCGGGAAGGTAGGAATCTGGACAAATCTCTTCCTTTGTTGCGACAAGACTATGTGCTGCCTGGATAACTAATTCCACCTGTTCTTCAATCAATTGCACATTCTGATGTTTTAGGTACACATCCTCCAATATGTGCTGGTAATCCTGTGCTGAGAAATATTCTCGAACACCTGCTCTTTCACACATTTTTGTGTACCTCCTCCGCAAAGATGGAACCTGGAACAGGTATGGCTTGTGATCTTTCCCTTTCATAGCTACCTGTGAAGCTTTTACAAATCGATTGGCCACGAAAAAACAAGCACTCTTTTGCAAGACCTCTAGCTGTTCTGATTCCTGTGGGGATGCCTTTTCACATGCTCTGTCGATATAATCGTATAAAGAACGGCATATTCCTTCCACATCTCCTTGTGAGAAAGAATCTCTCGTCTCATTGTAGTATTCTCGAAAGTTTGAAAGTTGTTGGAGTACTTCTTGGCAAGTTGGCTTCTTTTTCTCAAGCTCCAGAAAATCAGACACTCCCCATTGCATTAAGTCCTCCATTACCAGTGAAACACTACTCACAAGATTGCGTTTAGAATGGGGGTAGATGCTCACAGCTGACGCATATCGAGGGCAGTTCTCTTTGCATTTCCACGGAAGCAGTTTGTCTCTTGTTACATCTTCTCTTAATACTGGCAGGAAAGGAATTACCTTCAGGCTTTCCTTTATGGCATCAATCCTACTCCAGTGTCTGAGTAGTAAGTTATCGGAAATGTACTTCAGTACGGCTCTGCATCTTTCTATTGCCGCTAGTGGGTCTTCATTGTGAAGTTTGGCTATACTATGACAGCGTTCATAGAGTGTTTCTTCTTGAATGGTGTGGTCAACCATGCCAAGCTCAACTAGTTTTCCAATCACAATGTTTGTATTGAAATCATCCCCATAGGGGAAAACCCTATCTGACCTTGAGAACATACTTACGACTGAACTTTCGGGATTTACTAGGTCTTTAGGATTTTTCAAGAGATCATCTTCAGAAACCGGTATGCAGTCAACATTCTTCAGTTGGCATTTGATCTCATCATGAGCATTCAGTGCGAATAAAACCAACCTGTCTCTATTCTGTTTCTGAAGGCTTGATACGCGTGGCGCAAAGACTTCCTCAAAGAATCTCTGTAGGTTGTACGTTCTATTTTTTATTTCGCCCTGTCCAGCTTTCTCAAAAGCTCGTATTGTCTTCTCGGATATGTCGAAGACTTCTCCCGTTGGAACTATGTATGTTTTCAACACTACTGCCACGTCGTTTCTTACTTCATCCGGAATATCGCAAGACATGAACACAATCTCATCAAACTTGAACGCTTGAGCATGCTTCAGGAATACTGCGGGTTGCGGAGAACCGTCAATTCCTCTAACAATTGCCTTGTAGAACGCATGGAAGAGAGGAGCGCAGTTTACATTCGAAAAGACCTTGTCAACATCCGGCCACAGATCGGCATACGACATGCTTCGATACGTGTCATGGGCCCGCCGTATGAACTCTTCATCTGTCAATAACGAGAGGTATGCTTTGCAAATGACATCTGTTAGTACAACTTCGTTCCAGCCTTTCAAGAACTGGGCACTTGCAAGCCCCCGGCGATCTTCCGTTACAGCGAAGGATCCATTGATGTGAAATGGCAGCATGCTTTCAATTGACAGGGAAAGATTGCAGAATATTTCTCCGGTGACTTGTGCCTGGTCTTTCCGAAACAAGGGAATTGCTACGGAACCTTCAGGTGAAAGGCCGTGCTCGCGTCCTTGTTTGGAATGTGCAATGGCTATTGCTCTGTCAGAGCCCATGCATGTAAGTCTCAACACGTCAAACGTCTTCTCACTCGATGCAGGAATACTCAACAACTGTTTGCCAAGTTCTGTGAGCAGACATGAGCATGTGTCAGTGGTTACAGAAGCCCCAGCGCCTTTGTCTCTTGACAGATGAGAAATTTTGCTAATGTCTATCAATTTCTGCGGGATCGGAGCATTGTGTGAACCTTCATCAAGGTAGAAGACAGAAACTCTGTTAACATGCCTTGTGAAGACAAGGAGGTTTTCCGATGATTTCCACAGATGACCCGTTATTTCAGATACTCTTTGTTTGTCACAGCTCTCCATGCATATCTCGCTTTTTCGAGCCGACTCGCTGGAACGTAGAGGAAGTCGGAACAAGGTCCCCCTGAAGTTGAACTTGTCTGACTTCTCAAAACCAAATATCCCTTCAAATGGAGCGAACTGATCTGGGAACCTTTGGAATTGTCTGGAACCATCAAGTTTCACTCGAACACCGGGTTGGGATTTGTGTCGTAGAATTTTCCCTAGGTGAGTTGTATGGGGGTCAAAGTATTGGATGTGTTGTCCGCTTAGAACGCATGGGACATCTGTAATGTGATATACAGAGTTAAATCCAGTACCGAATTTGCCAACTTTGGTGGCATCTCTTTCCTTTGTCCTCCCACCTAGACGCGTTATGTTTGCGAAGTCTTCGTCGGAGAATACAGCATCATTGTAGACCCATAGTGCTGGACCCTGGCAATCTTTCATACCTGGATCAAAGAGTTTCTCTTTTGCACCTTCATTTTGCCTCATGTCAACAAGGAAACGTACTTCTTGTGCCCCCGCGTCTTCGGCGTTCTGTATTATCTCCTTGAAGATAGTGGTTGGATCACTGAAAGTGTTTTTCAGGATGTTGGACAATCTCAAGGTCAATGGTTCATGTTGACCAATTTGATTGAACCCTTCAAAGTCATCTGCCAAGAGTAAGCGACTCAAGGGAGGGACGTTCAAGAAGTCTGCTAGATCAACTGATATCTCGGGATGAATTAGTGTGAAATCTTCATTGTCAAGTGCGACACCTTCTGTGTCAAGGACACTCTGTTTCAGCCACTCTCTGTCAATATACGCACCTTCTGAGGCGGGTATCAAATGGCAACCCTCTTTTCGCGATGGAACCAACAACTGACCTGCAACTGCCTTTGAGGTACTCTTGTTGCTGTAAAGATGTCGTAGTATCTCAAAAGCTAGCTTTAGATGTCTTGAGTGTAGAACTCTGTCTTGGCTTTCATCACAAGTGTTTTTAATTTCATGAAGAATATCAACAAGCGCCTTTGCATCCATACTGAAATTTGATCTTACACCGAGTATCACAAAGAAGTCCGTAAATTCTGACATTCTTTGTGGTATAGGCGTAATGTAGGGAGATATATCGAAGGGAAGTTCGTGAATGCACATTTGATTAGGTGCTGAGAATCCTATCCCATTCCATATGCATTCCTCAATTGTATCCGTCACAATGTTGGGATAGCCCCCTATTACCTTAGAGAGGAATGCATATATTTCCTTGATCATAGGTACAAAGTCTGAGAGATCTCTTCTTCCCGCCCCTTTCGTCAATGCCACACACGTAGCAAGTTGCTTGATGACATGTTCTGTTTTGGGACTCCTTTGACCAGTGATATCAAGAATTTTGAACACTGCAGACATTTCGGGATTATCTGTTGTGAAGATAACCGACGCCCCACATACCAATACGGTGCTTTTTGAAGATATCATTGTCTCAGAAGGTTTTGTTAAGCTTGAAGCGTGATACCATACCATACTAGCTGGATAGTAGTCTGGAGGAGAAATCATACGGGGGATGCAGTATTTGTTCTTCATGTAATTGCTCACGCAACCATGCTTCTGAGAAGATAGGTGAAGCAGACTTGTATGCTTCCCAAGCAATGCCAAAAAGGCGTGAGCAGTCGATAGACACATCCGATCTTCGATTGAGTCCACACATGCGATAATCTCATCGGCTGTCAGCTTATCTTGTCCTCGCATACCTAGAAGACGCAGTGCTCGTAGGACACGTGGCTCCAAAAAATTCCCATCCGGGAATATTTTTTGAGTGACGAACAAAGCCTTCAAAACAGGATCATAAGGATCAAGCACCTGGTATGGGGACAACAGCTTGCCACTTTCTGTGGGAACAAACTTCATGTATATCAGGATCATCTCGCATGATTTGCAATGATCTTTCAACTCATCCCATCGCTGCAGAATCCACAGCAGGGTCTGTTGTGTATCAGCTGATCGATATCCGTGGTGAAGGACCTCTTGTGATATCTCGGTAACGACTTTGGTAACCATGTCGTATCTGGAAATCCTAGGAACGGATAGATTCTTCAAAAGATCCCCCTCCTCATTCCTTGCATCAATGACGAAGCCATTTAATTTGAGCGGTCTGGGAATCTCCTCTTCTTCGCAGTCAAGGAAACCCAAACACCGTTCGGCATTTATGATGGTATCTTTGTCTCCCACATGTCCGGTCCCCTTCAGACGATCAAAGAGATTGAGCTTTCTCAAGTGATTTTTCTCATTTTGACCAAGAGAAACCTTTGATAGCCAAATCTTAAAGGCTTTCCGGACATGCGGAGGAAGATTGGAAACCTTTGCATTTTGGACATTGATGTTTAACATCATGAGGAGTTTGATAGTGCCTTCCGGGGTCGGATCTTGGATATACCCATCTCTCAAGAGAGCAGGGTGCCTAGCTAAGTAGGGGGGACACTGAGTGATTGTTGCACCAATCTTGGTCAATACTGTTTCAATGTCGTCATCTAACCGTTTGTCGTTCACTTGTCTCTGAACAATCATTGAGCCTTTTTGTAAAGGTATGAGCCTAGTTATACCCGAATTACCTGGAATCGGAATCAAAGGGATGCCCTGGAAAGAAGTCAGACTCCATGGGCTCTCCTGGTTCAGTGTTGTCCAGATGAGTTCCAGCCAGTTTGGTGGTTTGTATGAATCTAGATGTTGTTTCAGGAGGTCAGCTATCGCTGGAAGTGTGAGAAGACGAACTTGAAATCTTGACGATTGAGGCAGAGCTGTGGTTTGAAGGGAAAAAAATGGAAACATGGAAACCACAGGCATTAGGTAACATAGAAATCACATGCATTCGGTGAAAATGTTTGCTTGTTGGAACGAGAACTTTGTGGCCTTTTCTGATGCGATATATTCGACATTATTGTTGTTTTAAATGTAGATTATGTTTGTTAATTGTTACTAATATTTTGCCTCACATTTATCATACTCAAATCACATAAATAAAGTAAAACCTAAACGCTATAGCAGGTTAGTATTTAAGAAACTACCTTCTATATCTCAACATGGAACTAAACAAATACAACTGAGGTACTAATAATATTTCATAATTATACAGATTCAAAGTTTCATAAACTCTTCTGAAATGAATGTTGAAGAAATTTTCAAACTGCTCAATGACTGACATGTTTAAATTTACATAAATTATGGACAAACAAACATTTAAGCTGCATTGTACATAATGATGTTTGTTTAGAAGTGTATATTGAACTTACCTTCTGCAATATTTCCAAGAAGTTCTCTGAGCTTTGGTTTGTGATGAAGATTCCTCACAAAGTGTCGCTGTGCCCCGGGAACAAGTTCACGTTTGAAGCTGTCGGTAGGGGTGTAGACCGGATTCCCGTGCACGCTAAACGTCGTGAAGCTTCCGTCATCGAGAGGGAGTAACTCGAGATTCTTGAGTTCAGCAACGCTTACTTCAGTATGAAGAATGAATTCGAGGATCAGTAGTCTTTCCTCGTCGGTGAGATACTGAATGATGGAAGGGTTTCCCCGTAGGCAGCGGCACAGGAGAGAAGGGGTGATGGTTGCGATCGTCTGCTTGTAATATTTCTGCACAGACTGCATGCATACTTCCGGGATCGTCGCACACGGAATGTCATCCTGCAACATACATTTCAATATGGCCGCTTCCATGTCGCTTTCCACCGACAGCGTGTTGAAGAAGACATTGTCGATTCTCATCCAGCCTTTGTTCTCTGTGTAGATCACTTTCTCTCGGAAAAGTCTCTCAAAGAACGGCTCTAGCAGAACCTTCCAGATGCCAAGAGTCATCTCCTCACAGGGCCAAGCGCGGTATATGTCATGGACTGTGACGTTCTGGCCACACTCTTGCTTGGAAATTGCAAACGAAATAGCCTTGACGTAGACTTGAGGAAGAAGCTCAGTCACCAGTCGTGCATTCCAGTTCGCAGGTGCGTCAGTTCGGTCGGGATCAGGCCATTTGATCCCACGCCGATCGCTGTTGATACCGAAGAACCCATGAACGTGCACGGGTAAGCCCGTCTTACTCTCTTCAGACGGCGGGAGAGGAAGGAAACAGAAGACTCTCCCGGAATGACCATCGCCAGATGTATCCCGATCACCTTCCTGTGTAGCGATGGGCATAGCAACCCCAACCCACGGCAGGAAGTTTTGCTCTTTTGCCATTGTCGAGAGATTTGTACCGCGGTTATCCCCCTCGATGAAATGGCTAACAATCCATCGTCGATTCGATGAAATTCCATCATCAGTTTGAGTGACCACGGTCACATTGTGCGTCAACTCTATGTTTTGCCGATCTTTATCGGACTTACAGTATTCCTCCAGGAGAGCGGAGAATCGCTCCTTCTCCGCAAGAGCGAGCCTTTGTGCGTCTGCTTCCATCCCAGTGGAAACACGGACAATAACAGCGGGTGTAACACCGTCGGCGTGCCGCTTCATCACCTCGACATCGTGTAAAGAGCGCAGGAACAGCATTGTGATGCCAGCATCTACACGGAATGCACGCAGGAGTTCATCAACCTTCCCCTCATCCGAATATGTATTTTTGCTCAACTCACTCGGTGTTTGTCTAAGAGGAAACCTAAAAAGAGTACCTTTGAATACCCCCTCCGAGATCCCATCTTTGTCAACCGGAAGAATGTGCCGGTATGGTGTAAACTGATCGGGAAACTGGGTGAAGTTCTCCGTGTCTCCCTGTAGGTCGAATCTGTAGCCTGATGTCACTCTGCGCTTGACCTCGAAGTGGGTTTCCAGCGGGTCGATAAATGCTAGTGTCCGGTCGCTCATGATGCTTGGTAAATCTGTTGTTTTGGGAATATGAACAAATATCTCAATTTTCAATAACGCACTTACATGTATACCATTGTAAACAAACCACAGTGAGTTGACATCAACTTTCTATATGCATGTATGGCCATGATAAACAAATGTATCAAGAATAACTGAACCTTAAACAAGGAACATGATTTGGGCATGGTAGGTCTGTGTTTGTGTTTATTGACTGGCCGGAGTTTGTTACTTTCTTGTTACGAAATTACGGGAATATAAAATGCATGTTCGTAAGAGAAACCGCATAATCTAATCAAACTTCAATTAGGACACAGCCGACTTAAAGGGATAGTTGGGTTTTGGTAAAGAGAGTACAGTTTGGGTCAAACTGAATTTCAGTAACCAAAACCTGCACCATTACATACAAACTAATAGTTATAGCTCCACCATGCTCGAAAGGTATGAAAACATTAAAAATGACCTAGTAAATTCCTGTAATCATTTAAAAAGAGCCGTTAAAACTCGAGAGGGCGCTCTCTAAACACTCATCGGTTTCAACCATTTTAAATCAAATATTGTGCATGTGATGTATTGTTGAAATACTAATAGATAGAGAGATAATCAATAACTATTTAAAAACCTCTTTTGTAATTTTTTGAAAAGAGGTAGCATTTTTTTATTTGTTTTAACGGCTGGTTCAAAATTATCGAATAATTGTAGGGCCCCACAAATAATACAAATGGTTATGTTTTGGGATATTTCAGCCATTTCTGAACCGAATTTGATCATAGAAATTTTATTATGTCATTAAAATTATATGCTCTTTCGAATTTGACACTCAGTTTTTCATTATCTCACAAAAAAATATTTTGTGTAGCGCCCTCTATACCAAAACTCAACTATCCCTGTAAGCCACAGTTATTCATAGAATCAGATATATTAATCTGTTCCTTTTATTTACACAATAACTACGACTTCTTCTGATTTATTTCCAAGCTGCACTTCCTCTATGTATATTGTTGATTAACGGGCGTATACCTATTCATGTCAACTGGTTTAAGAACTAGGACAAGTGATTTATTTAACTTTGATTACAGTTGCACTCAGAGGATCGTAGAACATAATACATTTTCCTTTTCGGCTTTCGTTATGTATGATCACGATGGTGAATCGTATTGATGTGGGCGTGCATAAAGCTTTTTTTTTACTGGTCGTCATACACACCGTTTGATACATTGTGGTTTTCATATCATGCCCATATCTTGTTTAATATTTATTGTTTTTTCTCATATAACCCCCCCCCCCCCCCCCCCCTCAAACACCCTATAGCCATTGTGTATTAAGCGTATATACCTGTTAGGTGATAAACAGAGTTGAATCCGATGCCAAAACAGCCAACTTTGAGGGGGTCTTCCTTCTTGTTGCTGCGGGCAGGCTTCTGGATGCCGTCCCAGTCCTTTTTCCGGAACAAGGCATCGTTGTAGGAGTAGAGCGCTGGGCCTTGGTACGGTGCCAGGGAATCCTTGAATAGCGACGTGGTGCCATGCTGCCTGACGTCGTAAAGTATCTTGACTTTACGCGCTCCTGCGTCTTCAGCATTCTGTAGAAGTTCCTGTTAATTTGTAATGTTAAACGAGTATAATTGCAATATCTAAATGGTAATCCAAATTATTCCAGATTTTTTTTAGAGTCTATACTAAAAAATATACCCGGACATTTGATCTATGACAGAGTATCATACATGCAACGTTGCGAGAAGAAACCCCGCGACCAAGGCATATACCAAATACCAGTAGGGTGTTACACTGTGAGAATCGAATTTTGATTATCTTCCTTTTGAATCAATGCTTAAATTGATGTTAGTGTTTAGAAAAACACCCTCACACCAAAGAATTAAGGATACATTTAGGGTGCAAAACGCTGCTACAGCAGCAGCACCCTTCAATTCTGCGCCCCAAATTGAGGTATTAGCACCCTAAGGGTGCATGTGTGCACCCTTTAGGGTGCAGACCCAATTTTCGGGTGCAAAATTGCACCGTTTGAGGGCAATGAAACCCAAGCAAACGGTTGCTTTCACAGACTTGAAGAGATTAGGAGGAATAATCTTTGAAAGTTAGAGCATAATCGGGACATAAACAAGAAGACTATGGCTCTTTGAAGATGCCCATTTATTCCTATGGGGAACTCAAATTGGCAACGCACTCTGATAAGTTTGTGGACTACTCCCAATATGTTTTGTACACACATTTTCCCATTTTTACAGTTTTCTTCATAGTCACACTTTTTCATTCCCCAAACTCACGATATGTTGTGTAGAAATGTATTCTACAAAACATATGTTGAACTCAAACGAAGGGTACACATATATTTTGAGAAAATTGAACAAAATTGAAATTTTGTGTAGGCCTACAAAACGTATGGGGAGTAGTCCACAACTTTACCAGAGTGCGTTGCCAATTTGAGTCACTCATAGAAATAAATGGATATTTCCAAAGAGCCATAGTTTTCTTATTTCTTAACTGATTGTGCTCAAATGTTCAGAGACTATTCATCTTATTTAGTGTCTTATATAGTGGGGGCTCTTAAGTCAATATATGGGAACAAGTGTGCACTTCTGGATATAAGCATGAATTTTGGCACACAGATAGTTAAGACCTTCCTCTTCAAGCAATTTGATGGAAGCAATTTTGCTCGGCCCATTCTTGGCCGCCATCTTGGATTTCAAAATGGCCGCCATCTGGCACCTGTTTTCATCAATATCTCAGCAACTAAAACAGCTAGAGAGTTATTATTAGGGGCTATACCCACATAATGGGGGCCAACGAATCACCTGAATCGAATATCAAGACTTCAAATGGCAGCCATCTTGAATTTCAAAATGGCCGCCATCTGGCACCTGTTTTCATCAATATATCAGGAACTAAAACAGCTAGAGTTATTTTTAGTGGCTATACCCACATAATGGGGGCCAACGAATCACCTGAATCGAATATCAAGACTTCAAATGGCAGCCATCTTGAATTTCAAAATGGCCGCCATCTGCCACCTGTTTTCATCAATATCTCAGCAACTAAAATAGCTGGAGAGTTATTTTCAGTGGCAATACCCACATAATGGGGGCCAACGAATCACCTGAATCAAATATCAAGACTTCAAATGGCAGCCATCTTGAATTTCAAGATGGCCCCCATGGGAAGCCTATAGATATTTAACTCCATCTTAGAAACTAAAGCAATTACGGAGTTCATTTCAACTGATATGCCTATTTGTTTGTGGTCACCTTGTAACAATTTACCAATGGATGGTTGGAAGCAATTATGCACCTCCCATTTATCTCCTTTATCTCAGAAACTAAAACAACTAAAGCATTAATTTAAGCGGCTATACCCACTTATTTGGGTCCAACGAATCACCTGAATCCACCTCAAAGGCGTCAATTGGCAGCCATCTTGAATTTCAAGATGGCTGTCATGGGGATTAGCATATTTAACTCTTTATATCAGAAACTAAAAACGGCACAAAGTTCTTTCCAGTTGCTATGCCTTTTTGCTGTGGCCAACGACTTGTCTGTCTTTGAGAGAAACATGAGGTTGAAAGCAAATAAGCAAGTCCCATTTTGGCCGCCATCTTGAATTTCATAATGGCTGACATATTATGGAACCTATTTTGCATGTATTTCAGAAGATGGAGAGTTCTTTGTAGTGTCTTTAAACACATTTTCGGGGTCAACAGATCACCTGGATTGACTTAAAAGACTTAAAATGGTTGGGCCATCTTGAAGTTCGATAATCGATATGGCTGCCATGATAAGTCGATATAGATTTGATTCAAATATGCGAGACTAAAAAAGCATATAATCCCCAATGCATCAACGTGTATTTCGTCTTTCAAAACAGGCAACATAACATTTTCCGAAATTGCCAGATACGCATCGGCGATCCTATTGTAATCTGTTTCGCTCTCCCCGCCGTGAGCGATGTTGAACACGGTACATTTGCAAACAAATAGAAGCATCGGACAATCCCCAGGGGCCAAACATTGGAGGCGCAAAGGACCTCTTTATCCACGGGTACATCCCGGGAGACTCATATTTGTCGATTTGTTACATTCTCCAATGTATGCTTTTCGATGCACAAAGACCTCTGGGCTGCCGGTCTATATCCTATGAAATGTGTAAATGAAACACTTGAACAAAAATAGACATTGACAATGCACCGAAACCACAAATTTGGTGGTATTGTTATATGGATGACACTCATCCGAAACTCAAGAAACAATTTGTGCAGGAGTACACTTTTAGTTCCCTAACGAAGTGAAGGGTAAGTCGTTAGTGTTCCTTGACACTTTTATTTAGTCAATCAATGATAGTGATTAAACTTGATTGTAGCCTGAACGTTAAGATTTATCGGAAAGCAACTCACACTGTCCAATGTCTCATTTCATCTCTAATTACCTATTTGAACAAACATTAGGAGTGACTGTTACTTTGTTCCATTATCGTAATTATTCACCAATCTTTTTGCTGTCAAGATGATAACATATTACTAGTCTCTCTTATGTGTGTTGCAACTAATGTATATTTGGGCTTAAAAAGCTACAGAAGGATCACCCCACTGAGAGGAACACGCAATGCTCAAAATGAAATTCATCCGCCTTGATATTAGGAGTCTACTGAATTTCGGGCATTAGGGTGTATCTAAAGCCGACAAGAACAAAACACAAAATCTTTGTATTGCCTAAAGACAACATAAAAAATAATTGTGGGGCGTAGTATTGTAATTCCATGCCAAGGGTGGACTACTAGCCATTTGGCTGCAAGGAATCAACAAAAGTCCTATGCAAGGAATCATAAGTGAAAGAAATGTAGCAATCTCCCAAGACCAGATATTTGGAACACCGACACCCAATTTTGTCTTCTGGAGTGTCTCAAAACAGGCCACATTGAGTCTCCTGACCATCAAGTCTGACTGACAAAAGGTCTACATTTCGGAAATGTGGCACAATACAAAAAGGGTGAAGAAAGATATCTGCATGTAATTGTATACATCCTGGAATTTCAACCCACACTGAACAGAGACAGTGTGCGAAACAAACTATACTTGATGATGTCTACAATCAGAAAATGTATCGTTTCATAAGAAAGATTAACAGTCAGGTAATATACGGAAGTTAACATTTGTATGGTCAACAAAACGCTCAAACTTTTTCCATTTAGTTAGTTTTCATTAGTGGGGACTGAAACATTTGCAAAAATTGCTCGAATGAATGTTACTGCTTTTCAAAAGGTAGGTTTGTACACTCATTGGATTCTCTTTTGAACTACCTCCTACCCGATAACTTTGTTTAATCAATCGAATGATCAAGTAGACTTCTATTTTGTTCAGATTATCTTTATATCATTACATATCAGCAACATTGCTCAATTGCTTCCAACCTAGGATGGGCATACCCATCAAAGTGCACTTACTGATTTTATTCTGAGATACATAATTGAATAGGCTACCCGTGGCAGCCATCTTGAAATTCTTGAAACTTATTAAGACGATCCAGGTGATGTGAGTGTACCCGGCTGAAATAAAATCTCCAGCTGTTTTAGTTTTTGGAATATTGGAGAAAATAGGGTTTCAGATGGCAGCCATTTTGAAATTCAAGATGGCGGTTAAAATGGGAAGTGCATAATTGCTTCCATCCATCTATTGGTAAATTGTTACAAGTTGACCACAAACAGATATGCATTTCAGTTTAAATGAACTCCGTAATTGCTTTACTTTCTGAGATGGAGTAAAATATAGGCTTCCCATGGCGGCCATCTTGAAATCAAGATGGCTGCCATTTGAAGTCTTGATATTCGATTCAGGTGATTCGTTGGCCCCCAGTATGTGGGTATAGCCACTGAAAATAACTCTCTAGCTGTTTTAGTTGCTGAGATATTGATGAAAACAGGTGCCAGATGGCGGCCATTTTGAAATTCAAGATGCCTGCCATTTGAAGTCTTGATATTCGATTCAAGTGATTCGTTGGCCCCCATTATGTGGGTATAGCCATTGAAAATAACTCTCTAGCTGTTTTAGTTGCTGAGATATTGATGAAAGTAGGTGCCAGATGGCGGCCATTTTGAAATTCAAGATGGTGGCCAAAAATGGGCCGTGCAAAATTGCTTCCTTCAAATTTCTTGAAGAGGAAGGTCTGAACGATCTGTGTGCCAAAATTCATGCTTTTATCCAGAAGTGCACACCCCATGACCTAAGAGCCCCCACTATATAGTGCATTCAACAATTTGTCCGGATTTCATTGTCCTTTAAAGGGGCTGCTATTGTAGCAGCATTTTGCACACTTAAGTGAAGGTACCTTGTAATGCTCTCTAGCAAAACACTCGGCATATATGAAATTTGTACCCCCATCTCTTATGCATTATCCATGTTATAAGATTCAGCTAGTTCGTTTGTTCGTGTCTTCTTAATTTGATCAAGATAAAAGATACAGTTCCTAAATAAATCTTATTTCTTTTTTCCGCAACGTAAGCGCATAATCGCTTCACTATTTGTAATTAATGTTAATTGTTATTGTATAATTGTGTTAAGTGGGGGCACGCCTGGGTAACGGGTCTGACACGGCCGGTTGTAGCAACCACTCCGAAGATAGAAGATCAAGGATCAAGAATTTAGCTAGTAATTGGACGTGTTAGATTCAATAATCCATGTGCCTTTCGGGTCAGGAAAGAAATATGCTTTAAATTAACTACAAAGTCTTTTTTTTTTTGGGGGGGGGGGGGGGTATTTTGTTCCTGGTGTTAAACTCGAGGTACGTCCTTTTACCATTATTACGGTAGAACGTCCGACTGTTCGTGTATTTTGCATGGCTATATATGATTTGGGTTAAAGGTGCACCTGTAAAGTGTCAGATATTGCCCAAAATGACATTTGAGACTTCAAACATATACCGAAATCATTGTAAGATACATTATGTCCGAATGATGTATGGAAGTTTCATTGAAAAAGAACACTGCTTTCCTGGTTAAAAAAGCAAAGTTTGCGTCGGCTTTTACAACGAATTACTGTATCACGGTTATAGGGTTTATAACCGTTCATCAACGCTCTTGAACTGAATGATACATATCGTCATACTTAAGGGGCATTTGAAAAATATAACACTATTTAATTCTTCTCTTACCATAACCCAAACAACACGGTAGAAGATAAATGTGGAAGCTCAAATTAATTTGTGTGGAGTTAGACACTTTACAGGTACACCTTTAACTTTCTCTGCACACAACTGTACCCCAACAAAACTTGAAAGTCATATTCCCTTGACAACTCCTTCTAGTAAAAAATAAAAGGGCTTTGTTTTAATTTCTTTAATCTAAAGATAAGACAAATTTATTGTGAGAATGCATGTAACGATTGATAATGACTCAAAGAGTTCTACTGTCATTGGCGTAGCTCATGTACAAGAGTTGTACTATCATTGGCGTAGCTCATGTACAAGAGTTGTACTATCATTGGCGTAGCTCATGTACAAGAGTTCTACTATCATTGGCGTAGCTCATGTACAAGAGTTCTACTATCATTGGCGTAGCTCATGCATGACAAGACCAAACATAAGGATAAGGGGGAAATCTGTGAAAAATAAAGAAATATATATCAAGTGCCCCCAATAGTTTTCGTGCCCACCCCATCCCAGATCACTCCGACCGGCATTCTCTACCAAAGCGTGCCCACGACTTGGCATTCATGACTAAAAGAACCGATGCTCTATGCAAAGGTGAAAGCCTTTATGTGAACGATCTTCTTAATGCCTATGAGCCGCTTGGAATGAATGCTCCTCAGGGAGTGAAGATGGTGCACACAATGTGTGCGGGTTTGCATTGTATCCTATGACCGGGGTAATAATATCATTGTAAAGCGCTTAGAGATGATTGTCAATCATATTAGGCGCTATATAAATCGATACATTATTATTATCATTATTAGCATCCGTTCTTTTTGTCATGCTTGCCAAGTCGTGGGCACGCTTTAGTAGAGAATGCCAAATAGCCATGATGAAAACAAGATAAATTACCTTTATTATCTGTCCATCACTGTAGTCTTGAAGAATGGTCTTTAGATAATCAACCAGTGGTGGCACCGATATGCCGAAGATATCTAAAATATAAAAACAAACAACCAATAAAGATGTTTATTAGTTGAATTTTGTTTTTAATCTTTTGCCAAATTATTTATGCACCGAAGTACTGTAGTCTTGCTGAGTGGTTTTCTGATAATCAACCAGTGGTGGCAATGATATGCCGAACATTATATCAATAAAAAATTCGAACAACGAATAAAGATGTCAAAAAGTTGAATTGGTAAGGCATAAATTCTTGCCAAATGATTTATTCACAAAAGTAGTAGCATGTTCAACGCTTTCGAGGCATGGAGCATTTAATTGTACATCCATTAATCTCCCGCGTCTTTATATGTTTAAAGGGATCTAATAATATTGTCCAAATCCCCAAACCTCCTTGGAAATCTAGCAGTTCTCTAATACTTTGTTGTATTCGCATTGGCAATAGAAGCATTGGACAGGTTTCGGTTTAAAAATTTCCCTTTCGTGTTTGGATGTTAAACTATCCACTGTATAGTCATAACCGTGTACACAGTCATTGCAATGAGTTAGTGAATATCACTCTGCATTTTCGCTTATTACTCGGCCAAATAAAATCCAGTTAACGTGCAACTTTCACACATTACTTAGTGGACATATCAGATCACAGAACACATTGTATTTACCATTAATCACTTTTTGCACATTTTAACAAAGTTACTAGATCGCTTTTAAGGCTTTTATGATTAATATTGATTGAGACGGATTATGGAAATGTAATTTGATTTGCGTAGTACATTTAGTAATAATACTGCATACAGACTGAAAGAAAATGATTACACACACTTTTTAGAACTAGAGCCACCACAATTAAGCATTTAAAGAGTTTTCATTTAGTTTTCATTACCTCACAAAAAAAATATTCTTGAAGCTCCCAACCAAAATTGTATCATCCATTTGATATGTGTAAAGTTTAGAATTAAGCGTCTAAACTTGGATAAGATTTAAAGTAAATCATTATTCGCAAACGGAATGTTACTTACGTTCAGCCTCATCGGGACCTGTCGCCTGTAATGACATAAGGAGAGATAAACAAAAACAACAACATTAATTTGTGGACAAATGGACTTTCAAATTTATAGATACAATCAAGTTTGCAGATCATAATTTTCATTATCATTTAAACGATGTTAGATTGCACCAAATGAACAATTTTTGTTTTAATGTAACTGTGTAGTCCCATGACTGGTTTTTAGTTTATCCTATAAGGAGACGCCCGAGAATACAAGAATGGTGTGAAATGATACATCTTATTATAGGATCATGATTTATGACAAGAAATCCAGAACAATCATTTAAGATTTGAAATAGAGCCAATCAATTGTTTCAGTGTTTGTCCATTTTCCCATATAAATGCCCAATACCTTTATAAATCATAATTTGATCGAGAGTTTGACTTGGTCATAATTGTGACTATCCCGTGGCCCCAAGAGAGAACTGGACGGCATTTATGTCCCAGTCATACGCATAGGCGTACCCCGGGGGTTCAACCCCCTCCCTCCCCCCCCCCCCCCCCTTTGATGAAAAAAGGACCGTTTACACAATTAAAGTGGTCTCGAGGCCATTTTTTGAGTAGTCTCGACCATCATAACCAATAATCTCGACCCCCGAAAACCAAGTGGTCTTCGTCTCAGCCTCGAAATATTTGTAAGGATTTCGGACTCGGCTTCGAAAAATCCTCACCGACACCCCCCTCGAAAAATCTTCACCAACATCCCCCCTCGAAAATTCTTCACCGACATCCCCCCCCCCCTCGAAAATATTCTTCACCGACACCCCAAAATGTTCACCGACACCCCCCTCCCCCCCCCCCTCGAAAACACCCCCCCCCCCCCTCGAAAATTTTGTTCGACGAAATAAGCCCCCTCCCCCGTATCCTGGGTACGCCACTGATCATACGTACCCGTAAAACGCCTTCCCCTCAAGAGGCACGTATTGGCATTGGCGTTGGATGCAATAAAACCATTAAATTATGTGGCAATTCGTAGCTATTTGTCGCGGCGACAATTTGTGCACAATTTTGCAAAACCTCACACCACAAATTGTCGCCTCCTGCACAAATTGTCGTCGGCGACAATTTGTGTTGCTCTTGCCGTTCCCAATTTTTTAATCTCACAGGCGACAATTTGTGCATGCAAAATGAAACCTAACTGCACAAATTGTCGTCAGTCATAATGTAGAGTTGAGTAGCTAGCTGTATCAAGCTTATTTACTTAATGAACACTTTTGCTCCATTTGTTGTGTGCGTGTGCGTGTGTGTGTGTGTGTGTGTGTGTGTGTGTGTGTGTGTGTGTGTGTGTGTGTGTGTGTGTGTGTGTGTGTGTGTGTGTGCGTGTGTGTGTGTGTGTGTGTGTGTGTGTGTGCGTGTGTGTGTGTGTGTGTGTGTGTGTGTGCGTGTGTGTGCGTGTGCACGGGGTGGGGGAGGGGGGTAGGGGAAGAAGGTGTTTTTTGTATTTTTTTTTTGTTTTTTTTTTGTATCTATCTTCGCTTAAAGGTATGGTGTCAAGAAAATCAGCTGAAAATGGCATTTTAGCCCTTCAGAAAGCCACTTACATGTAGATTTCGAATAAAACAACTGTTTTGCACTTGGAAAATTATTTATAAATGATATGAGGACCTGAAAATTTACTTTGAAAGTGCCCCCCAAAAAAATTGAGTTCGGGCGAAGAAAAATGACGTCATAGTTGTGACGTCATCTGCAGGCAATCACAGGATCCCCGATACTCTAATTGTCATAGACGTACACGCTGAGCGCATCTAATCACATTGACAGAGAGATATTATTTCGATTTTTTTCAATATCTACATACATTTGTTTGAGTTTATAATTATGGAGGATCCACACCCAGATTCATCTGATTCTAACAGTGAGCGTGAATTAGACGAAAGATCTGGATCAGAGTCAGAATCGAGTTTTGAATTGACAGTTCCTGAAGATAAAATTCCAAATTGTGCGTCGGCAGCCAAAATGGAATGGAAGTGATAGAGGTGCAACCGAACAGATTTGTTGAGCGTGGCTGAGCAAATTCATGACAATTTCCCCATAATTGCAGACACCATTATTATAATTCTTATTTCATTATTTGTCTCCACAAATACAACAAATATAATTGCCAAATAAAGGCGCATACTCACTCTAAAATCGCTTCGAGGAAGTCTCCGATATGATTATAGCAATCGTATACCCAGCCCCCTCGCAGACAGGTCTTCCGGCCATCAGCACGCACGAGCGCTGCGGCTAGCCCAGGCCTAGCCTAACCATAATAAGTGGCGGCTTCATCCGATCACGTCTCAAAACATGGTGTACAAAAATGCGGTGTTTCGCACTCAAATTCATCTTTTTATGCGGCAATAAAATGACAAGCATCATTGCTTTGATGGATCTATTTAACAATATTTACGGAAATATATTTACAGAACATTCAGAATTACCTTAGTTTTGAGCAAAATATTACTTTTCCCCGAAATAAACAAATCCAAAACTCAAGTCGTTGGCGAGCGTGCGGGAGGTTGAACATAGTCAATCAATTTCTGGGCATCGATATCATACACGTAGTCTACGCCGTTTGCAAATTAACAACAAAACTACAAAAGAGCGCTAATAGTGCAGTTCATTTATTGTTTTTTTTTTCTCTGTCGGCATTAGAATGCCGACATCTAATGCCGACAGAGAAAAAAAACAATAAACATTGTCAAAGAGGCCACGAAAGTGATAGATTTGTCCATCTAAGGTAATCGTTCTTGTATTTGTTTGAAAAGTCATGCAAACATGTAAGTAAATTAAGAAATAGTCTAGAATAGGTGCGATCGTAATAATCTTGCATTTTCGTTACTTTTCAGAACTTGTAATACATAAGGTAGTTGGCGCGGCAGCTAGCACGCGAGAGCATAACCTGTCTTGCCGCGCGGCCCCCCGAAACTCTGGCAGACCTGCACACACTCGCTAGGTCCTTCCCAGTCCGTCGGCCCTCGTTAATTTAACCTTTGAGTTCTAAATCCGCCTCATACGTGGATCCTTATGGAAAACGGTGCAGGCTTATACTTTCCTTAGATGTGTTGCTGCATCTTGCTAAAATTCATTCCTGAGGCAATTTCAGTTAATCCTCAATTTTCAAGCAAATACGAGTTTGTATTACTAGCAAGTCAAAGTGTTTGCATTGAACCACGTTGTAAACAATTCTCGCTCTTCCGTGTTATTGCCTGCAGGTGACGTCATGACTCATGAGCTCATCGCTCCGCTAAAATTACTTTTTTAGGAGTATGGAACGCCGACGCGAAAAAGAGCCAAAAATGTGCATGAAATTTTCCTTTTTTGCCCAACTTAAGGATTAAAAACAAAAAAAGAATGTGGTATATCAATAAAGGCACATATTCAAAGCTATAAAGCTGAATCAAAGCCGGGATTGCGCCCCTCCTTTAAAAACCTCCAATTCTCATTATTCGTACGTAGTTCATATTTATGTGATGTAAATTGTTTTGTATGTAATTTACTTTCTGTAATGGAACATCCATGTATATGATGCATAATTATGTTTACGAAATTTGTATTGATGTTTTTGTTGTTTATTTGGAGGACTAAAACACGAATCCCCACCCCCCCCCCCCCCACCCCCCAAACAAACAAACAAAAGTGTGGTGTGTTTGTGTGTTGATTGTGTGTGCGTGGTTTGTGTGGTGGTGTTTGTGTGTGTGTGTGTGTGTGTGTGTGTGTGTGTGTGTGTGTGCGTGTGTGTGTGTGTGTGTGTGTTTGTGGGTATGTGTGGTGTCACTATGCTTCGTGTGCTTCGTGGTTTCACTATATTCGGGAATTTTCGTTAATAGCCTTGCTGTTTGTTTTGTTGTACTTGTGTCGTGTTTAGGTGGGAGAGGCTGGTTTGATACTCGTACGTTCTTTTTTATCTTTAGTTCTCGATGGTGGACATGGTTGGGTGGAGGGGGGGGGGGGTTCGTGTGTGTTGCGTGGTACGGGTTGGGGTCTGCTCACAGTCAACATTATTAATTTGTTATAATAAGTTATGTAGGTTTGGTTGTAGTTATTCCTTTGTATATAAATATGCTCACGGGGGATAAAGATCACGCAGTTTAGTGTTTTAAGAGATTATAAAGTAAAATGTCATTGAAATTATTTTGATTACATTAAATGTTAGTGGGAGGAAGGCTAATTATGTTATGTGATTATGAAATGAAAAAGATGAAGTTTATGTTGAAGATTCCACCTTATTATTTGGAAATGCTGACAGCTGGGCAAACGACTGATAATTTAAGGCATGCAAGAATCCAATTATTTGTAATAATAGGAACATAATATGTATAAAGAATAAGATGGTATTTGATAAAGATTTATTAGAACGAGGGATCGTTATGTTGAAACATATTATTGAAAATGGACATGTTAAACCCGTTGAATACTTTTTAAACCTTGGTATGAGAAGTGAGAATTTGTTTACAATAATTGATTTATATCATGCGATTCCGAGGGATTGGAAAAATAATTTAGGTTTGATACAATTTTGTGAGGTAGACTTAATAAATTATAATATAAACTTACATCTTTTGGTAAAAAGATGTACCATCAAGAAAAATGTATGATTATTGTATTAGAGAATTGTAAAAGTCATATGATTTACAGATTTTTTTATTTATTTATTTATTCAGTCTTCTTTTAAAACACAGGGTAGCCCCATTCAGTGCCACAAAGGCCTGCTTTACAAGAGGGCCCTGTTTCAGATAGAAATTACAACGTTTACATTGAAAAACACAGGATAAAGATATACATACATAAACAAAATTAATACATAAATATAATAAAAAATCATTTTAAAACTTGGCAATTTAAACAAAGTTACATCGGAGGTATGACAGAATAAAAATTTCAACTTAAGTGTATAAAAAATCAAATTGCGATAGTTATTGCGATATCATTTAATGGACTGGTGTTGCCGAAGGCGTTTTTTAAATATGCTTAATGTGGGAGATATTTGGACATACATAGGTAGTGCGTTATAAAGTTTACTTGCAACATACGAGAAGGAGCGTTTTCTATATTCAGTTCTAGGTTTTGGCAAGTATAATTGGCTAGAAATGGTATAACGAGTACAATATGCTGCATTACGCCTATATACTAAATTACAAAGGTATTGTGGGGCAAGGTTGTGCAATAACTTATACACCATAACATAATAATGAAAATGTATTCTTTGTTCAACGGGCTGCCACTTCAGTGAGTGAAGGAGTCCCAATGATGGAGTATTATAGTCAGCTTTCAAAATCATTCGAGCATATTTGTTTTGACATCTTTGTATCCTCAACATGTCTCTTTTTGTTAGAGAACCCCACACAGTGCAACAATAATCTATGTACGGAAGTATTAGTGTAAAATACAACTGTTTCAAATTGTCGATTGTTAAACAGGACATAATTCTTCGTATACATGCAATTGATCGTACAATTTTCCTAACAACATCATCCACGTGGCATGACCAATTCAAACTTTGCTCAAAAGTTACACCGAGGTGTTTGAGTTTGGTTACATTTTCAAGTAATTGACCATTCATAAATATCTGGAAGTTACAATTATTTTTTTTCTGCCGAGATGAGAACAACATAACCTTCGTTTTGTCTGAGTTTACAATCATACCATTGTCTAAAAACCATTTACTAAGTTTATTTATATCTGATTGAAGATTTGTCTGCACTTTCCTAACATCGAAACCTGAGTGAAATACAGCTGTATCGTCTGCATAAAGTGAGATTTTTGTATCAATACTCAGTTTTAAATTTGACATATCATTCATAAACAAACAAAAGAGAAGTGGTCCTAGTATTGATCCTTGTGGGACCCCCGTTCTCACGGGGAGAAAGTCACTCGTTTCTCCTTTATAGAACACACACTGCTTTCTATCTATTACGTAAGATTCAAACCATTTCAATTCAACGTCAGTTATTCCAAAGTAAGACATTTTTAACAAAAGCAAGTCATGGGGTATGACGTCAAACGCTTTTCTGAGATCTAGGAATGTAGCGCCAACAAATTTACCCCTGTCAAAATTTTCATATAAATAATCACAAATCTCAGTTAGACATGTTGCAGTTGAGTGATTGGGTCTAAAACCCGATTGGCGCTCAGTCATGAGACCTTCTTTTTCAATATATTTAAGGAGCTGTGAATGGACTGCTCTTTCAAATACTTTTGCCACTATCGATAGCAATGATATAGGACGATAATTATGTATGTCATTAGTAAGCTTATTCTTAGGTATAGGTACTATTTTGGCAAGTTTAAACGATTGTGGAAAGCTTCCCGTACATAAAGATTCATTAAATATATGCGCTAATGGTTTAGCGACGTGACGAGCACTAATTTTTAAAATTCTGGGATGCAGATCATCAAGTCCTATAGACTTTGTACAATCTAAATTACTTAATTCCTTCTGAACATAATCGACGCTAATTTCTTCAAAACAAAAGATAGATCTTGCCAATTGAATGTGTCTCAAACAATTATCTTTTTGTTGATTTTTGTCTATATTATTTTGATTAACCGTACCAATATTACTAAACATCTCATTAAACTCAGTTGCTATATCATATGAATTATTTACAGGTTCCCCATTTCTTAGAATATGTGAATTATTATTTGATTTCTTGCTAGGTAATAACTCCTTCAAAACTTTCCATTTTTTCCTCATATCAACGCTACTATCCGTTAATTCCTTCCGATAGTAAGCTCGTTTCAACTTTTTATTTAAGTTATTTGCTTTGTTTCTATAATATTTATACGTCTCATAATACATATTTTCTTTAGTTTTATCAAACTTTTTCTTATTGTAATCACGTTCTCTAGCAATCATAATATATTCATCATTAATCCATGGGGAACCTTTCTGTTTTCTCCGTACTGTTACATAAGGGGCATGTTTATTACACAACTTCAAGTAGACACTGAGAAATTTGTCCCACTTTTGATTGACATTATCTAGCTGTGTCCACATTTTGTCCCAGTCAATGGCTGCCAAATCGCGAAGAAAGGCTTCTTCTTCAAAGAATCGAAAAGAACGAAACGTCGAGATTTTAGGTATTGTCTTTTGTGACTTAAACTTTGTAACCACGTACACCAGGGAGTGGTCACTTAATCCAACTGATTGAACACCAGATTGAAGCTCACCCATTGACTTTGACACAAAGACTAAGTCGATGAGTGTGCTACTATTAGGCGTTACCCTAGTGGGTTGTTGAATAAGTTGGGATAATCCCATCAGACTACTTAACTCAGTCAAACGTTTAGATAGAGTATTGTCCCTTAACAAATCACAGTTAAAGTCTCCTAGGAGAACCATTCTATCTGATATTGTATGTACACAATCAAGATTTTCTTCTAACAAATCAAAGTAGGATGAAATACTACTGGGTTGTCTATATAATATACATACAAAGAGGCTAGTCTGATTTCTAGGCTTCAATTCAATCCATATTAATTCAAGTTCTTTTTTTTCTAAGTCATATCTTCTTATATATGGAATATTTTCACGAATATAACAACACACTCCGCCACCGTTTTTATCACGATCTTTTCTCTCTAAATTATATCCATTTAGTGATACAATATTGCAAGTAATACCATCATCTAACCAGGTTTCTGAAAATGACATCAAATCGTATGGGCAGTTTGACAAAAACAAATTAAGATCGTCAATTTTATTTCTAAGACTTCTAATATTCAAATGTGCTATTTTCATTCCCTTTTCTTTAGGATATTGATTAATACAATCATTTCTATTTTGGTCATTTCGATTAAATGTCATCTTCTCTGGTATATCAACTGAATCATCAGTGTCAAATACATGTTCATTTAAAAAGGGTAGCTGACTAAACAGACATTTTGTGCATTGCCATCCAACAAAATTTTCATTTGAGTCATTATATTTTGACACTGGGATACCAGCACATTTGATGTGGACCCAGTTATTGCAGTGAGTACATAGCAAGGCCTTATGATTATCTCGCACACATTTATCACAAATAAAACAAGGATATGGAATCACCATTTACACAAATTGTCTATAAGATTACCATACACAAACAATGATGCAAAAGTGAGATTACCAAGTAACTATAAAAACTATAAACAAGTACAACAAATAAGTGGTGAGAACTAATTACAATTAGGTAAAGTGAGTAATTGTATCAAAATTTATTCAAGTATTCTAACTAAAAAATATCGAAACAAAAACACAAAAAAAGTATTCAAAATAATTGGCGGTGACCGGAATGATCAAGTTGAATTTAGAATGAAGATAATAATTCAGCTATTATCAAATTTTGAGGTTTTAAGAAAAAGACACGCTTAATGCAAAACTGCAAATTACAAAAATTGAGGTCAAATATTAAATGAATTAGTGTGTGGGTAATTTAAATCGAATAAATAGCATTCATACTATAGAAATATGAGTTAATGTTCAACGATGATCAGAATGTCATCGAAAGTGTTCTCAAAGTTCAAATGTTCAAATCAGAGAGTTTGCTCAGGTCTGACTCTCTTGCTATCTTGATGCGGGTGCCGTTTGGACTTTTAACGACAATGGTTCCGTCTTGAGTCCAGATGATGAGTGAATGTTTTTTTTTTTTTTAGACCAAGAATAACATTAATCGGAAATAATATCGCTAGTGACATTCGTTTGTCTCGCAATGTATGGTCAACAAGGGATCTAAAAGATCACGACGTTTCGTGCGCCGCTGCAACACTTCGTCAGGTGATATAATCTAATATAAGCAAGCGTGTTTTATACCCTACGGTATGAGCGAGTACGCTCCTAATTGGTCAATAACATTAATGATCGGGAGGCAGTGAGAGTTCCTGCATGGGGGCAATTTAGATCATTTATTTAGATTTGGATTTGATGAAGATAATTTTTGTTCGTACTGTAAACGGGAAAGGGAAACATAGTCACATATATTTGTGTTTAAATGTAAAATTGATATGGCAAGCTTTGATACAACGTTTTGAGCTAGATGAAATAAAGGACTTAACTTGGCGAGATAAATTTGTTGGATTGTCAGGTAATTTAAAAAGAATAACAAGTTGTAACATCATTTTTTCTGGTAAAATATATTTTAATTGTATTTAGAAAAGAGGGTGTATTACCAACCATTGATAAAATACAGAAACTGTTATTACATTATAAGGATCAAGAAAAGAGAATAGCAATTACAATGGAGAAATGAGGGCTACAGCTTACAAAAATGGGAAACATTAAAATTAGAATAAGATTTAATTTGTCTTAAGGCAGTATAGAATAAACCCTATATAGGCAATGTTTCTCCCGTGAGCTTGTAACATGTAAAGGTATTGATACCACACACACCACACACACCCACATACCACGTGCACACACACACACATACACCATAAACACAACCACACACGCACACGCACACAACCAAGGGAGCAAAAGTGTTCATGATGTTAATAAGCTTGATACAGCTACTGAATGAACTCTACATTATGACGAGTCCAAATTACCAGTTTCTTAGGTAAAGGGCGAGGCTGAGGACTCAGAAGAGTTCGTGTCGACGCCGAGGCCTCGAGTCTCCCAACACTGATTATTATTATCATCATCATCATCATCATCATCATCATCATCATCATCATCATCATCATCATCATCTTTGTAATCGTCATTAACTTATGTAGCTTGAAGACAGCGACTGACGACAATTTGTGCAATTAGGTTTCATTTTGCTTGCACAAATTGTCGCCTGTGGGTCATTCCATGTCAAATCACCCAATGGATTTCATCGTACCCCCTTCAAATTTGTTCATATTTGGTAAATATGATATTTCAACCTTTCAAAGCGCAAATATTTAAGTTTTATCCCAATCCGCCCAACGGTTTTGGCGCTATGGGCGATTCTTTGGGAGTAGTTTTGTCAAAAATGGGCGTGGGCACCGTTTTTCAAATCGCCATTGTCCGTTAACCGTTGGGTCAATTTATTTTTTAATTTTGTCATTGGACTGGAGATGTTATATGCAATCCATTTATGCCATTTGTTTTCATGCATGAGCGAGTTTGGATACGATAACCTTTGACCTTAGGCTTCGACCTTCCGTTTTACCTCGTGGATCAAATAATTTTGAGAATTTTTTTGGCTTAAATCTTGGCTTGATATAATATCTACAACATATGAAAGAATTGGAGATGTATTATTTCTTCTTTTTTCTACAGCCTTGTTTTAAGTTTGCAAATTCCATGTAAAATTGAATTATTTTAGACCTACACCCATGTCCAAGAATTCTATAGGGGTGTATTGTATGAAAAAGACCTTTTCAAAGTCAGGATTAGAGCCTATTCAGACTCTGGCTCACCACTGTTAAATAGACCTGCTAATCCCCATACAATAGCAATCCAGACAAATGACATTCTAATGATACCACATGTTTCCAACCTGACAATGGCCCTGTTGCAGAAAGAGATAAATCAATTGTGAGTCAGATCAAATGTTCTAAATGCACAAATCTGATTGGTTGAAACGCAACTCTCTCTGCAACAGGGCCTAGGTGGAGATGTTTTCTTGAATAAAATCTTTCAAGTTCAAATTATTGCAAACTTGTACATCAATTATGAAAGCAAATATCTACAGGTATCCCTTTTCAATGAATTTAATGTTTCTATGCAACAGAAATTCATGCAATAGTAACATGATTTGCAATTGTAAACATTCAATCCTGATTATTTCCAACTAAACCAAACACAAAAACAATGCTGTTTGATATTCCACTCATTTTGATTTTTAGTGGCACTTGTTTTTAAATGCATTAATTGCAAGAAAAAAAACAGTGCAATTTGAAATTTCACAAACCATAAATAATGCATTAAGCAAATGTGATGATTCACAGAAATGGACAGGCATGCGCAAGTTCTTGTGACTTTTTAAATTACGTCATTTGTCTTTAATCTAAGCTCTTTCATAGAATGAAGAGATAAGTATCTCTGATTTTCACACATAGTGTACGAAACAACTGTAGAAATATTGTGGTAAGATCAAATCTTAAACAATCATTGGTTATACAATTATGAGCAGTTGTCTAGAGGGTAGTTACTGTTTGTGTTTGGTATAGTTGGAAAGAATCAGGTTTGAATTTGTACAGATTGCAAATCATGTTAATATTGCATGAATTTCTGATGCATAGAAACATTAAATTCATTGAAAAGGGATACCTGTAGATATTTGCTTTCATAATTGATGTACAGGTTTGCAATTTGAACTTGAACTTGAAAGATTGTATTCAAGAAAAGATCTCCACCTAGGCCCTGTTGCAGAGAGACATTTTCTGCATTTCAACCAATCAGATGTGTGCATTTAGAACATTTGATCTGACTCACAATTGATTTATCTCTTTCTGCAACAGGGCCATTGTCAGGTTGGAAACATGTGGTATCATTAGAATGTCATTTGTCTGGATTGCTATTGTATGGGGATTAGCAGGTCTATTTAACAGTGGTGAGCCAGAGTGTGAATAGGCTCTAATCCTGACTTTGAAAAGGTCTTTTTCATACAATACACCGCTATAGAATTCTTGGACATGGGTGTAGGTCTAAAATAATTCAATTTTACATGAAATTTGCAAACTTAAAACAAGGCTGTAGAAAAAACAAGAAATAATACATCTCCTATTCTTTCATATGTTGTAGATATTATATCAAGCCAAGATTTAAGCCAAAAAAATTCTCAAGATTATTTGATCCACGAGGTGAAACGGAAGGTCGAAGCCTAAGGTCAAAGGTTATCGTATCCAAACTCGCTCATGCATGAAAACAAATGGCATAAATGGATTGCATATAACATCCCCAGTCCAATGACACCATTAAAAAATAAATTGACCCAACGGTTAATGGACAATGGCGATTTGAAAAACGGTGCCCACGCCCATTTTTGACAAAACTACCCCCGAAGAATCGACCATAGCGCCAAAACCGTTGGGCGGATTGGGCTAAAACTTAAATTTTTGCGCTTTGAAATGTTGAAATATCATACATACCAAATATTAGCAAATTTGAAGGGGGTACGATGAAAATTTTCACTTTTTTGGGGTGATTTGACATGGAATGACCCCTGTGAGATTAAAAGTTGGGAACGGCAAGAGCAAAACAAATTGTTGCCGACGACAATTTGTGCAGGAGGCGACAATTTGTGGTGATCAAGGTTTCGCAAAAGTGTCCGCAAATTGTCGCCGACGACAATTTATGGTGCAACAGACGTGGTTGTATCATTGACTGTAATTATTGTATTTTTAGTCTGGATTAAAGTTGTGCAACTGATGAAAAAACATCAACACCGTTGTCCAGCTGGCTATTTAAACATTTAGGTTATACATTTTCCTGTTTCTCATGTTCCCAATGTATCATGTTTCGGCAGCACTTAGTGATCATGTCACACTCAAAACTAAATGCCAATTAATTTGAATAAAACAATTATGTATGTTACGTTTCGCGTCTCTAGACATTGTTGATTAAGGACAAAATCAATTCATGCATTTTGAAACCTGCCTTGTACAATTTGTGTTGGAATCGACCATGTAACATTCTAACAGGAAGAAAACTTGACCCGATCTCACCCGATTCGCTATAATAACTACAATCCCGACTTTGACAAAACAAATGTATTTAGTAAGACATGATTTCCTTAATGTGTACTGTTCCCCGATCCCAGCTAGAGCCTTTACCAGCCTGTGCACAGTTGCGTAGCGCCGGTGGGGGAGGGGGGGGGGGGGGCATTATGAGGGCACGCGCCCCAAATAATATAATATAAAGAATAAGAAACATAAACAGAATATCCTTTATAAAATGAAGAAAACATATACATATTACGTGAGCCCCCCCCCCCCCCCCCCCCCCCACAAAAACAAAATAAATAAATACATAAATAACAATTTAAATTATAAAAAAATAAAAAAAACATGAATACGTTATCATATTTGATAAGTTCCCTTTTTTGCTCACCATGTTTCTGACGCTCCCTCAGTCTAGCCCACGAAATCTCAAAATAAAGTCGAATCGAGTGGAGCCATGATCGACTTCGCAAAGCCAGCTGCTCTCAGTTCAAGCAGAACTCTTTCGTAAGAAGCAAATTTTCTCCTCGTAATACATAGCGACGAACTTGATGAAGATATCGACAATAAACAGATAGTCCATCAACAGCACTAACAAAAGAATGGCCTGCAAAACCGAGTATAATAGGAGGATCGAATAACGCGAATATTATGTTCCACCGTCCCGAGCTTGTCACAGTGGATAATGACGTGATTCGCCGACAGTATCGATAATAAGTATGGATATTTTAGACACCATCCAAACAGACACATTACCAAGGATATGCATATCATGCTGGAACTGGCGTGTATATACGAAGGAGGCTTGAGCCCTTCCCCCTCAGACTTTTGTTTCTTGTTAGCCGATTTTAGCTTAATTGAATAGCTAAACCTAACCAGGCACACCGCTGTTTAGTTAGTTGGAGCCCGGCCCCGCTTCGCCACTATACCCCCTCCTCCATTCATTCGCTACACCGCCATGCCAATCACAAGGTTTCGGCACAGTGGAAATTGCCACATAGGAAATGTCGACATTCGTACAAACATCGCCTTCAGTATTGCGCAATCAGACACGACTGCCTGTGTATGTTGTGAAATCATATCACTCTCCATACTGGTTATTAGCCAATATACTTAAAGGTAGAAGATACAAACTAGGCCCAGTTATATTCTACGAACTTGTCACTCGACAATGCACCGAAATGCTTGAAACCAACTTTAGGCCGAAGTAATTGTTGCTATTTTTTAGGATGAGCCTCCGTCCCTCGTGCATATTAGGCGCCGTTTGTAAAATTATTATTTAGACAAATTATATGTTATATAATCATTATTTAACAAATAATAACCATTATTTATATATAATGCAAGTTAATGTATATTTTTATTTGTAAATAATTCTTAACCAGTTTTCATTATTTATAAATAATTACAATTCATATTTCATTATTTATAAATAATTACAATTCAAATTTCATGATTTATAAATAATGATAAATTATGTTTTCGTATGCTAATTATGCATTGCTGATTGTTGCCAAGGTGGCAGCAAAGCTGAAAATCTTTAATACATAATGTAGAACGTGATTAAAAAATAATACCCTGTACGTTTTGCTTATTAATGGCTTTAGCCACCAAAACCCAATAATATTCATAAATATGCAAATATGGGGCAGCCATCTTGGATTTCAATGTGTTGCCCATATGGCAAATGCAAATGGATTCCTTACCCCCAAACACCCTGAAATAATATTTTTTATTGTGTGTGTACTATTCCTTGATAGAAATTGACCTCTGAAATTATTTCACAAATATGCAAATTAGCTAATTATCTTTATAATGCTCATAACAAAAAGTGCTCAATGTTGCCGAGATAGCAACAACGCTGATTCTTTTTGTCTAGACACCATTTAGAACATTAATAGTAAAAAAAAAAAAAAACATTGGACTTATGAATATTTCTAGGCTCTAGAGATAACTACCGGACAAATTTTTCTTGAAGCGCCCTCTATACAAAAACTAAACTTTCACTTTAAGCTTCGTAATTCAGTGAAGTTGCTAAAAAAAACTTAACAAGACCACCAAGCTTTTGTTTGCACGTACGCACATAAGTATTTGTCAGAATCTTGAAGATTGAAGGTGGCAGTATCGCCATAAACATAACAAAACAAAGCACTTTGAGTAAGCATTATCCAGGGGCCGCGGAACCGGGGGGCTGGGGGGCGGCAGCCCCCCACCCCCCCCCCCCCCCCCCCCCCTCCACACCTTTTTGGCTAAAAACAAAGAAATACATAAGCACAAAATAATAACTATAATAACAGCCCAAATGTGGTCACCCCCCCCCCCCCCCCCCCTCCACTTTCAAAACCTTTCCGCGGCCCCTGTTATCAAGTCAAGATGTTATTAAACCTAGCAAGACGGCCATTTGTTTGCCCACACTGGCATCAATCAGAAGGAGACAGACTTACTAGAAGAAGGTCGAGAAGAGGAAGTGAATAAAGTACAGAACAATACTCAGAAGACGATCGCTTCCGGTTAAGGCAGGTTGCCTGCAGGTTTTAAGTCGAACCAGTGTAGAAAACATTCATAGATCTTATTGTTCTGTCAGGATTACATTCTAGTTGATATACCTGTGACTGGAAAGAGCAAAATCCTGCACTTTTCGGTAATTCATTTGTTTAAGTTGTAAATGTGTGTGTGTGTGTGTGTGTGTGTGTGCGTGTGTGTGTGTGTATGCAGTGTGTTTTTGTGTGTTGAAGTTTTCCACGACCATGTGCTAGCATAATTCAATGTGTATTGTGTGTTACGTTTGTGTGTTGCATTGCATTGGACATGGATTATGACTTTTGTGTATCGCTTCAACGTGTAGTGTCACTTCAGTGTGTTTGTGTGGAATAGTTTGTGTGTTGCGTTGGGGAATGATGCATAATGCATGCGTACATGATAACCCGGCTTCCTGATTGGGTTCTTCCTGTAGGGCAAAATAAATTTAGTTTGTGGTGGTACGTGGGCGGGGGGCCTACTATGATTCAAGTACAGTTAAGTTAATATTATGTATCACATTCTACACACCTTCTATACTATTGTCAGTGAACAACTCAATATTGACTGTACAAATATTTCTGGCAAAAGGCGCTATATCCATAATTTCTGGCAAAAGGCGCTAAATCCCCCCAAAAAATTTAAAAATATGAAAAATTATATAAAATACATGCTGTACGCAGGATTTTCTAACTTGCATTTTGATACCCTTTAGTGGTAGCTCTTCCCCCTGTAGTATAGATTTTATGAATAAAAAGAGACAAATGTGGGTAATTAAAAATCACTGATTTTCTCGAAATTAACCGGAATGGATTTAGTGCCTTTTGGTTGAAAGCTCGTAGTAGACCGAAAATTCAGTCGCTGTTCCCCTGAGATTACGCCCCCCCCCCCCCCCCCCCCACACACACACACACGCACACACGCACACACACACACACACACACACACACACACACCTACACACATTTTCTGTGCCACCCCCTCCCCCCTCCAGGACGTGCCCCCACCAAAAAAGCATATTTCCAGAAATAAAAATTGTATATAAACCCCTCAAAAAAAGTTCGGAAACTCAAGCTTCAGACGGAAGGTTTGACTCTCATATCACGGTTTTCTCAAGTTCAAATTCTTTCGACGATGAATAACTGAAACAATGAAGAGATATAACACCTCCCTTGTAATGATTATGACATCCGGGTAGGTCCAGTAAAGGTGAATATTGGGGAGGATCGACAGCGAAATGTTACAAAATGCATTTGATTGTGTGAAATTGAAGGCGTTGCATCCGAAAACGACTACTTGTGAAGATATCTTAGTACTTTAATTTACTCAATCATTATAAAGTTCAACATCATGTGGAAGCGTGTTAATTTTTCAATAAAATGATGCCCCAATCGCAATGGTTTTGTGAATAAGGTGTTTGCAGTATCTCTGAAGGTTTGGGTTTCAAAATTACACGTTGCAAAGTGCACCGTTGTGCCGTTTGAATGTGCTATATACAGGGCATACCTACACGGTCAAAGAGGGCGCTAATATGCCCGTTTAGGCCAGTTTGCGTAGGTTTAGGGAAATTTGATGCATTTCAAATACATCAAGTATGAGAGTTTTCCTGTACTGCACACACACATGCAGCATAATCATTACAAATGAAATATCATATTAAAGATGAATTAACGAGCTTTCCGATAGTGCAAAAGGTAATGATGATAGAGTTATGATTAATAAAACAATATCCTACCGGAATCTTGAAACAAGAAGCCACGGTATTAAATTCATGGCAATAATGCGCCCCCATATGCGGCGTTACTGCATACACCCTAATAGCATAATTATCACAAGTGAGACCTAATTTTAAGGAGAAATACACATGCTTTCACATGATGCTAAATTTACTGATGATTATGCAAGGCAAAACCAAAAAAACATCTCCTTCAATAGTCG
This sequence comes from Echinarachnius parma, assembly GCA_037951105.1. NCBI lineage: Eukaryota > Metazoa > Echinodermata > Echinoidea > Clypeasteroida > Echinarachniidae > Echinarachnius > Echinarachnius parma. The sequence goes on along the minus strand of JBAMJV010003788.1, from coordinate 16,838 downwards.
ATTTTCGATGCAACGCCTTCAATTTCACAAAATCAAATGCATTTTAGTCCAGTCAATCTAGCATATATAAGGGGGTAACCTCGGCAAAATTGCAACACGGGATTTTTTTTCGGAATTCTGTTCAGGAAACTCCCCTTAACAACCAAAAAAAAGTCCCAAGAAATCGGAGTTGCGGAAAGTGGTTTAATTTGCATTATAAAGATAATTAGCAAATTTGCATAATTATGAAATAAGGTCAGGGGTCATTTTCTATCTAGGAATAGTACGCTAGTAATTAAAACAAATATTATAAAGTATTTTGGGGCAAGGAATCCATTTCCGGTGCTCGTTTGCGAGTGCCATATGGAGAAAACCCTGAAATCCAAGATGGCTGCTTCCTAATTTGCATATTTATGAATATTATTGGTTTTCATTGGCTACAGCCTCTAATAAGCAATAATTATAGTAATATTTTCTTTAATCATGTTCTAAATGTATATCAAAGATACTTCAGCTTGGTTGCCGCCTTGGCAACCTATTGCAATGCATATAATTAGCATAATTGTATTATTTACCTAATTTGCATATTCCCCCAAATTGAGTATATTGGGAACCCGGAAAGTAAAAATGACGTGCAATACCACTTTTCCAGGGTTTTGGGGGGGCAGGAAATCCATTTATGATACTTGATTCAACGTATCACCTTGGCAACCCACATAAATCCAAGATGGCCGTCTTTGGCATTTTAAAGGAGATAATGCTATTTGCCACTTTAACGGCATTTTTTTAGCATAATTTGTTCACTGTTAGCACATTGCAATTTAAGTATTCCGATTGCTAATTCGAATAATTGAGTCCAAAAAGTATAATATTGTTCTAATATAACCAAAAGAATGAAGTTGTGTATCATTACATGTGAAAATGTGGGGAGCAGCACATCTTGGATTAAGAAGGTTGCCATGGTGCTGTATGGAAAATAAGTATAAAAAATGGACCACCCAAAACCTTGGAAAAGTGGTATAACTTGTAATTTTTACTTTCCGGGCTCCCAATATACTCAATTTGGGGAAATATGCAAATTAGGTAAATAACCCAATTATGCAAATTATATGCATTGATAGAGGTTTCCAAGGTGGCAACTAATCTGAATTAGCTTCACTACATATTTAGAACATGAATGAAAAATAATAATCCGGAATGATTGCTCATTAGATGCTGTAACCACTTAATACCAATAATATTCATAAATATGCAAATTAGGGGCAGCCATCTTGGCTTTAAGGGCGTTGCCTATACGACACATGCAAATGAGCACCGTTAATGAATGCCTTGCCCTAAATTACCCTAGTATAATCGTTTTTATCAATATTGTGCTATTCCTAGATAGAAAAAGACCCCTCACCGCATTTCAGAAATATGCAAATTATATTTAGCTTATATTTATAATGCAAATTAAACCACTTTCCGTAGCTTCAATTTCTTAGGACTTTTATTATGTTGTTCAGGGGAGTTTCCTGAACAGAATTCCGAAGAAAATTCCCATGTTACAATTTTGCCGAGGTCAAGACCCTATATAGATATTGACTGGACTATAGATGTGTTCGTTGAACTTGGTACAAATTGATTACCATTCTGTAGCCTATAGTTTTCATTCATTTGTAAATGCAAAGTTACATAAAAACTAAAATTATCAGCAACCGTTTCAATAGCTCATTTGCATATTATGCAAAGCACTTTAATTACAGGCCTACTGTTTTGGTAGGATGTCTAACAAAAATACTTGGTACTACTGACCTGAAAATATAGGTTTTATCGTTTGTTTATCACTCAACAAGTCCGTTTTTTGATAAAAATGTGCAATATTTTACAATTTTTGTGGACTTTAATTTACATATTATGCAAATTATATGCAAATTATGTTGAACTGATATACGTGTCACCGTGTGTTATGGTATATTGGCTTTTGATACATAACTTCATATTGATCCAATCAAACTATAGCTCATTTGCATATTATGAAAAGTACTTTCATGCTAACGTTTCGATCGAGTGCCACCCTAACCGTTTCATATCTGACCGTAAAAATATAAAGGCTTTATCATTTGCATCCACTCGATCAAGTCTATTTGTTCAACAATATGGAATATTTGATTTTGGGGGAAAACCTAATTTGCATATTATGCAAATTATGTAGTAATTACTATTACGGGTATGCGTTCATCGTGTACTTTATGATCCTAATATTGGGTCGCCATACTTTTCTGGCGTCAATATAGGTTATAAATATTTTTAAACAATTAATTTAATATTTTTACATTCAAACAATACCTAATTTGCATATTATGCAAATTATGTAGTAATTACTAGTACGGGTATGCGTTCATCGTGTACTTTATGATCCTAATATTGGGTTGCCATACTTTTCTGGCGTCAATATAGGTTATAAATATTTTTAAACAATTAATTTAATATTTTTACATTCAAACAATACCTAATTTGCATATTATGCAAATTATGTAGTAATTACTAGTACGGGTATGCGTTCATCGTGTACTTTATGATCCTAATATTGGGTTGCCATACTTTTCTGGCGTCAATATAGTACATCAATATTTTTAAACAATTAATTTAATATTTTTATGAGAGTCGATATAGGGCCTAAATTTTCGACCCGAGCAGAATCTTCTTCAGAGGCTATAAAATGACAATTGTACAAACAAAACATCATATATATACACATAGAGGTACACATGTAAACAACTAAGAAAGGGGGCGGAGACATGGAACAATGAAAAGGCTGTGAGTGGCCAATTGGGCTGGGCTGGGATTGGAGGAAATACACACAAAGAGATGTTATGTAACAAGGAGCATGATAGGAGGCATGATCAAAGGAGTACCATGAAGGATGGTTATTAGGGACATGAATAGTGAATGGAGGTGAGATGTGAATGGAGGTAAGATGAAAGGGCTTATAGTAAGGAGGCCAAAGTGGCCACAAAGGATTGAAGAGGGAGGTGTGAGGGGAGGGGGGGGGGGGGGGGGGGTGAACAAAGGGGAGCTTGAGTGGAGGAGGTGGGATTAATGAAGAGTGGTGGTGGGATGAAAAGGAATGCTGAAGGGGAGGGAGGGGGGATTAGAATAAAATAACATTTTTACATTCAAACAATACCTAATTTGCATATTATGCCAATTAAACCACTTTCCGCAACTTCGATTTCTTGGGACTTTTTTTTGGTTGTTAAGGGGAGTTTCCTGAACAGAATTCCGAAAAAAAATCCCGTGTTGCAATTTTGCCGAGGTCTAGACCATATATTGACAGGACTATTTTGCAACATTTCACTTTTGACCCTCCCCCATATTCAGCTGTACCATACCCATTGGTCTCGGCCCCAAATTTTGTTGAAGATCTCCGTTCTCGGGCTTGAAAATTTAGAAAGTACTTGGTCTCGGCTTAGAATTTTTTTTACGGACACCCCCCCCCCCCCCCTCCCCCCCCCCCCCACCACTGAGAGGGGTTTTCAACTTTGAAGGTACTTGGTCTCGGTCTCGAAAATTTAGAAAGTACTTGGTCTCGGCTGGTCTCGGTCTCGAAAATTGTGAAAGTACTTGGTCTCGGCTTTGAAAATTTTCTATGGACACTAACCCTAACCCTAACCCTAACCCTATCCTGGGTACGCCATTGACCATACCTACCCTGCTAAGAAAATCGTTACGGACATGATCGTAGTGAACATATAGGCAATTGGGCTTTACAGTGATACCAAATTTGATAGGTTTAAATCATTTGAAAACGCTACAATTTTCGATACAACTTGAACATTAAACAAATACGACACAAGATTCAATTTTCCCAACTGAATACTCTCGGCCCATTTTGCGACATTTGACTTCTGACCGTCCTCCATTCTGAAACGCACTGCGTATTCCTCGATTTGAAATAAATAACAAATAATGTACCATTTTAAAGGGAAATAATCATGCAATGCAATGGCGTTAAAAGAAAAAATTCAACATTTACAATAAAAGTGATATAACCGATCAAAGTTGAGTTTCAGAACTTTTTTGAGGGGTTTAGTTTATATCAACAACGTGTAATTGATGTTATGATTTTCGGACTAAATTAGGTAAATTCTGATAATGTAAGTAACACAAACTCATCAAAAAGTACGAAATATACAAACGTAAATGCAACAGTACAATACATAAATAAACAAATTGGCATTAATGGCAATTTGTATCTATAATAGTGGCCGATGGCTTTACTGAATGGCTGATCATGTACTCTGTTCAGAGTCAGAGTTCAGAGTCCAGGGGGTGTTTCACAAAGATTAAAAGTTAAACTTAACTCTAAGTTGGACCTAACTACACTGTTGGTCATAATGTTGGAATATATTTTTTTTTAAATCAAACTTTATTCTTTTTCCTGTTGTTTGCGCATAATGAATCATTTTAGACTAAAAATAATCATTACATCCTTGACCGAACAGATAAAAGACAAATGGTTCGCCGATTACGTGGCGAGAAGTTCCAAGTTGTCTGCATTCACTAAACGACTTGAGTTTGTGAAGTCCCAACAGTGGTATGGCTCTTACCCATTAAGATGACATATCTCTAGTGTCCAGGCGGAAATCTTCTGGGCTCCCTAGTCCATGGACGTCCGGTAAATCTCGGTTACATGGTATTGGGTGGACACTTGGTAGTTTGTCTTGCTATGTGACCATGATAGAGGGATTGCTGATGTACAGTTTGGCGGAAGGCGTTGATTCCATAGTGTTTTCTTCATAGTCGGCGAAGACTCCTTTTTGGCATTTCCGGTTTCTACGGCACATGTTAAGCAATTTGCGATAATCTATCCTGGTGGTCAATCGTAGACGTCCTAGAGATAATCTTGGCTTTAATTGACCCTTCTCTCGATGACATCTGAGGACTTTACAGACCTTAACCTGTGATGGTCCAACAAAATAGTGGACATTGCTTGTTGACACCCCTTCCTGGTGGAGCACAAGCATCGTTCGGCGGGTAGCCAATGGCATTGGACCGGGTATGGCCTCGAGAGCCTCTGTGCCAATTTTGGTTGAAAATCTCACGGCCAACTTTGAGAAATGACCCATAACGATGACTCGTTGGGCATACGCTTTAGAGATGGAAAGGGGCCAATCATCAAAGGCCCTGCCTTTCAAAGCTCAAAACAAAAGAATACATTAATTAATGCAAATTCATGCTACTATGTATTGTACATTGGTAGTTTGGAGACATAATGTAATGATTATTTTTAGTCTAAAATGATTCATTAGGCGCAAAAAACAGGAAAAAGAATAAAGTTGGATCTAAAAAAAAAACATTCCAACATTATGACCAACAGTGTATTATGGAAAGTCATTAGTCTCTTTGTAACAATTGTTGAAACAGTTCTTTTGAAAAGTGTAATAAAAAAGTTTGTTAAAATCTGTTCCTGTTGCTATTATCAAGAAGCCTTTAAATAATCGATATAAATGTTAGTTGGAAGTTTCAAATACTTGCATTTGTTTGCTTTTGAATATTTTGTTTTCAAGGCTTTGTGAAACACCCACAGGTTCCAGGCTCCACATTCATAAAACCCCGCTAGCTTAGCTCCTTGCTATTAACTGTATTTCAAATGATACAGTTTATTGAGCAACAATCAGTTTTCATTCTCCCCAACTTGGGTTAGCTGATTAAGCATACCTACTAAGTTCAAGACAAGAAGTATTTAACAGTGTTGGTGATAGTTACTTTCAAGTTGATGGTAATTGATTACTTTTGAGTTGCTGACTGCTTATTTTAAATTGATAATAACTTCTTTTCATTTGATGATGGTACCTTTTGAGTCGATGATGGCTATTTTAATGATTATGAGTACTTTTGATTTGATGGTGGTTACTTTTGTGTTGGTGATAGCTACTTTCGAATTGATGATAGTTACTTTCGAGTTGATGGTGATTACTTTCGATTTGATGATGGTTACTTTTGAGTTGATGATTGCTCATTTTCTGTTGATGATAGTTACTTTCGAGTTGATGATGACTACTTTTAAATTGATGATTACTTTTTATGTGATGATGGTTACTTTGAGTCGAAAACACCCACTTTCCCCCGGGGGGGGCCACTCAACTATATTGCTGTACACACGCGCGACCACAGGTTTTTCAAACCCACCCTAAACAAGTTTTATCCATTGGTCAAATTTATACCCTATTCAAGTATTTTCGCGTGCTTTTTTGACAATTTTGCCCCCTAAACAAGTATAACCCCTAAAACATACCCCTAAACAAGGTTTACGTCAATTGAACAAGTTTGAGTATGAATACCCTAAACGCGTATGTGTTTAACTCCACAAACATACCCTTTTTCTGATTTTGGCCTTTTTGACACCCTAAACGCGTCACGCGCGCGCCATGATCGGCAAAAAGTACCCTTTTTACGCGTTTTTTTGGTCGCGCGTGTGTACAGCAATATAGTTGAGTGGCCCCCCCCGGGCACTTTCCACTCAAAAGCAATCATCACCAACTGTGTTTTGCACTTTTGGCGAATATTGTTGAACGTGAAAAGGGCAAAATGAGTGATGATGACAAGAAATGAGTTGATGGTGGTAAGAATTGAGTCGATGATATAAAAAGATGTCATCATCAAATTATCATTACCCTTTTGGCGTTACATATTTGGGGGGATCAGTCCTAATGGACTGTGCTCTTTGATCAGGATATTTGGCTGACTCTCTAGACATATATAAATATCAACATTAAGAAATTTGATTCTTTGCCTACAAGTTATGAAAATCATGTGAAGTTTCAGTATAATTACGTTTTTAGCATTTAAAATACTCACACAGCGGCATTTTAACACATTAAAAACACACTCAGCTGGCATCACAAAAGATAGTTAACATATATCTGAACAAATGAATCTGATGCAATCCATTTATTACAATTTATCTCACATTTAAACATTTACAATTCACATTCCAGGAAACCACATTTAAAGCTTTAAGAGCTGTATTGGGAAATACCAGAAAAAATATTTATTTTTTTTCCTGACAAAGTAAAAGCATAATTATACCATAAATTCAATACATATCTTTTGATGTAAAGAGTTGACAAAAACTGTCTTGAAATATTGGCTATTTCAGCAATCAAATGTTAAAAACAACTAAGACCACGGAGGTTCTAAAGAACCTCTTTGCTAGGACAGTGTATACACCAATACACTAATCTGCACATGATGCAGTATGCCACAGTGTTAAATTGGAGTGTTTTAACAGTGTGAAAACAAATTCACACTGTGAACACACTGTCACACCAGTGTGACATTTACAGAAATTGACAGCCTGCATTTACATTATGTAAATAGTGCACTCACACTGTGTATGCAAACAATTTCACAGTGTGTTCAGAGTGTGATGAGTGTTCACACTGTGAATTGCTTCAATTTAACACAGTGTGTTGACACTGTGGTCCACATTGTGAAAGACAGTATGTTCACACTGTGGCACACGTCTGTGTTATTTCCGGTAGGGACAGGCGGACTGTTTGAGCCTGTATAGGTGTACAGGCTTTGAAACTTGGACCGAATCGCAGCTGTGTGCATTGAACTTTCAGCATTTTCATTTATGCGTTTAACAACGCATCGGTTTAATTCAAACATCTAAACCATTCTGTATACAATGTCAACAACATTAATTGACGAGTTGTAAGAAAAAATATCTTTTCCGGAATTTTCCCAATGCTGCTACTGAGCTTCCAGGGAAAATATTGTAATAATGTATCTAGAAAACATTCAACATGAAAACCTGAAGCTATTTCAATGGAAAAACCTATCTATAAACATTCATATATCATATACATGAGGTGTTTTTTTTTAGGATGCCTGTTCAAACATACATGTATATCAAAATCAATTAATCTTCAACAGGTGAAGTGCAATTGAAGTTCTGGCAAAAGTGAATTTTGATAACTTGTACATCAGTTTACCCTGGTCTGTTTGTCACCAGCTTAATAGTTCAGTTGGTTTACAACCATTCCAGGGTAGACCAGGGCCCCCGTTGCAGAAAGAGATACAATTAATTGTAAGTCAGATCATGTGTTCTACATGCGAAAATCTGATTGGTTGAAACGCGCAAATTTCCTTACAAGGTACTTACAATTAATCGTAACTTACAATCGATTGTATCTCTTTCTGCAAGGGGGCACAGAACGAGATTACCTATTATCTAAAAGTTATACTAATAATTCGTGATAAGTACTATTCAATGATATCTAAATTGTCAAAAGAAATCTTAACAGCTTAGTTATGAGATGGCTTTAAATTTACAAAATGCCCTGAAAGCAAGAGGGTGCTATTTAGACAGAAGGAAATATGTTTCCCATCGAAAAATTATTAGACAATGAAAAAGCCCTCTGTACATTTCAGAATTGTAGGCTAGCTGTGTAAGTTTGTCTTTATCAAAATTCATATCATGAATGAATGTCACCCAATTAAAATTGAAATGACTTTATCAAGGGGATCTTACCAACATACGGTCTTAAACTTACAGACATCCTTTCGGTCTACTGGGAAGTCTCTAGAAAAGACAAACATTTTTACCCCAAACAGAGAGTGGCGCAAACATGGGCATGATCGACTTTGCCTAACCAAGACCTTATACATCAGAGGCACCAGATTTCAACCTTCCCCGAAATCAATGTGTGACTCTTAATTGGGTGTGAACACTTCTCGCAATGAAAGACCATCATCACCATCATGGAAAATGGCCGTATTCATGTGGTTGCTGTAATCCAGACCAGACAGTGAAAGTTGTAATAAATGTCCTCTCAAATGTTTCATCTAACCCAGTGGTCTCTTGCAGCGATCTGTCTTGTTGACGATCCCATCCCCCCCCCCCCCCCCCCCCCCGCTTACACAACTAAACCAGTGTCCAGTGGTCTCGGTCTCGACCTCAAAGTGTTTTGGCGACAGACACCCCACCCCCGCTAACACGATTCAACCAGTGGTCTCTGCCTCGGTCACGATTGGTCTCAGTCCCGTTTTTGTAAATTACGCAGCCAACCTTAATAAATCATGGCTTTGGGTTTGATGACCAAGTTTGGTGATTGAATTTGTTTTTGTTTTAAAATTTATTTATTTCGAATAACTTCTAGTTTGTATCTATTCTACAAAAGAAAAAAATACCAAGCCAAAACAGAACTGTCCCTTTTATTTTTACATAACTAATTTTACATAATAATACTGTTACGGGTTGGCAGTGATTTGCATATGTTTTCTCCTCATCAACAGATATATCTACATAATATACATCTACATTTTATACTGTCTTTGGATAATTGCATAGCAGTTGATCTGGAAAAGATTATTGCTCATTCTCTCCAGTACTTACAGGACCGTCCTGTAATCATTTTAGCCTGCTTTATTCTAGTTCTTATATGGATTTTTAAAAAGGGACCTTTAGCTCAATGGCCAATTAATAGTATACTGCGTTTTATCATCTTAATCGAGACTAAGAAGACAGAAATTACCAATAACCCTATTAATACTTGTCAGATAATACAAATGTTATGCTGGGAATGTAAGCCCAGCTTGTCTATTCTTAACTTTAAAATTCATAACTGTTTTTTTTTTCTTTGGTTTGATTCACGATTTCTACCCAGCTGCATCTATATTTCTGTCTTTGGTCGGCCTTTGAGGTAGCTGGCAATGGCATCAATGCTCTGGATCTTGGCCTTGTGAGCAACCAGCTTGGTGAATGGGGCGACGACCTCAGGCATGGTGTCGGTAAGGATGTCGACGATGTTGCAGACAGCGAGGTCGGCCACTGTGAGCTACAACAAGACAGGAGGTTGAACATAATTGATTACATTGAGAAAACTGGGCATTCATCCTGAATTAGTCCCCTTGTAGACATGTGCACAAAATTACAAAATGTGTATTTCTGTTATCTGATATGTCCACTGAGCAAATGTGTGAAAATTAATGCGAGTAATGAGTGAAATGCAAAGTGATATTTGCTAACACATTGCACTAACTTTGTACATAGTTGAAAGACTCCCGTGGATACTTTCATATCCTAACACTTCAATCAGAAATATCTTTATAACAAATTATAAATTCCAGAAGCCAAAACAGAGGCATGAAAGCCAACATCCCTCTCTAGAGATTGATTCCCATAATCCAACAATTGTTTTCTTTTATCCAACAAAGAAATATACAGGGTGGCAAAAAAAAAACGGAACGGGCACTTCCCAAAATATGAAAAACATTTACCAAGAACAGTAATTTTGGTTGTGTATTTTTTTTTTTTAGGATGCTGTGAGTGACACCATGTCAGGTTCCCATTTTTTTCAGTTTTTACCAAGTCGGTGCCTGATAAATGGCACTTACTGCCCGTCATACCATCGAACAACAAGCAATATGTGCGCTATTGTTAGTGTGCATTCAGCTGTGTACCGAGAAAATGGGCATAGTTGTTCGACACTATGACAGGCAGGAAGTGCGATTTATCAGGCACTGACTTGGTAAAAAAATTGACAAAATCGAGAACCTGACTTGGTGTCACTCACAGCGCCCTAAAACAAAAACTACACGATCAAAATGACTGTTCTTGGTATTGTTTTTCATTGGAAAAGCCAACCTATCCGATGGACATCATAATAATTTTGTTACCATTTTTTTTGGGGGGGGGGGGCATCCTGTATATATATACTTAATCAGGATATCTACAGTATACCTATCTACATGTTTTTCATTATTGGTGCTTGAATCAAAATGTTGACAAAGCCTACGATGCTTTAACCCGTTTATGACTGGTCCTGAAAATATGCAGGATTCTCTATGGAGAATGCGTGTTACACGGAAAGAATGTCAACTCATTACTTGTTATTAACTCCTAACGTGCCAAGCTCGCATTTTTGCGAGTTACAATACACACAAATGCCATAGAGCATTGAAATCCCTCTTGGCACGTTAAGAATTAATGTTGATGTTACACATTTACTAAAGGCACCAAATAAATGTTTGTCTTCTCAGATGGTTAAATTTGCTGGTTAGCAAGCACTAACGGTCATATCATTAGAGATTATAAATTGTTTCACTTGTCTACGAGCAGCACTCCATATGGTTAAGACAAACCCTCTTTGTAATCTGAGCCAATAAGTCTTGAATGGGTTAAAACAAGCCGCAAAGCAACTTACACCGGATCCAACGATGAAGCCAGATGAACCTTTCTCAAGTTTCTTCTGGAGGAAGGAGAGGAACATGGGTCCCTTCACTTCAAGATAGTCCTTTCTTGACTCTTCCTGTCAATACAAATACATGTATAATGATAACAAACAGAACAGGAAATAAATTGATATAAAATTGAGCTTCAACAGAAATCAAACCGTTGTAGAATTATATGTTCGGAAATGTGTCGGTCTGTATTTAGCGCCTGAATCCAGTGCACATTTGGCAGACACACATAAGCAGACCAAACCCATGCATACACCAGACCAAACCCATGCATACACCAGATCAAACCCATGCATACACCAGATCAAACCCATGCATACACCAGATCAAACCCATGCATACACCAGATCAAACCCATGCATACACCAGATCAAACCCATGCATACACCAGGTCAAACCCATGCATACACCAGATCAAACCCATGCATACACCAGATCAAACCCATGCATACACCAGACCAAACCCATGCATACACCAGACCAAACCCATGCATACACCAGATCAAACCCATGCATACACCAGATCAAACCCATGCATACACCAGATCAAACCCATGCATACACCAGATCAAACCCATGCATACACCAGATCAAACCCATGCATACACCAGATCAAACCCATGCATACACCAGATCAAACCCATGCATACACCAGATCAAACCTCAAAGGCTAGCCCAAATCATCAAATTTGGGGTGGTGCCCATTTGCAGTCGGGTTTGAGTTCAGTCTGTCACTAGCTGTCAGTCTGACTCGATGCGGGATGAATTCTGTGTGTTCAAATTCGTCAAAGTGTATTCTTTCAAAAATGCTCAAATAAACTGAAATAGGTAAATACCCCAACAGCATCTCGATAGCAAACCAAACTGATAACTACACCAAAAAGGAAACAACCACAAATTTGACAATGATGGTGTAACCTTGCTATTCATAAGGACCGCTATTCATAATCTGTTATTTCCCTATACTGAAGGACCGCTATTCATAAATCGCAAAAGGGGTCGCTATTCTAAAAGGCATAAGGACCGTGATTCATTGAAAAATTGTTACAAATACCTAGTAATTAGTGATGAAGATCAATCAAGTGTACTATTATTATTCAAGCCAAATTACAGCGTTGGGAAATTTTTACTAATGGAATTGGGCAGGTCCAAGCTATTTGACTTGTGACGTACGGGACATTCACAGCTTTTAAATGAATATTATTCAGAGGAAGGAGCTATGATTTGGAATCTTTTTAGTGCTTTGGAAAGCTACTTGTAGTCCCTTCCTAAAATGCTAAAAAAAATATTCAAATTGCTCATTAAAATTTAATTATGCTTAAAAATTTGGTCAACTGTTGCTAGTGATTAGTTTTACTAGTCCCAAATATATGAAATTAAAGCTTGATTGATAAATAGAAAATAAAAATAGAAGCACAATTTCCCTTATATTTCCATGTTTAAAGGGACTTAGTAACATTGTCCAAATCCTCAAAATAAAATTTTAATTCTAGCGGTTCCCTTATACCTTGTTGTATTCGTATTAACAATAAAATCATGGGACAGGTTTCGGTTTTTCAAATTTCCCTTTCGTTACAAAGATATGTATGATTGAAGTATTCAGATAAGAAAAACTCCGGGCGAGTTTTTCTTCCGTGTACAAAGTGAGTGCAGTGAGTTACTGAATATCACTTTGCATTTTCGCTCATTACTTGGCCATACAATGTCCATTTGACTTGAAATTTTCACACAATACCCTGTGGACATATGAGATAACAACAATATACATTGCATCAACCATTCATCACTTTTTGCACATGTCAACAAAGTTACTAGATCCCTTTAAGATGTTATCGTTCATATTTTACCACATGAACCCTCAACCATGTTTGGCAAAAACAGTTGATTTCCATTACTTTCCCAATACCGCTTTATGGCTTTAATACCTGAAGTGGTATTAAATAAAATAGTGCTTTGTTCTGAACTCTAAATTACTAATCTCAAACCTTTTTCACAGGATCTTGTTCCTCATACCACCATGGTCTGGCATAATCTATCAGTTCGTCAACTGTTTCCGTTATTTCATCAATGTCTTCGGCTTCTAAGTTGTTACTTCCATACATTCCTTGGGAGAAAATATATAACAAAAACAGCAATTTGTAAGTATAAAAAAAGTATGACAAAAAAGTCTTAGATCTTACGATAAAAGTGTGGATTAAATAACCTTTGAGTTTTCGAGCAGAATCTATCTATTTTTGTCTTCTATTTATCATTGATATATCTGGCTGTTACAATTTATGTTGAAAATACTTCCATTCCAAGTACCAAGAAATATTAAAAACAAAAGCAGTTAATAAACAACATTTCGTGAGATTCTGTTAAACAAAGTAGACGTTATATCGCGTTAAAGCACTCAAGTAAAGGATATGATAGATAGATAGATAGATAATTGGTTTTATTCAATTTAAAAATACATAAAAACGCGTCAATAGTCACATGACTAAACATGAGGCGCTAACAAAAGAAATACGTAGGCTACATAATTAGAAACATAATGATATAATAATATATTCAGTTTAAATAATAAATTCAACAACGTATCAAACAGAAGATAATATATATACTAATAATACTTAATAATAATACTATACACGCAGGGGTACCCTAACAAGCACATGCACATCCGATCACACACACACTCACGCCAATAGCATGCACAAGTACACTCATCTCGAAGCAATCATCCGATCAGCGAAACAAACACAGACAAATATAGTCTAGCAGATCATCAACATCAAAATAATTTACTTCCATACTACTAGTGTATTATTTATAGTCAAAAATAAACTTTCTTCTTCTTTTTTAAAGAAAAACAATTATTCTCTGGGTTTATGATAAGACAACAGTGAACCCATCAAGGACGACAGCTATTTTAAGGCAAAATTTTTTCATTATTTACGTCAACAAATTGGCAACTCCTAATTTTTTACTACCTTTTAATGACATAAAAATAGGTGAAAAATATTAAGTAATTATAATGTATGACTTGGCCGCGAAGTTGCCAATTTGAACACCGAAATCTGTTTTTAAAATATCACAATGTGTTGCCAACCTAAGGGTTTTCCTAAACTATAGCGATCTACGCAATAATAAAAATCATTACAAAATAACTATTGTGGTGTTTTGATAATTTTAAGGAAAATGGCGCCACTTTTGTTGCTCAAATTGGTTGTTCATCAAATTTCTGAAAAATATTATCGCCAAATAATCAAGGGCATATTATCAACTTATTTCCAAGAAAAACTTATTAATTCTGACTTTATTTGTTTGACTATGTGTCTAACTTTCTGAATGATAGTGATTTGTGGGCTTATCAGATGATTTTTTTTTTCGACAATATTTTCCAGTACACAGGACATGTGGAATGTAACGTGAGTGACAAAAAAAGTACAATTTTCTCTCTATTTCTTTTGTTAAATGAGAGTGAATGGGGCCAAACTAAATTTTCCTCCTACTACCAGGCCTAGATATCCTCCAAAAATTATAAGGTTTGTATTGACTGGGAACATCACGTATTATCAGCGTGAAAACTGTAACGTGAGTGACGATGTAACGTGAGTGACAATATTTCAAGTGCAAATTAGTACTGCTCGTTATGAAAAGTATCATTTTTTGATAAATAATCACACCCAAAAGTAGTGAATTCCTCTAAAGATCCTTAATTTAGGCTTTTAACAGGATTATTTGCAAAAAAATTAAAATTTGAATGTAATATCATGAAAACCCATGCGATAACACTGTAACGTGAGTGACGGTACATAGCCTTGTGTACATTAACATTGCTATTTATACAAACATGCAAATTTGGCCAAATAATTATAGCTAAAGGTTGTGAATTCCCCTAAATATCATTAATTTAGGCTTTTAACACGATTCTTTGCAAAAGAATTAAATTTGCATGTAATATCATAAAACCCCATGTTATAGCTATGGCACTTTCATTTTGTATCGTGAGTGACGTAACGTGAGTGACGGTCAATTTTTTGTTTACTGTCCGTTCTTTAAAAAATGCATGACAGAGGCTAACTTTAAACAGTATTAATATGTTCTTTAGAAGTAATAGAAAGTTGCATCAACATAATTTGCTCTGAAGTTTTGTAGTTTTAGCTTGCGTTTCATGCAAAGTTCATTGAAAATTTACAGGGGGCAAAACGTGTAACGTGAGTGACGCTCATTAAAACCTCCTCTAAAAAAATATCGAACAAAGTGTTGAATCATTTACTACCCTTTGCATATGTGTTTGCCCTAGTGGTATGTCATGAAAACAAAATTGAGGTGACAGCTTCTTTTTAAAAAGAACTGGAGTGTGAAACATGTTGTGATTTTGGAGCAAACGTAACGTGAGTGACGTGGAATAGCCCTAAAGCAGGTAGAGTTACAAAATAGGGCTCTAAAAATAGGGAAATTTACGCCCGTTCTCCTTGTATACTTCATATAATTTTGTATCTTCTTGCTGAAGTGTAGGACTACCAACCCACAAATATGTGGGACTCCGTCCTTGATGGGTTAAAGAACATCTGGGTCCCCTTGCAGAAAGAGATGCGAGTGACTGTAAAGTTGCAATCAATTGCAAGTCAGATCATGTCACTAAATGTGCTAATCTAATTAGTAATAGGTTCAAACATCAATATTTTCTTGCATTCAATGATTGTAATTCTTTCTTCAACATGGCCCTGATCTTGAGTTTCAGTTGTTACATTATCTCAGTTCTTTAACTGTTTAAAATGTTAGTTCATCAATTACTCTTACTTCCTTTCAAGTTACTATTCATAATTGATTATTTCTAAAATACATTTTAAACACATCAATGATGAGTAGTTATTAATTTATACTAGAATAGTCTTCCTATTCCAATATCAGGTCAATTTTTGCTAAATGATAACACATTACACTTCTCTGTAGGACAGATGTAGTCCTGTACAACCTTAACCCATTGCTTATAGAACCTGGTGGGCCCTGGATTAAATTTACGGGGATGAGTTGCTCAAACTTGTGAGCTGATTTACTTCCAATTATTATCTCCTAAGTACATACCATATTCTCTGGCCACAAAGCGCATGATGGCTCTGCTTTGAACCATGACACGACCGTCCATCTCCAAGATTGGAAGCTGCCCAAATGGTAAATCTGAAAAAAAAATCACAAATCACAATGCTCTAATTATTTTGACTTAGGTCACCTAGACAGGGGCGTCGATCTGTTCGGAAAACACAATGCATTGGGGGGGGCGAGCATTGTTTGTGAACAATAGCTCGCCCCACCAATGTATTCTGTATTCCGGACATTTCGACGCCCCTGCACCTAGAGGTCATAAAACCCCTCCCAACCACATCCTACCCCTTCTCTCTTGCAACTCAGGCCTTTAAGTTGCTCAAATCCTCAAAATTGCATTTGTTATCATGTCCGTGTTAGAGTTTCGTTAGTAATGTTTCTTTTATATTCAGGAACAATTATTTGTTTTCTTTCAATTCTTTAATTATGTATATGTGACCTTACACTACAAAACGACCAATAAGTAGGGAAAACTGATTTTGCTGATTTTCATATAATATTAAAATAGAAGCCATTACCTTTAAAATGGATAT